>CM077098.1:13693558-14107879 GCA_039513925.1 Platanthera zijinensis
ATAATCATGGAGATAGTCAATCCACGCTCTTTTCTCCTTGGTCAGTCGCCGTTGTAAAACCTCCAATTCCTACCAATTCCTTAGCGTCGTTGCAAACTGCTTTGCCAATAACAACCGAGAGAACTTCACCATGATACCTCAGTTAACCTGCCTGCCTGCCAAATGATGTAGTTCGACTCATCCCACCAAAGCCGAGGCCTATCCTTCCAGCAGGAGGAAGGGTGGTTCATGAGCTTCTTATCCTCCACATTGTGGGACTGGTTTGCCGGCTCAGGGGAGGAGGATTGGTCTCTCAAGGATAGAAGGATCTTGGACAGCATCAGGGTTGAGGAGGAGCAGAAGGTAACCATTAACCACCTTTCCTGCTGGAAGGAGAGGCTCGGGCTTTGGTGGGATGGGTCGAACTACATCACTTGGCAGGCAGCAGGCAGTTAACGAGGTATCAATGGTGAAGTTCTCTCGGTTGTTATTGGCAAAGCATTTGCCAACCGACGCTAAGGATTGGTTTGGAATTGAGGTTTTCAACGGCTGACGAAGGAGAAAAGAGCGTGGATGACTATCTCCATGATTTTACACGTCTGGGACGTTATGCAGGATCTATCTTTGTCGAGAGGAGCGTAAGACCAGTATGGTTCTATGAAGGACTGCGGGATGAGCTAAGGGTTTTGCTGTCGAGTTCTGTGAGCTATGGATTTCAAGCGTTGGTTTGTACGGCTAGTCTTTTGGAGAAGGACTTGAAGAGGACACAGGGCAAGAGGACTTTGCAGTGACAAAGCCAGAGGACAAGACACCACATCTGGAGAAAGAATTCTTGAACTGGTAGTTTGTAGTTTTACCTTGTGCCTTGTGATGTTGCTTGTTTTAGTTTTGGTAATTTTAGGTTTTGTCCTTATACGAGGACATCCGGCAAGAGCCCTGTTCGATATAGGTGCCTCACATTCGTTTCTATCTGAAGACTTTGTCTTACGAATCGGGGTACCTGCACGGACCATGACAGACAGTATTAAGGTGCTCCTACCTAACGGATGTGTGTTGTGCGCGGATAAGTCATGTAGTGTGGAAGTAAATATAGGAAGTCGGGATTTATTGGTGAACGCATCAGTGCTACTGATATCTGAGTTTGATATTATCTTTGGTATGGACTGGCTTTCATGCAGCATGCCAGTATAAATTGCACTTCCAAAGAGGTTACACTGGGTCAAGATACGAACAGAGACTAGTTCAATGGCATGCGAGGGACGAGTAGGATACTGTTATCTGCCCCTCCAAGTCGTAAAGGTAGTTCGGAAGGGTGCAGAGTTATTCTTCACACTTATAGAGGTTGTGGAGCTTAGGCCAGTATTAGTGAGGTGTCGATTGTGTCAGAGTTTGCTGCTGTGTTTCCGAAAATTCTTCCAGGGTTACCACCCCAAAAGGAGATCGACTTCGCTATCGAGTTGGTACCAGGTGCGAAACCTGTGGCCCTCTCGCCGTATATTGAGTAGCGCCAAAGGAAATGGCGGATTTGAAGGTTCAGTTACAGGAACTACTAGAGCAAGGATACATACATCCAAGCAATCACCTTGTGCGCGCCGTTCTCTTTGTGAAGAATAAGGATGGTATATCTTGCGTCTATGTATTGACTACAGAGAACTAAACAAGCTAACGTAAAAAAAACAAATATCTGATTCAACGGATTGATGACTTGTTTGACCAGTTAGTTGGCTCGATTGTATACTCCAAGTTGGATTTGGAAGTTAGGTTATTATCAGTTGAGAGTTCGTGAAAGTGACATTCCGAAACCGCGTTCGAAACACGCTATGGTCACTATGAGCTCACGGTTAATGTCATTTGGGCTATCCAATGCGCCATCGGTATTCATGGATTTAATGCATCGGGTGTTTAGGGAATACTTGGATCTGTTTGTAATCGTTATATCGACGATATCCTTGTTATGTCCCAAACTAAAGAAGATCATGCAAATCATTGCGGGTGGTGGTGCACACCCTTAGGAAGAACAAGCTCTACGCCGAGTTCTCTAAGTGTTTAGTTTTTGCATCGTTTAGTGGCTTCCTTGGCCATGTGGTTAGTAGAGAGGGATTGCGGTTGATCCGTCTAAGACTGCTGCTATATGGAAGTGGCTTGTTCTTACTACTGTGGCGAGAAGGTCAGTATTTTCTTGGTGACTGGCGGGCTATTACAGGCGCTTCGTAGAGAATTTCTCGTGGATAGCCTTGCATCTCACCACACTTATGAGGAAGGATCAGAAGTTCGTATGGACGCCCGAATGTGCATAAGCTTTCGAAGAGCTAAAAGAGTCGGTTGACCACGGCGCCAATCTTGACATCGCCACATGGATTGGGACGGCTTGAAGTGTATAGTGATGCATCAGGGGCGGCTTAGGTACATTCTTCTACAGTTTGGGAAGGTGATAGCTTATGGCTCACGCTAGTTGAAGGTGCTCAAATGGAATTTCCCCGTTCATGATTTGGAGTTGGCAGCTGTAATATTCGTACTTAAATTGTGCCGTCATTATCTATATGGCGTGAAAGTGGATATATTCACGGACCATAAGATCCTGAAGTATATGTTGGATCAGAAGGATCTCAACATGCGACAGAGAAGGTGGATGGATTTTCTTGGAGACTACACCTTTAAAATTCACGACACTCCCGGTAAGGGACATGTCGTCGCGGATGCCTTGAGTTGTAGGACTCCGGCAAGGGCTAATTGGTTGCTAAGGCATGATGAAAGCCTAATTCGAGATCTGGAAGTCTTAGACATTTCTTATGTTGACAAGGATTCCACTGCAAAGGCGTGTTTGAATTGGATGAGGTACAGTGTGACCTTATGGATAGAGTTTGGCAGGCAACAGAACTTGATGAAAGTCTACAACGGTATGCAGCGGAGAGTTCAGATTCTCAGTTTTCTTTTAAGGATGGCCTTTTGTGGAGAGGCGGACGTTTGTGCATCCCAAGTATGGGTAAAATTCATGAAGAATTGATGTATGAAGCCCACTTCACAAAATATTCAATTCACCCCGGGAGCATGAAGAAGTATAAGGATATGAAGAAAATGTTCTGGTGGCCTAGAATGAAGAAGGATATAGCACGATATGTTACGAAATGCCAGACATATGCCTTGGTAAAGGCTGAATGCCAAAGGCCAGGTGGTCTTCTGAATTCATTGCCTATTCCTATATGGAAATTTGATGACATCTCGAAGGATTTTGTGCATGGGCTGCAGAGATCGCAACGCGGTAATGATGCAATTTGGGTGATTGTGGACTGGTTAACTAAGGTGTCACACTTCATCCCAAACTAGAAGGATGACTCAGTTGACAAGTTGGCAAAATTATATGTGGATAACATTGTACGATTGCACGGTGTGCCTCGTAGCATCGTTAGTGATCATGATGGGCGTTTCACTTCGGGAGATTGGAGGCTAATTCACCAACTGTTGGGTACGAAATTGCATTTTAGTACGGCCTTTCATCCTCATACGGATGGTCAGACCGAAAGGAACAACAGGACGTTGGAGGATATGCTCTGAATGTGTGCACTAGATTTTGAAAGAGTTGGGAAGATCATCTATATATGATCGAGTTCGCCTACAATAATAGCTATCAAGCTAGTATTCAGATGGCGCCCTTTGAGGCCTTATACGGTAGGAAGTGTCGTACCCCTTTGGCTTGGGCGGAGACTAGCGAATCGAAGTTGTACAAGCGAAAAGAAATGGATGATGCTAACTTGACTATTCGGTTGATTCGAGAAAGATTGTTGGGGGCTCAAGACAGGCAAGCAAAGTACTACAATGCCAAGCACTGAAATGTAGAGTTTGCGGTGGGCGATTGGGTATAACTAAAAATTAAACCCTTCAAGGGCGTGTCCAGGATACGGCGTCTGAAAAAGCTGAGCCCAAGGTATTTGGGACCATTTAAAGTGGTAGAGCGTGTTGGTGAGGTTTCCTATAGGTTAATGCTTACAACAGAACTGAGTGGATTGCATGACGTGTTTCATGTCTCGGTATTAAGGAAAGTAGTGAAAGAGCCATCTCAATTGGTTGATGCGGATCGAGTATCTGTCGATAATAGGCTAACGAAAAAGGTTAGGCCTATTTGGATCGAGGATACTATGGTTAAACAACTACGAAATAAAGCTGTCGGGATGGTCAAGGTCCGATGGGACAATTGTGGTCGAAAGGAGTTGTTATGGGAGCAGGAACAAGCCATGCGTACTTTATTTCCCGAGCTATTTTTATACTATTGTTGTAACCATGTGTATGGACAATATTATATAGTATATAAGTGTTTTCTGTGCTTAGTGAATTTCGGGACAAAATTCTTATAAGAGGGGGAGAATTGTAATGCCCCAAAAACACTATAGGTATGGGAAGTGTTTTTATGGGTTCTGGAGCCCTGGGATTTTCCTGGTTGGAGGTCACGAGCATGTCAGGGGTGCCGACACGGGCGTGTCAAATTTGACACGGGCGTGTCAAATTTGACACGGGCGCTGTCAACATGTATGTCCTTCTATGAAATTGGGCTGTGTCGGGGGTGTGTACACGGCTCGGGACACGGGTATGTCGTGGTTGACACGGCTATGTCAATCCTGACACGGGCGTGTCAGGACCCGTGTCCACTAAGGGTCGTGTCAGTTCCAAAGAGCAGTTATTTAACACGACCACCGACAGGGGCGTGCCAGTTTGGGCGACACGGGCATGTCACCTTGGACACGGGCGTGTGTCAACCCATGTCTTGCTCTGGATCGA
Organism: Platanthera zijinensis; assembly: GCA_039513925.1. Taxonomy (NCBI): domain Eukaryota; kingdom Viridiplantae; phylum Streptophyta; class Magnoliopsida; order Asparagales; family Orchidaceae; genus Platanthera; species Platanthera zijinensis. The sequence goes on from CM077098.1 coordinate 13,698,308, forward strand.
CGATTTCATGTGCAAGCAGGGCACACGGTCGTGTGCAAAGCCGTGTTCGGCCATTTGAAATGATTTTCAGAGTTAATCTGGGCCATTCGTTTTTATTAAATACGATCCAACGGCCCTGGCTTGCCCCCTAATGGTTTATGGACGGGAATGGGGAAGGTATTCCTCATTTCATCTTTGGCTTTCTCTTTCTAAGGAGAAGAAAGAGGGGAGAGCAAGAAGAGGTAGGATAAGAGGAATCCGGTCACTAGTGGAGCTACGGTGGTCTAAATCGCGTGCCGAATTCAGATTCGCGGAGGCATGAGCGTTGTGGTCCTTTCCAACCATGTACTTTTCTCCATGGCGCTAAAACGTGCTGCAAGGGTAATGATTTCCCACTCGGACATGTGAAGTCCTTCTTTCCTGCATTTGCATAGGAATCCTCCACCAAAAAGTGGAATGCAAAGTGATTCCCGTGGGATCAGTGGTTCATCCCTTGCTTTATTGCATTAGAACCGGAAGTGAGTAGTATGGTTAGGCATTCTGTGTAAAGCCCATCCCTGAGTAGTACGGATTGGTGATGCTTTGTTTGCAATCGGAGAAGATTCTGTGTTCATTGATTGTTTGTATGGAGTCCCTTGGTGTATACCTGTGGCTTGGTGCAGCAGGAAGTACTGGAGGAAGTCCAGGAAAATGTGAGAATAGATAACTTGGTGTTCAACTCGTGTGGTCATGAGTACCAAGTTGTGTGTTGTTGGGTGTTTGGTCGTGCTACAACTAAAAGCCTTGGTGCGAATGGGCAAGAAGATGTTGTACCCGCATCGGTCCGGTGTGACGACTAACGATGATGAGCAATGGGCAAGGCGGATCTATACCCGCATTATGGTTGTCTAACCTTGGGTTCTTAAGTCCCTGTTAGGATCTCATAGCGAGAGTCTTAGTCCTGCAAGCCGTAAAGTCTAGGAATGCTCATTTCAGACCATAAGGTAGAGAGACCTTGAAACGGTGGTGGGACCCTAGATTTTCCGGGAAACCAATAAGGTGCCCTGAGTGCACGGAGCGTCGGGTCGTCGGGCCGATGTTTTTTTTATGTATTGGTTAGTGCGGTTGTGCACAACCGTGGTAGATTATAGTATACATATGCTGGTTAATAAATGCTTTGCAGGAAGGAATTCCGCTGCCCCGTGCCAGGGGCAGGGTCGTTATAATTGGTCAGCTGAATGTTGACCGTTGCCCTGTTTGTCGCCGCTTGGTGGATTGTTTCTTGCAGGTGGAGCTAGCCCAAGCAGGAAATAGCGGGCTGAAGCCCTGGTTGTACTGCTGCCCTTGAAGTCTTTACTTTGCTTTACTCTAGTTCATGTGTGGCTGGCCTGCCTGTCGATGTCTGTAAATCACACTCCTATTAAGAGAAACTTGTAAGACCATAAGGCCATGTACATTGTGTATTGGGTTGTATACATTCCTAATTGTTAGTAGTGGACATCTCTGTTGTTACTCTTGTGTTCAAAGTTTTCAACCATGAAGCTTCTGCTAGAATGCTTTGTGTTAGGAATCATTGGTAGTCTTGATATTATAAAGTGACCTCTCCGCCTGTTCGCGGAATATGGTGTGTAGGGGCCCCGGCCGAACCTTTTACTATATCCCATATAACGGGTAGGGATGTTACACAGGGCTCCTTTGTCACACCCTGACAGTGACAATGAAGAGGAGTAAAGTTGTGTTCTCATAGCCATGTCAGATAAGGATGACCAGGATGACACCCATCCTAATAAGGTAATTCTTCTAGCCCCTTTATCGTCATTAGATTCTTATTATGAAATTGGTGCAGAATTTGATGCACTCTCATCATCTAATGAGGAGGGTGACTCAAATTTTTAAGATGAAGTTAGAAATTAATGGACAAATATGGTGCTCTCATTGAGGCCTTGAAGAAAAGTAAGTAACTTGATAAGAAGCAAGCCGAGAGATTACATCTCTCAAACTTGCCAAATCTGAATGCTCTAAGACTGCTAACCAACTATCTCAAATGAGTAATGAGATCAACAAGATGAGAGGGATGTAAATCATCCATTTTAGCATCATTAGTCATCAAATCATGACCATTAGGGATCTTGAAGAGAAGCTCCTCAATGAGAGGAAGCTTGTGGCCCAGTTCTCCAAACCACAGACTATGTTGCCCATCATTAATACCTTCTCAGCTCAATTAGAGGGGAGTATGTTACAATAGGAAGGTAGCAACAGTCATAAATAGGAGAAAAGCTAAAGTTTTGTTGCGCCTCAACCCATCTTTCAAAGGGTGATGTTTTCATCCAGCGACTATGACCAGGACAACATGTATGGTCACCTAAAAATGGATGTTCCTCCAGTAAGGTTAAACAATGTTGGTAACTGGGAGGAAGAAAGGGAATGGGTTAAAGTGTACTGAAGGCACCCCATAAATAAATTCAAATGGTTCAATATGAACCATTTGTATTTGGTACACCAGCTCCTACTCCCAAAGGCAAAGAAGTGGCCACCCACCAAAGGCCCCTTCCTAAGAAGTAATAACTGGCTGACAAAATTGTACATCTAGTAACAAAACGACACCATTTTGTAAGGTCACTTACAACCACTCTCACGTCATTTGCTTACAGAAAGAAACCTGAAGAATGCAAAGGCCTCCACTCTGAACCAACTCAATCATATACACATTATACCCCCATGGTGTTTCATAAGAGAAGATACAACATTCATGAGTATTGGTGTTATAGTAAATTTGGGCACTTTGCTTTGGACTGTTGGTATAATCCAATAGTTCCTCGTGCAATGAAGTCCTTTCCTGCTAATAATTCTTTCAATAGAAAGTTTGTTTCAAATGGTGACAGGAACTCAGGACCCCAGGATGGTTGGGTTCCTAAGGTAAACTAAAATTTTCTTGCTGGATAGTTCAAGTACCCGTCTCAAGCAAATATGGTACTTGGACAGTGAATGTTCCAAATACATGACTGGAACAAGGAGCCTTTTTAAGGAGTATGCCCTAGTAAAGAATGGACCAAAGGTCATCTTTGGAGGTTCTGATAAAGGCATAACCAAAGGCTATGGTATGATCACCAATGACATAGTCTCTATCACTTGGGTAGCTTATGTATAGGGGTTGCAACACCACCTTATAAGCATAAGTCAACTATATGACTTAGGCTATGTCATTGAATTCCACAAGTATAAGTGCCTGATAAAAAAGTCAAGTGACTTAGATACAATTCTCATAGGAACTAGGAGTGGAAATGTTTATTGTTTAGTTTTCATTTATTCTGATTCTTCCATTCTAGTTTTTCTTATAGCTATTGAGAAGGAATCTCTCTATGTATAATGATACAAGAGATTAGCTCATATTAACTACAAAACAATTTGCAAATTGTTCACTGAAAACCTAGTTAGGGATGGACCTAAATTAAAATGCATTAAAAATGATCCAAGTCATGCATACCAAATGGCAAACAAATAAGGGCCACTTTTAAAAACATTGTACACAAAGATTATATTAGATGTATGTATTTATTGCATATGGATCTTTTTTGTTCTTTGCCCATTCAAAGTTTAGAAGGGAAGTTGTACACTTTTGTGATAGTTTATGATCACTCTAGATATGCATGATTCTTTTTCCTTAGAAAGAAGTTAGATACACTAAATGTCTTCATGACATTTGTCAAGTCCATTCAAAATGAAATGGACTATTCTGTGGTCAAAGTAAGAAGTCACCATGGAATAGAATTTCAATCTGGTGATATGAAATATTTCTATCAAGAAAAGGTATCTCCCAAGCATTCTCTTCTCTCCAAAAACTCCATAATAGAATGGAGTGGCTGAGAGAAAGAACAGGACCCTAATAGAGATAGCTAGAACGATATTAAGTGACTCCTCACTGCCAAAAAAATCTGGGTTGAGGTAGTCAACACTGCCTTTTATGTATTGAATAGAGCTTAGATCACCAAAGATCGCAAGAAAACTCCCTATGTACTATTAAAAGGGAGAAAACCAACTATATCATATTTTAGAATCTTTTGCTACAACTGTTTCATTTTAAATAAAGGAAAATCTAATTTAACAAAGTTTGCAGACAAGTGCAATGAACGTATCTTTATTGGATATTGCTAACATAGCAGAGGCTATAAAATATTCAACATGAAATCTCATGTGATTGAAAAATCAATCAATGTTGTTTTTGATGAGACTAGCCCGATATACAAGGGCTGGTCTACTTCTCCTATTATTGTAGGAACTAAAGTAAACATAAATGAACTATTCTTAGATAACAAGCCTAGTATAAGTAATATCTCCTCGCATGATACAATCACAACTGAGGAAGATCATCCATCAAATGTAGTTCAGGTTGTTGAAGATGTTAGTCAATAAGCTGAAGACATTCCAGGAACACAGCCAACAATAGTTAGGATGCTTATAGCAACCAAGCATCTAAAGGATCACCCCAACAATCTAATCATTGGGATGCCAGTCAAGGGGTCACAATAAGAAGCAGGATACGTAATGAAGCTTTGTATCTGAGCTTTCTTTCATAGGTGGAACTAAGGAAGTTTGAAGAAGCAAACTAGAACCCATTCTATATAATGGCTATGTATGAAGAACTTCATCAATTCAAAAGATGCAAAGTATGGAAGTTGGCTTTAAAACCTCAAGGATGCAACATCATTGGGACTAAGTGGATCATCAGAAATAAATTGGATGAAAATGGAGTAATTGCGAAGAATAAGAAAAGGCTGGTTGCAAAAGGGTACATATAAAAAGAAGGCATTGTCTTTGACTATATCTTTGCTCTAATATCAAGGCTAGAAGCAATATGGTTATTACTTTCATATGTTGCTTACAAGGGATTTAAGATTTACTAGATGGATGTGAAGTCAGCCTTCCTGAATGGTGACCTTGAAGGGGAAGTCTATGTATAGAAACCATCAGGTTTTGTCAATCCTACTCACCTTAATTATGTATGTTTTCTTAGGAAAAAATTCCATGGGTTAAAGAAAGCTCTTAGGGCTTGGTATAAAACCATGTCTACCTTCCTCATTAAGAAAAAATTCTCGAGGGAGGAGATAGATAGTACATTATTCCTTGGGAAAATAAAGAGCATGAGTCTCCTAGTATAAATATATATTGATGACATTATATTTGGGTTTACTGATGACAACCTTTGTAAGAGGCTTGTTAACATAATGCAAGGGGATTTTGAAATGAGCAGTATGAGAGAACTGAAGTATTTCTTAGGTCTACAAGTGAAACTGTCTGAAGATGGAATTTTTATCTCCCAGACCAAGTACACTATGGAGTTAGTATAGAAGTTTGATATGAAAGTGTCATTACCATAAAAACTCTCATGTGGTCAAATATATCCCTAGACAAGGATGAGAAAGGGAAACCTTTTGATGAGTCCATGTATAGGTGTATAATTGGCTCCTTGCTTTATTTAACTACTAGTAGACTTGATATTATATATGCAATATATGTATGTGCTAGGTACCAGACATACCCTAAGGAATCTAATTACTCAGCTGCAAAGAGATTTTTGAGATATCTTAAGGGAACTCAACATCTTGCCCTTTGGTATCTGATAAGTTGTAAATATTCTTTCTTGTAGTACTTTAGATAAGTAATTTAGGTATTTTTATAGTCTTTTTGTTATTTTTATTAAATAATATGCTCCTTTTTTATTTTCTAACTTATTTTATTTTATTTCAGCAAAAATCTGCATTGTAGAAAAGCCTTGTCAAAAAATTCATCGAACTCAGCTCGAATTTTGTCGAGCTGAGCTCGACGATTTGACTCTTGATCTGGTGGGAAAAATTCAACATTTTGAAAATGCGTCGAATGGGGCTCGACTTTCGTCGAGCTTCGCCCGACGAAACTATTACTGCCTTCTGAGCTCGACGAAATTCTGTCTGCCTCTGACTTTTGTCGAGCTCCGCTCGATTAAACATTGCCAGCGCTTCTCGCTCGCTCGACGAAATCTGCAAGACTTCTCTGCTCGACGAAATTCTACAAGACTTCTCCGCTCGAAGAAAATTTTGACAGCTGCGTTCGACGATTCCAGTGAAGAATTAAAATGAGTTGTCCCATTCCCGATGCTTCTAGAACCTAGACAGTCATCAGTGTTTCAAGCTTCCCCTGCATACCAGCTTGCCACCTTCTGAAATTTTTTATCTATAAATGTAAAAATTTGGTAATGACCAAGGGTTCAAACTTTTGGGCAAATTTTGTTGTTTGTGGCATGCTTGGGTGCACTTCTTGATATGTAAGGAGAATTTTCTCACCCTCTCTTTTATGTTTGTTTTAGCTTTGTAATCAACTTTTTTCCTTAATAAAAAATGTTAGATTTTCTCTCCTTATGTTGTCATGGAAGGATGTGAGTGCCCACTTTTTATTCTTTTTTTATCCTTTGTTTTTCTTTGTCTTTCTCTTAAAAATGTGTGTGTGTGTGTGTGTATGAGTTTAACTCCATGTTTTTTATGTTTTCATAGTTTTGTTTTGCTTAGCTTTTGTTCTAGGTTTTCTTTTATAGTTATTAGTTGTTATGTTAACTTTTATTTTCTTGTCCGTTAGGATTGTTTAAGTTAAGTTTTTTTTAATACTTTAATTTCATTTTTATGGTTTTATATAAGTGTTTTCAAAGTGGCTTTCTATCTTCTTTTTTTTTACTTGGTCTTTTTATTTTTGTAAAACTTTTGTTCTTTTCAACCTTTTTCCACTTTTTAAACTCTTTTATAAAATTATAACAATGAAAAAGATTGTTATTTAATTTTTAAGATAAGTTTGTTTTCTTTCTCTTTTTGTTGTGTGTGTGTGAGTGTATGAGAATAAGTTTCATTTTGCTCTTTCAATTATGTAGAGTGTGTGAGTGTATGAGTTAATTTTCATTGCTTTCTTTTATTGTTTTCTTTATCGCTTTCTCAAATTCACGTAGAGTGTGTGTGTGTGTGTGTATGAGAAAATTTTCATTGTTTCTTTCAATTATGTAGAGTGTGTGTGTGTGTGCATTTACTTCTCGCCTACTTGTTTGAGTAGGACTTGTAATTTCCCGCCTACTCGTTTGAGTAGGACTTGTCATTTCCCGCCTACTCGTTTGAGTAGGACCCGTTATTTCCCGCCAACTCATTTGAGTAGGACTTGTTATTTCCCGACTACTCGTTTGAGTAGGACTTGCCATTTCAATTATATTTTCCTTTTGTGTAACTTACTTTTTTTATTATGGGTTCGATGTGCGTGTAAGTCCTTTGTTAGCGATTAATATGTTTTTGCCTTTTGTTCCTAACATTACGTTATTTTTATGTCTTTTTTATAACCATTTAGCGTTTAGTTTCGAACTCGCGTCTCATCTTGTCTCATAAGCTGTCCCCATACCGATGAGTGGCTAATCGTTCTTAGCCCTCGGCACCGAAGAGCATTGGGACATGAAACAACTCTAAATAATTAAAGGATCTTTTTCTCACTTTAATTAAAGCGCTTAAGGTTTGACCCGATTATACGACGCGTAGAACCACATATCGATGTGTGGGCTCTATTTTCATTATCCATACGCTAGCTAGCCGAGAGGTCGAGCGTATGGACCGATCACCCTTGGGTAAAAAGAATTGCGTGCATACCCTCGAGAGAGGAGAAGCATAACTCTACCGGATTGGGTTCCCCACCCAATAGCTGGGTTCTTTGCGTAAAGCGGGCATTAAGAGGAATCTTTCGTCGGACGAGAGTTCGGTCGAATAGTCTTAATGTTCAGGTGAGCGATATCCCTATAGCTAGGTAAGCTTATGTTTGTGGAACCTCCACGGCTAAGTTGCCTTTAATTAATTTGAAAACTAAGTTCTATAATTATTAAGAGTCATTTTAGTTTCGATCCAATTCGATGTCGAGCGTTAACCCTTCATCGAATTTTTCTAAGTGTTTTTACAACTCTCTTTTATAACCGTTTTAATTCACTAAAACCCGACATGTTATTTTCGATAAAATAATAGTTCCTTCGGAAGGAGTAGAAATAGTCAACATGCCCCGGGAAATATATGACCTTGATATTCCCCACCGGAATATTCTGTATTACTTGCGACAGGTGCACTTGCCTCCTATCTCGCCGCATGGAACCCATTCTCTCCGCGTGCATCAAGTTTTTGGCACCATTGTCTGCGAGTCTTCGTGTCGATATTTTGAATTTCCCGAGTCTATTAATTTTACTTTTTTTCTAAAAAAACAAAAAAAAAGCGAAAAATTAAAAACTCTACTTAATCACCAAAAAAACTTTTTTAGTATATATTTTAGGGTGTATGACCCGTGGACAACCCTCGGAGTCTGAAAATTTTGATTTTGATCCTGAGATCGAATGCTCCCTTGCGCATATTCGATCTCAATGTCGAAATCCTTTTTTAGACCCCCGAAGAATCTATCGTAGAACCCTCTGTCGTAGTTATGGCTGACTCTAACCCTCCCCAAGCGGCCAAGCATACTATGTCTTATCACGCTCGACCTAACCTAGATGATATTGGGTCTAGCATTGTTCGCCCTACGGTGGCGAATAATAATTTTGAAATAAAATCGAGTGTCATTCAAATGATCCAAAATGTCATGCAGTTCGATGGACAGCCGGATGAGGACCCGAATGTTCACTTATCTAATTTTTTAGAAATTTGCGACACATTTAAGATTAATGGCATCACTGATGACGTCATTTGCTTCCCCTTATTTCCTTTTTTCCCTTAAATCCAAAGCGAAGGCGTGGTTGAATTCCCTTCCGAAAGGATGTATCACCACCTGGGCCGAGCTTGCGGAACGGTTCTTAACGAAATATTTTCCGCCCACAAAAACTGCAAAGTTGCGCGCGGACATTTATTCATTTGTGCAGAACGATTTTGAGTCTCTATTTGAGACTTGGGAGAGGTTTATAGAATTACTCCGCAAGTTTCCACACCACGCGCTGCCTGCGTGGTTGTAGGTCCAAATCTTTTACAATGGGCTTAACTATCAGACGCATCAAATGATTGACGCGACTGCCGAGGGCACTTTAAATAATAAAACCTCCGAGGCTGCCCAAGCGCTTATTGAAGAGATGGCTATGAACGCCTACCAATGGAACATCCCGCAGGGATGCGCCAAGAAGGCGGTCGGCCTTTTTGAAGCTGATGCCACTGCTCTCTTAACCCTTCAAGTCGAAAGGTTAACAAAGCAGGTGGCGGAGATGACTAATGCCTCCTCCACTCCGCCTTGTTTTATTCCCCCTAATGTTTGTGTGGCCAAAGAGTTTGTAGAATTCATGAGAAATTTGGGTCATCCTTCCTTCAACTAGAACAACAACCCTTATAGTAACAATTGTAATCTGGGTTAGAGGAATCACCCCAATTTCTCTTGGAGCAATGCGAACAACGCGCAGCGCCCCTCTAATTCTTTTGTGCCCGTATTTTTCCCGCCTCCTCCTCCGAAACCATCTCCGGTTGCGGAAAATTTTTATAAATACATAGCGTCCAATGAGTCAAATATCCGGAACATCACCGGATCACTAAAAACCCTTGAACAACAGGGGACAGCTGGCGAGAATGATGACCGAGCACGCGCTCGGGGCACTGCCGGGAAACACGAAACATGGAGCCCAACCCTCGGAAGAACGCCAATGTTATAACCCTCTGTAGTGGTAAGGAGGTGGTCGATCCAAAACGGATTGATCTGCAGGTTTATATTTCTCCTCCGACCCCTCTTCCCCCTTCTTCGGTTATGCCACCCTTACAAATTTTAAACGAAGAAATTATTTTAAACAAGGTCTTGCTGTATCCGCATAGGGTAGATAGTGAGCGTAAGGACACGCAATACAAAAAAATTATTTTACTATTAAAACAAATTCATATTAATGTTCCTTTCTGCGAGGCGATCCCGTAGATGCCTAAGTATGCGAAATATTTGAAAAAACTTCTTTCTAATAAACAAAAATTAGAAAATATTTTGCATATCTCTCTCAGCGCAGACTGCTCGGCAGCTCTTACTAATAAATTTCCCCTAAAACAAACTACTCGGGAAGGTTTTCCATCTTGTTGAAGCATGAGACCGGGCGGTCTGCGGTTTGGACCTGGCGGATTGTTGACTGTGCGGTCTAGCGGTTTGGATCTGGCGAGTTGTTGACTGTGCGGTCTAGCGGTTTCTCTCCAGCAGTTGCATATCCAGGTGGTTGCTGCTATGGTTCGGCGGTCTAGCGGTTTGTCTACAACGACTTGGATATTTGGCGGTCTGGCGGTCTGGCAGTCTGGCGGTCTCCTTCTGCATCTCCCTCTGGTCTGTCCGGGCGGTTAGCCTGTTATCTAACCGCGCGGACTGTGCGGTCTGTACATATCAAACCGCCCAGTCTTTGTACATTTATTTAGTCCCACATTATTAGTTTGTACTCTCCTCTATCTCCTCCATTCTATAAAAGGGAGGCCATACCTTTGTAAATGATATCTTTTTGGATAATAAAATTTTCATTATTCAAAATTCCGGCTTGTTTTCTAGTCATTTTCTCTCTACTTTGACATGGTATCAGAGCCTTCGATTTCTGGCTCCTGATTCTGTCCGCTCTTTCCGCGCGGCTTGTTCTGTCCTTTGCCGCGACCTGTTCTAGTCGCTGTGCTCTTCTTCTCTTCTTTAGTCGCCACGACCTGCCTTATCGCCTTTCCCGTCTGTTCGCGCGATCTGCTCTCTTACCGCCCGACCTCTCTCCCTCTGCTTGTTCTGCGGCTTGGTCGTGGCCTCTCTGGCCGCTGGTGTCTGACATCTTGACCGCTGCATCTCTTCTTCCCGCGGCTTGTTTCTTAACCGCGCGGCTTCCCTTTGTTTTCCTCTATGGCTCTCTCTGAGACTTCTACTGCCACCACTCCTGTTGCCAATCCGGCTCCCCCCCTCCTCCTACTCTTTCCGGAAATCTTGGCACTGTTTCTAAACTTGTTGGCTCCAATTATCCGGATTGGAGCGTTTCTTTCACCTTTCTCCTTCGCTCTCAGCGCAAACGTCATCACCTTACCGATGACCCTCCCCCTCCAGATTCTGCTCAATTTGACGAATGGGATGCGAGTGATGCTCTTGTCCGCACTTGGCTGGCTAACAGCCTCTCTGATGAATGCCTTCCCGTCATCCGCCATGATGAGACGGTCAAGGCCGCTTGGCTTCACCTTGCCGCTCTTTACTCTAAGGGGACCCAGACGTCCCGGATCTACACCCTTTATGCCGACCTCTTCGCCCGTCCTTCCATGACTCCTGCAGCAGTCTATCAGCAAGTTCAGGCTCTTGGCGCCGAGATTCTTCAAAATCGGCCCTTCTCCGCGGACGTGGCCACCCAACACAAACACTTCCAGGAACTCCTGGTTGTTTGTTATCTTCTGCGGCTTCCCGAGTCCTTTGATATGATCCGCCAGCAGATCTTGGGTGAAGCCGAATCTCCCACCTTGGATGCCACCGCGGCTCGCATCGCCGCCGTTACTTCGCTTCTCCAGCACCCTCTGTTGGCCTCCCCTCCTCCACCAGAGACCTATGCTCTCCAAACTCAGCGGGGCGGCACTAGTGGCCGTAGTCACACCGGGCCGCGCGGACTGTCCAGGTTTCTTTGTTCTCATTGTGGTCGTACCGGCCACACTGTTGACCGCTGCTGGCAAAAACACCCTCACCTTCGCCCCTCTGCTGATTCTTCCTCTCGGCCCTCTGCCTCTGTGGCCACGACCTCAGGTAGTGCTCATGTCGTTACCCAAGGTAAATGGCTGATTGACTCTGGTGCTACAAATCACATGACCGGCAATCCTCAATGTTTCTCTCTTCTTGAAACACATGATCGGTTACCCCCAGTTCTTGTTGCGGATGGTTCTCCTTCCCAGTTCATGGGACGGGCATGGTGCAAGTTACCCCGTCACTTTGTTTAATGGACACTCTCTATGTCCCGAAATTTCCCTGCAACTTACTCTCTATTACTACCTTATGCAAGCAACTTCAGTGCTCCGTCTTATTCACTCCTTCTTCTTGTTGTTTTCAGGACCCGAGGACCCAGCGGACGATTGCTACTGGGACTGAGAGCGGCGGCCTCTACTTCCTCGACAATGTCTCTGCTCTGTCCGCCTTCTCTTCCTCGTCCACCGACCTGCTTCAATGGCATCTTCGCCTTGGCCATCCTCCAGCTCGGATTCTTCGTCAGCTTCTTCCCCACTTACCTTCCACGAGTCCTCCGCTCGACTGTGACGCATGTCAGTTGGGCAAACATCATCGTTCCCCCTTCCCACCAAAGCAAGGTCGTGGTTCCTCTCGCCCCTTTGATCTCATTCATTCTGATGTCTGGGGACCTGCTCCTACTCTCACCGTTGGTCGGGGTAGCTCTTATTTTGTAACTTTTATTGATGATTTCTCTCGATGTACTTGGGTGTATCTGTTAAAGATCGCTCTGAACTCTTTTCTGTATGGCAAACTTTTTATAATATGATCAAAACTCAATTTGAGGTTTCTATTAAATTTCTTCGCTCTGACAATGCTAAAGAATACCTTAGTCATGAGTTTTCCTCCTTTTGTATGCAACATGGTCTTCTCCATCAGACCAGCTGTGTTTACACCTCCCAACAAAATGGGGTGGCGGAACGTAAAAACCGTCATCTCCTCGACGTCTCTCGCACTCTTATGACGCAGATGCATGTGCCTCGCTCCTATTGGGGCTATGCTGTTGTTCTTGCCTGCTATCTCATCAATCGTATTCCCTCAACTGTCCTTCATGGTAAGACTCCCTTCTCCATTCTCTACCCCGGCAAGGAACCCTTTCCTCTCCCCCTTCGTATCTTTGGGTGTATGGCATTTGTGCATGCTCCGTCCGCTACCCGGGATAAACTTTCCCCCCGCTCCACCAAATGTGTCTTTTTGGGTTACTCCACCACTCAAAAAGGCTATTGTTGCTTTGACCCCGTTCTGCGAAAACAGTTTGTTTCCGCGGACATCACCTTCTTTGAAAATGCTTCCTACTTCTCATCTCCATCTCCTCCTCCTCCTGACCTCTCTTCCTCTCCACCATTACCTTGTGTTCCTTCCACGCATATCGACGTCTCCCCTCCCATGTCTGCTCCGCCTCCTCTACCTATTATACCCCTTTCCCCTTCTCCCGTTTCTCCACCGCCGTCTCTCTCAAGTCCCGGGCCAGCTTTCTCCGCCACGGACGCTCCGGTTCCTGAGGCTCAAGACGACCTAGATCTCCCTGTTGCTCTTCGCAAAGGGGTGCGGGCGTGCACCCAACATCCGCTTGCGGCTGTTGTTTCCTATGATCAGCTTACTCCTTCTCGCAGGCATTTTGCTTTGGCGATCTCGGCTACTACTACTCCTCGCACCTACCAGGAGGCTCTTGCTATTCCTCACTGGAAATCTGCCATGGATGAGGAAATCGCCACTCTTACTGAACGAGGTACCTGGACCCTTGTTTCTCCACCAGTGGGCACTGATGTGGTTGGCTGTCGCTGGGTGTTTGTTGTGAAATTTCGCCCCGATGGCTCTGTGGAACGCTCAAGGCCCGACTGGTGGCCAAAGGCTATACTCAGACTTATGGGGTTGACTACTTTGATACGTTTTCCCCAGTTGCTCACCTCAGCACCATCCGTGTTCTTCTCTCTGTGGCCGTCAACCGGGATTGGCCTATTTCTCAGCTTGATGTCAAAAATGCTTTTCTATATGGGGATCTTCACGAGGATGTTTACATGGAGCAACCTCCGGGGTATGTTGCTCAGGGGGAGACACGTGTATGTCAGTTGAAGAAGGCCATCTATGGACTAAAACAGAGCCCTCGGGCATGGTTCGACAAGTTCAGTAGTATTGTGGCTGTTATTGGCTTTGCGAGAAGTTCAGCTGATCACTCTCTGTTTATTCACAAAACCGCATCGGGCCTTGTGGTTTTGGCAGTTTATGTAGACGATATTCTTCTGACCGGAGATGACCAAGCTGGGGTGGACTTAACAAAGAAACACCTCCATCAACACCTTGTTACGAAGGACATGGGCTCCCCAAAGTACTTTTTGGGGATAGAAATCTCTCGGAAGCCTGACTCGCTGGTCCTCTCCCAACGGAAGTATGCTCTTGATCTTCTACAAGATGCAGGACTGACCGGTGCCAAACCAGCTCGGTATCCCATGGCTACTGGAGAAGACAAGACATGGACAGATGACTCACCTCTTGTATCTGATGTCACGAGGTATAGACGTCTGGTAGGCAAACTCATTTATCTCACAGTGACCAGACCCGACATCTCATATGCTGTAGGCAAGGTTAGTCAGTTCATGTAGGCTCCCAGGGAATGTCATCTTCAATCTGCCTTAAAGATATTAGAGTATGTCAAAGCAGCACCAGGAAAAGGGTTACTCTTTCAGAAGCATGGTCATCTGAGAGTTGAAGCCTATTCAGACTCAAGCTATGCGGATGATAAAGGTGATCGGAAGTCTACATCTGGGTTTTGCACCTTTATTGGAGGTAATCTTGTGAGTTGGAAGAGCAAGAAGCAGACTGTTGTCTCAAGGTCGAGTGCAGAAGCTGAATATCGGAGTATGGCGTCAACCACGTGTGAACTAAAATGGATGAGGGCTCTCATGTTTGACCTAGGAGAGGTCTACGACTATCCTCTTCCTATGTTCTGTGATAACAAGGCCGCTATATACATATCTAAAAATCCGGTCTTCCATGAGAGAACGAAGCATATAGAAGTTGACTGCCATTTCATCCGGGAAGAAGTCTTGAAGGGACAGATTTGCACTCCGTTCGTCACCTCTGACAAAGAGCTGGCGGATATCTTTACCAAGCCGGTTTCTACTTCATTCTTCCACATCTGTGACAAGCTGGGCATGATTGATATCTATGCTCCAGCTTGAGGGGGAGTGTTGAAGCATGAGACCGGGCGGTCTGCGGTTTGGACCTGGCGGATTGTTGACTGTGCGGTCTAGCGGTTTGGATCTGGCGAGTTGTTGACTGTGCGGTCTAGCGGTTTCTCTCCAGCAGTTGCATATCCAGGTGGTTGCTGCTATGGTTCGGCGGTCTAGCGGTTTGTCTACAACGACTTGGATATTTGGCGGTCTGGCGGTCTGGCAGTCTGGCGGTCTCCTTCTGCATCTCCCTCTGGTCTGTCCGGGCGGTTAGCCTGTTATCTAACCGCGCGGACTGTGTGGTCTGTACATATCAAACCGCCCAGTCTTTGTACATTTATTTAGTCCCACATTGTTAGTTTGTACTCTCCTCTATCTCCTCCATTCTATAAAAGGGAGGCCATACCTTTGTAAATGATATCTTTTTGGATAATAAAATTTTCATTATTCAAAATTCCGGCTTGTTTTCTAGTCATTTTCTCTCTACTTTGACACATCTCGTGCCTTTTTGGCAATATATTAGTAAAATACGCTCTAGCAGATTTAGGCGCGAGCGTTAATTTGATGTCGTTCTCGCTCTTTCAAAAATTAGGTTTGGGTGCTCCGGCCCCCACTAAAATGTGTATCCAACTAGCGGATCGCTCGGTTAAGTTTCCCGTCGGGGTAGTGGAGGACGTTCTTGTCCGAGTTGACAAGTTTATCTTTCTAGTAGACTTCAACATCTAATACATCGAGGAGGACACCGATGTATCAATTATACTCGGTCGCCCTCTTCTCGCCACCTCCTGCACATTAATTGATGATAGTAACGGTCGTCTCCTCCTTCGGGTAGGAGATGATGAGATTACTTTCTCTATTAATCCCTTGATGGAAGACTCGTCATCGAGCGATGATTTTTGTTATAATTTAGATACTTTTTTCGGAGATCGTACTTCTCCTATTTTCGAGTCAATTTTTCTTAACGACAATATATAAGCGCTCGAAAATTTTAATTGCGAAGAGGATTCCTTTATAGGTTTTCCTTTCGAACCAATTGGTTCGAAGGACATTAGAATTAAAACCTCGTTAGAAGAACCGCCCATCCTAGACCTCAAACCCCCTACCTGAATCACTCAAATACGCCTTTTTGGGAAAAGATAATACCCTTCCCGTTATCATTTCTTCGCATTTGAACGATTCAGAGACTTCCGATTAATTGGAAGTTTTACTTAAACATCTCCACGCAATTGCATGGTAAATTTCTGATCTTAAGGGGATTAACCCCTCTTTTTGCACCCATAAGATTTTCCTTAACGAAAATTGCCACAAAGCCATTCAGCCGCAGCGACGTCTTAACCCAAACATTAAAGACGTCGTTAAAGCCGAAATAATTAAATTATTAGATATGGGGATTATTTATCCTATTTCAGATAGTTCTTGGGTTAGTCTCATTCATGTCGTGCCCAAGAAGGGCGGTCTAACTGTAGTGGAAAATGAGCACAATAAACTCGTTCCAACTCATACTGTTACGGGTTGGCGGGTGTGCATCGATTATAGGAAACTAAATGATGTCACCCGCAAAGACCATTTTCCATTACAATTTTTAGACAAAATTCGGGAGTGTTTATCCGGTCATCCGTATTATTGTTTTCTTGATGGTTTATCGGGGTTTTCCAAATCCCCATTTCCCCCGATGAGCAAGAGAAAACAACTTTTACCTGCCCGGTTGGCACCTTTGCCTACAAAAGAATGCCATTTGGCCTCTGTAATGCGTCAGCTACATTCCAAAGATGTATGTTGGCAATCTTTGGCGAGCTTGCAAGAGACATCATGGAAGTCTTTATGGATGACTTATCTGTATTCGGATGCTCTTTCCCTGCTGTCTTCGTAATCTAGATAATGTCCTCCAATGATGTGAGGACACACATCTTGTTTTGAATTGGGAAAAGTGTAATTTTATGGTTCGAGAAGGTTTGGTTCTCGGCCATAAGATTTCGTTTAAGGGGATGGAGGTAGATAAGGCTAAGGTCGAAATTATAGAAAAACTTCCTCCGCCTTACAACGTAAAATCCATTAGGAGTTTCTTAAGCCATGCGGGCTTTTATAGGCGCTTTATTCAAGACTTTTCTAAAATAACAAAGTCACTAACTCGCCTCCTGGAAAAGGAATCTAGTTTTGTCTTTAGTAGCGAATGCGAGTCCGCATTTAATTTTATAAAAAAAACTTATAAATTCTCCCATTTTAGTGGTGTCTGATTGCTCCCTTCCATTCGAAATTATGAGCGACGCTAGTGATATTTTTGTAGGTGCCGTTCTTGGCCAACGCATAAACAAATATTTTCATCCAATTTATTACGCTAGCAAGACGCTCACTTCCACACAAGGTAATTACACGACAACGGAAAAGGAACTTTTAGCCGTCGTTTTCGCATTTGATAAGTTTCTCTCATATAAAACGCTATCTAAAGTTATCGTATTCACCGACCACTCCGCCTTAAAATATTTACTAGCCAAAACAGATGCCAAGCCTCGCCTTCTTCAATGGTTTCTCCTCTTACAAGAATTTGATTTGGAGATCTGGGATAAGAAGGGCGCGGAAAATTTAGTCGCCGATCACCTCTCCCGTTTAGAAAATCCGGGTGCGGAAGAGCTCGTCGAATCTGACATAAATGACAGATTCCCCGAGGAACCCCTCCTAGCCATAAATACTATTTCGTCTTCCCCGCCTTGGTTCGCAGATTTTGCAAACTATTTAGTTGCGCGGGTGCTCCCAAAAGACTTTTCAAGCCAGCAAAAAAAGAAATTCTTTTCTGACTTGAAAAATTTCTTTTGGGAGGACCCTTTTCTTTTTCATATCTACGCGGACCAGGTGGTCTGAAGATGTGTCGTGGGTGTGGAGTGCACGCAAATACTTAGGCACTACCAGGAGGGTCCGACTGGTGGGCATTATCAAGCTAACCGGACCGCGCGGAAGGTGCTAGAGGCGGGCTTCGTTTGGCCCACTCTTTTCAAATACACGCACACTTTTGTGCGTTCCTGCAATAGCTGCCAGCGGTCGAGTAACATCTCTTGTCGCCACAAGATGCCCCAAAATTTATTTTTAGAGTGCGAAGTCTTCGATTTATGGGGCATCGATTTTTTCGTCCCCCTACCTCCTTCTTTTAAAAATATTTATATTTTAGTGGCGGTCGAGTACGTATCACGGTGGGCGAAAGCGCAAGCCTCCCCACCAACGATGCGCGAGTCATCGTTACCTTTCTTAAAAAATTATTTTATCGCTTCGCCACGCCTCGGGCTATTGTAAGCGATAGGGGAACGCATTTCTGTAACGCCCAAATGGCTAAGACATTAGCTAAATACGGAGTCACACACAAACTTGTCACCCCCTACAACCCGCAAATAAGTGGCCAAGTTGAGATAGTAAATCAAGAGATTAAGCGTATATTAGAAAAAAACTGTTTCACTTAATAGGAAAGATTGGTCCGTCAAACTCGACGATGCGTTGTGGGCATATCGTACGACATACAAAACTGCAATTGGTTGTACGTCGTTTCGATTAGTCTATGGCAAAGCATGGCATCTCCCCGTAGATTTAGAGCATCGCTCTCTTTGGGCTTTAAAACTTATAAACATCGACGCTAACTTAGCCGCTCAAAATAGAAAACTGCAACTAAACGAGCTCGATGAATGGCGTGCAAATGCTTACGAGAACATTAAGTTCTATAAGGAGCGTTCTAAGTTCTATCACGATCGAAAAATCAAGATCCAAAAAAATTTTCTCCGGACGATCTTGTCCTTCTTTATAATTCACGTCGTAGGCTTTTTCTGGGTAAACTAAAATCACGTTGGTCCGGCCCCGTCAAAGTTGAAGAGGTTTGGCCATATGGGACCGTACTCATCTCCCACCTAGAAAAAAGTTCGTTTAAAGTAAATGGTCATCGTTTAAAGTCATACATAGTCGGGGATCCAATGATCGGTATTAACGAAACCATAACCCCGCCAAAATAGTCAGGATGCACGACTATAAACAAAGCGTTACTGGGAGGAACCCCTACGTCTACCTTTTTCGCTATTTATTTATTTTGTTTGCTATTTGTCTTAATAACGCAGGGCTTTTGATGGGCCTCCCCAAACACGTTCTAGGGAAGTTCCTACCCTCCCTTTTTATTTTTTGTATATATTGCATTTCATTTCATTTTTTGTTTCACATACTTATATTACAACATTGGGGATAATGTTGGAATTAAGTATGGGGTTGTTTTCGTGCTTTCCTTTCCGCACTAAAAAAAATTTTATAAATATAAAAGCAAAACAAAAGTAAACAAAAAAAATTATAAAATGAAAACTCAAAAAAAAAAATTGATTGTTTTATCATCAAAAATTTCAAAAAAAATACAAAACAAAAAATCAAAAAATATATATTTAGATTTACTTTGTAAATAATTTTCTTTGTAAATGTTTTTCTAAAAATATTTCTCTGTAAATATTTTTGTAAATTTCCTTTTTTCTTTCCCCTCTTCCTTTCTTCCTCCTCTTTGTAAATAATTTTTCTCTTTTCCCTCTCTTGTAAATATTTGCTTAAAAATCTTTAGAATATAAAAAAAAATTAGAAAACAAACATAAAATATTTCAAATATATATCTTTTTCGCATTTTTAGTATGTATATATTAGAGAAACAAACACAAAATACACAAAAAAAGATAATAACTCCATAAATAAATAAACAAAAAGATAATAAATTAAAAACACACAAAAAAAGGATGATAACTTTAAAAATCCAAAAAATATTTAATCAAATATTTCATCCTTAACCCTTATTGCTCTCCAAAAATATAGTTGTGAGTTTATTTATATGCGAATTTCATTAATTCTTTGTTTACTATTTGTTTATTAATTAAATATTGATAGATTTAAATAATTGGGTAAAGTTTTAAAGAATATCTTATGTTTTTCTTCTTAAGATAGGGGACTTGTTATAAACAACTACAAGATTCAATTATGTTTACTTCTAGCTTTCTGAAACACAGGAACGTTCAATATAAAGGTTGCTCTCAAACTTTTTTATTAAAATCTAGTTTTCTCTGTGAAAACTCTTTCTCCCCATATTTATCATGTCTTACTTGGCATGATAACAAAATTTTGCCCCTAAAGAACCTATGTCAATGGGAACAAGATTTCGTTCCGTAAACATAGGAATCCAATATTTAAAAAAAAGATATATGTCACGGAGTAAGAGGATAAAATTTATTTCTTCTATACATATACATTGGGTTTATATGAAGATGTTCAATAAAAAATTTATATGTTAAGAAAAATAAGATTTCATTTTATTAAACATCCAAATGCAAAAAAAAATTATTAGAGGTTTGAGAAAAAATTACCTCACCTTTAAATTTAAGCCCTCTACATAAACCAAAATAACCCCCCCCCCTCCCCAGACTTAATTTAAAATCATTTTGAGAGCATAATTTTTAAATTGCATTATTTCCCGTAAAACTCTCATAAGCTAAAGTTTCTATAATTCCAAACTATTTTTATTAAGCTAACGATTACAAAATTTTACTTCTATTTGATTACATCAAAAAGTCTTTTGGTCAAAACTTTTCCTCTATTTAAATCATGTTCATAATTTTAGGACTTAACTCTTATGCTCCATATGTTTATTTTGATCTCTCTTCTAATTGATTTAAGCAGTAGCTAAATTTAGGATTTTTTTTATTCCTTATAAGTTCACCTCAAACTTTTGCTCTGGAATAGCAAAAGCTTAAGTATGGGGGTATTTGATAAGTTGTAAATATTCTTTTTTTAGTACTTTAGATAAGCAATTTTAGGGTATTATTATAGTCTTTTTGTTATTTTTATTAAATAATATGCTCCTTTTTTATTATTTTCTAACTTTTTTATTTTTTATTTCAGCAAAAATCTGCATTCTGCAGAAAAGCCGTTGTCAAAAATTACGTCGAACTCAGCTCGAATTTCGTCGAGCTGAGCTCGACGATTTGACTCTTGACCCGATGGGAAAAATTCAACATATGGAAAATGCGTCGAACGGAGCTCGACTTTCATCGAGCTCCGCCCGACGAAACTATTACTGTCTTTTGAGCTCGACGAAATTCTGCCTGCCTCTTCAGAGCTCGACTTTCGTCGAACTTCGCTCGAGGAAACATTGTCAGCGCTTCTCCGCTCGACTTTCGTCGAGCTCCACTCGACAAAACATTGTCAGCGCTTCTCCACTCGACTTTCGTCGAGCTCCGCTCGAATTTCGTCGAGCTCCGCTCGATGAAATTCTGCCAAACTTCTCCGCTCGACGAAAATTTGCCAGCTGCGTTCGACGATTCCAGTAAAGAATTAAAATGAGCTGTCCCGTTCCCGATGCTTCCAGAACCAGGTCAGTTATCAGTGTTTCAAGCTTCCCCTGCACGTAGAGCTGTCACGGTTCCGGTTTAGTTCCGGTTCTACTAAAATCATGAACCAAACCACTAAGGTAACGGTTCTTCAAATTAGAACCAAAACCTTATTTGGTTTGACCGATTCCGGTTCTGGTTCCGGTTCCAGCTTAATTTTTGGAACCGTCATGTCAACGGTTCCGGTTACAGTTCAACAAGAACCAAAACCAAACCAGCAACTAATGGTTCGGTCCGGTTCCATGCGGTTCGGTCCGGTTCCAATTAAAATCAAAATCAAACTTGGCGAAATGAAATAAAAGCGGACTGCAAACAGTAAAACTCAAAACAATATCAAAATAGAAATAATTATGTTGCGCACTTCTCGACGTTCTTTTCAACGATCGGTGGGATAGTATCAATCGCCTTCCTGCGCGTTTAGACTTACCACGACTTCTAGTTGGCTTGCGCATGTCTCGTCGGTATGCTCAACCATAACAATCGAGTATAATTAGTTGTCTTCATGATTACTAATAAATAGTAGTTGTATATCTTCTATATTTTTAAAATAAAATATTTCAAAAAAAAATATAAGTAAAATTGAAAATATATTATATAACTGTATAAAAAATCAAAAGTACACTCAAAAATTGACTCCAAACCGCACCAATTTCAAATCATACCACACAGTTTTTATGCGGTGAAGTTTTGATCGATCCAAAATCGATCCCCTTTAGTGCAATTATGATTTGAGTTCAAACTGCACCCGCTTCACTCGTAATAGTAAGTATAAATATTATATATAAATTATAAAATAATAGCAATATAATAATGATAATAAATGGGTTGCTGTTTGGTTCTACTTCGGTCCAGTTCGGATCGGGTCTAAAAATCTTGAAACCGCTTGAGATTTGTATGTTGTGGTTCTGTTTCCGGTTCCAGTCCGGATAATAAAATGTAAGAACCACACCCGGACCAATGTTGTTCATGGTTCCAAAATTCAAACCGAAACCCGAATAATTTGCGAACGGTTCGGTCTGGTTCTTTGCGGTTCCGGTTCGGTTCCGGTTCGGTTTGCGGTTTTCGGTTTTAAGTGACAGCTCTACCTGCACGCCAGCTTGACACCTCCTGAAATTTTTTGTCTATAAATGTAAAAATTTTGTAATGTCTAAGGGTTCAAACTTTTGGGCCAATTTTGTTGTTTGTGGGCTACTTTGGTGCACTTCTTGCTATGTAAGTTGAATTTTCTCCCCTCTTTTATGTTTGTTTTAGCTTTTTAATCAACTTTTTTCCCTAAATAAAATCTGTTAGATTTTCTCTCCTTATGTTGTCTTGGAATGAATGTGAGTGCCCCACTTTTGTTCTCTTTTTATCCTTTGTGTTTTTTTGTCTTTCTCTTAAAAATGTGTGTGTGTGTGTGTGTGCGTGTATGAGTTTAACTCCATGTTTTTATTTTTTTCATAGTTTTGTTTTACTTAGCTTTTGTTCAAGGTTTTCTTTTATAGTTATTAGTTGTTATGTTAACTTTTA
This sequence comes from Platanthera zijinensis, assembly GCA_039513925.1. Classification (NCBI taxonomy): domain Eukaryota; kingdom Viridiplantae; phylum Streptophyta; class Magnoliopsida; order Asparagales; family Orchidaceae; genus Platanthera; species Platanthera zijinensis. The sequence continues at coordinate 13,721,028 of CM077098.1, forward strand.
TTTTCTTGTCCGTTAGTATTGTTTAAGTTTTGTTTTTTTTAGTACTTTAATTTCATTTTTATGGTTTTATACAAGTGTTTTCAAAGTGGCTTTCTATCTTCTTTTTTTTTACTTAGTCTTTTTATTTTTGTAAAACTTTTGTTCTTTTCAACCTTTTTTCCACTTTTTAAAATTTTTTATAAAATTATAACAATGAAAAAGATTGTTATTTTAATTTTTAAGATAAGTTTGTTTTCTTTCTCTTTTTGTAGTGTGTGTGTGAGTGTATGAGAATAAGTTTCATTTTGCTCTTTCAATTATGTAGAGTGTGTGAGTGTATGAGTTAATTTTAATTGCTTTCTTTTATTGCTTTCTTTTATTGTTTTCTTTATCGCTTTCTCAATTTCTCGTAGAGTGTGTGTGTATGAGATAATTTTCATTGTTTTCTTTCAATTATGTAGACTGTGTGTGTGTGTGTGCATTTACTTCCCTCCTACTCGTTCGAATAGAACTTGTCATTTCCCGCCTACTCGTTTGAGTAGTACTTGTCATTTCCCGCCTACTCATTTGAGTAGGACCCGTTATTTCTCGTCAACTCGTTTGAGTAGGACTTGTTATTTCCTGCCTACTCGTTTGAGTAGGACTTGTCATTTCAATTATATTTTCCTTTTGTGTAACTTAGTTTTTTTTTTAATATGGGTTCAATGTGCGTGTAAGTTCTTTATTAGCGATTAATTTGTTTTTGCCTTTTTTCCTAATGCTACGTTATTTTTATGTCTTCTTTTTATAACCATTTAGCATTTGGTTTTGAACTCGCGCCTCCTCTTGCCTCATAAGTCGTCCCCATACCGATGAGTGGCTAATCATTCTTAGCCCTCGGCATCGAAGAGCATTGGGACATATGAAATCACTCTAAATAATTAAAGGATATTTTTCTCACTTTAATTAAAGGGTTTAAGGTTTGCCCCGGGTATACGACGCATAGAACCACATATCGATGTGTGGTCTCTATTTCTATTATCCATACACTAGCTAGCCGAGAGGCCGTGCGTATGGACCGATCACTCTTGGGTAAAAAGAGTTGTGTGCATACCCTTGAGAGAGGAGAAGCGTAACTCTACCGGAGTGGGTTCCCCACCCAATAGCGGGGTTCTTTGCGTAAAGCGGGCATTAAGAGGAATCCTTCGTTGGACGAGAGTTCGGTCGAATAGTCTTAATGTTCATTTGAGCGATATCCCTATAGCTAGGTGAGCTCATGTTTGTGGAACCTCCACCGCCAAGTTGCCTTTAATTAATTTGAAAACTAAGTTCTATAATTATTAAGAGCCATTTTAGTTTCGATCTAATTCGATGCCGAGAGTTAACCCTTCATCGAATTTTTCTAAGTCTGTTTACAACTCTCTTTTATAACCGCTTTAATTCACTAAAACCCAACAAGTTATTTTCGATAAAATAATAGTCTCTCCGGAAGGAGTAGAAATAGTCAACAGGCCCCGGGAAATATACGACCTCGATATTCCCCACCGGAATATCCTGTATTACTTGTGTTGGGTCCATTGCCCACAATGTCCTGGATTTGAGTGAAGTCAATCTTATCAATGATATACACATTTCTGTAGATGACTATGATAGGTAAGGTAGCCTAAGTGGCTAAGTCAAGTAAACACTTACCTAAGGTGTGGGATGATAGAAATCTGTCTAAGTCCACAGGCATTGAGTGAAGGAATATCAATCAATGCCAGATGACTTATAGCGTTGAGTGTAGCCTATACTGTCATAGCCTAAGTTGGAATGAGCTAAAATATGGCTAAGTTCACAAGCATTGAGTGAAGTAAACTCACTCAACGTCATGCTACTAAAGAGAAAGTTGGCCAAGTGTTTTGGCGTTGAGTGATGAATACACACTCAACGCCATATAGCAAAAAGACTGTAAGTCGAGCAAAGTTTAAAGCTTGAGATTCTGAGTTCGTCGAGCTTAGTTTAGAGTTCGTCGAACTGAGTTCAGAGTTCGTCGAGCTCAGCTCACCTTTCGTCGAGCAAAGTTCAGAGCTTGAGATTCTGAGTTTGTCAAGCTCAGTTGAGAGTTCATCGAACTGAGTTCAAAGTTTGTCGAGCTCATAATTCACCACTCGTCGAACTCAGAAATACAGTATATGCCCAGTGCTTATTAAATACAGAAAATTTGCTAAGGCAGAAAGCGTTGAGTGAGGCGTGTTCACTCAACGCTCTCAACGCTTAAGTTGTTGAAGAAGCAGAAACTTGGTTAAGGCAAAAAGCGTTGAGTGGAGGTTACCGACTCAAAGCTGTCAACGCTTAGTGAAGACAGAATTTTGTCCAAGGGGTTTGGCATTGAGTGATGCTTACTCACTCAACGTCAAGTAGCTGAAATCTGATTAAGCAAGTTTAGCGTTGAGTGGAGCTGAATCACTCAACTCCTAGAATCAGACTTCATATTCTAAGTAGTTTGGCGTTGAGTGAAGGTTACTCACTCAACGCCAAGAGACAGTGAATCTATTTAAGTGTTTTGGCATTGAGTGATGCTTACTCACTCAACGTCTATTTTCTGATGCTCGATTTTAGCTAAGTCCACAGGTGCTGACGTCAGCAAAATTGACAAAGTCAACTAAGGTCAAATCAGATACGGGGAAGCTACACTACAAGACAAAACTTGTCGTTAAGCTATTGTACGTCTTCTTCCGTTAAAGCAAGGCGCAGCTGGAAGCTGCAGGTGGGGCCCACCGATCTCTAAGAGTCGTTGATCGGCGAACTACAAAAGGAAGAGATATGGTCAAGACAAAAATAACTTTTAGGGCATACATTATTAAAAAAGGAGAGCAGTCATCTTCATCTTCTTCATCATTGCTGCATGTGAAAAGCTTGAAGCTCTCCAGCAAGAAAAGTCTAGTTAGTTGTGCAAGTATCCATCTTTCATAGCACATTCAGAATCTATTCTGAAGAAAGAAGAACCTTTACCCTTTGGCAAGTTCAGTGAGCTGTTTGAAGACTCAAGATCAAAATATCTTTTTCCTTCAGCAGCAAGTTCAGAAGTTATCTTCTGAGTTCCTCCAGCAAATCCTTTCCCTGTTGTAAGAAGAGTTGGAGCAGAAAGTTTTCTGCTCAAGTGGTTGACACAGAGAAATTTCTCTGTGTCAAATTTAATTAAACTAATTCTTTTTGTAGGATCCTTCTAGATCTGAGCTGTAGGACCTTTGGGTCTGAGGTAGGGAAAATTTTCCAAAGCTATAGGATAGTCCTGCTCTCTAAGGTAGGTTAGTTTTACTCACTGAGAAGTAGGGCAGTTTGCCTGAATTATAGGAGAGTGTATCTCTCTGAGTTATAGGAGCAAGCTTGCTCTGAGGTAGGGCTATAAACCATAGCCTGAGTGGTAGGGCTTAAGTGCCTGAGGTAGGTGATACTTATATCACTGAGTGTAGGCCTTTGTGGCTGAGGTGTAATTCTTGGAGGAGACTGAGAGATCCTGAGGGATCTGAGGTGTAAGCTCCTTGGAGCATTGGTTTGGAGAAGTGCCTTGACTAACAGGAAGTTAGCAAGATGGGAGGAGAGTGGATGTACCCATAATTTTGGGGAACCACTATAAAATACTTGTGTGTTTTTCTGTGTTTGCTTTTATTTTCTTAATTGCAGGTTCTAAGGATAAGCACTAGATCACTCTAAGTATAAAGCTAAAAGAAATAATCAAGTGATTCAAAAAGACTATCAAAAGACCCAAGCAGGCCTATTCACCCCCCTCTAGGTTTCTAGCTACCTTGAAAATAAGATCTTTCAAGTGGTATCAGAGGGAGGTTGCTCAAAAAGGATTTAACAATCTGAGTGATCCTCTTAGGCAGCTTTTGCTAAGTGAACATGGGCTCAGGAGAGAGCCAGAGAGAGCTGAGTTTCATGAAAGTCTCCATCTGTAGAAAGGAGCAGTTTGGAATATGGAAGGAGATGGTGAGGTTATTCTTGGAAGCCTATGATCAAGGAATTTTGGCAACTATTAAGGAGGGACATGTCATTCCTATGAAGGTCTCTGTTCTGGATGTAAACATCCAGACACCAAAGTCACTCTCTGAAATGACCCAAGATGAGGTCAAACTAGCTGGCTTGGACAAGAGAGCACAGAACATCATTGCTAGTGTTGTAGATGACTTAACCTTCCTGAACTTGGTTCACTGCCAGACATCCAAGGAGATGTGGGACACCCTTGTGGTCTACATGGAGGGTACTGATGAGGTAAGAGATGATAGGAAGTCTCTGCTCAATCAAGAGTATGAGGCTTTCAAGCAAATCCTGAAGGAGAACATAACTACCTATTATTAAAGATTCTTCAAGATCATAAATGAGTTGAAGGCCTAAGGAAGGGTATTCAATAATTATGAAATTAATGACAAGTTTCTCAGATCTCTCACTAAAGATAGGGATACTAAGATTTATGATATAAGAGAGATGGCCAAGCTTGCTGACACTCCTCCCCAAATATTGTTTGGGAAGTTGCTCTCCTATGAGATGCAGCTGGCTGCCAGGAAGGAGGAGGATGCCTCCAACAAATCAATGGTCAAAGAAAAGTCCTTGGCCTTCAAAGCTGAAAGCACAAGGAAAGGAAAGGAAGGGATTCCTTTTCCACCAAGGAGACCAGCTGAGTCAGACAGCTCTGACTCAGAGGCATCACACAGCAGCATGTCTGATGAAGATTTTGCAGCCTTTTCCAGACAACTCCAGAGGTTAATGAAGAAGAAGCATTGGAAGAAAAGGCCTTCTAATTCCACTCATCACAGAAAGAACCAGTCAAAGACTGACAGGTATGGTTCTAAACATAATAAATATAACTCCTCTAAAGTAATTTGCTACTGTTGCAGCAAGCCTGGGCATGTGATAGTTGACTGCCCAGAGAAGAGGAAGGAGACTGAGGAGAAGAAGAGCACCAGCACAAAGGAAAAAAGGAAAAGTCCTTCATTGTCAAGAAGGAAAAGAGTTGGACAGACTCATCATCTTCTGAGTCTGAAGAAGAGGAAGCCTATATTGGGCTAGTTGTTGTTACTATTAAAGATGAAGCTATTGTAGCAGGAGAAGTCAATCCTCTAGGGAGGATAGGAATCAGAGCCCCTCTTACACTATCAGACAGTGAGTTAGAGGTGGATGAAGATGTCCACAACTATATAGGGCTGATGGCAATGACAGATGAGGAAGGAAACCAAGATTAGCCTGGTTAGAGCAAGGTACATCTATCACCTAACTCTGCTTATCTATCTGAGTTTGAGACTAGTCCTTGCTCAAAAGCCTATTCAACCTGTGGTGAATAAGATTTTGGATCTGAAGGAGATGTCAATGAACTGATTAACAAGTATAGAGAACTTTTGAATGCCTTCAAGAAGGTCAATAAGTTGTCTAAGAAGCAAGTTGAAGAGATCTCATCTCTTAAGCTTGCAGTTGCCTATTTGAGTCTAGGGGCTGTGGTGAGCCCAATGGGGGTGTGGGGGAGCAGGTGCGAACGTACGGGAAATGAGGAAAACAAGGCAAAATGGCATTTTTGGCTGACACGGGTATGGACACGGCCGTGTCCATACCCGTGTGCCTCATAAAATTAGGCTTACCAGTCAGAGAGGTACACGGGTATTGGGACACGGCGTGTCCCTACCCGTGTGCCGTGGACACGGGTCGAGACACGGCCGTGTCTCTACCCGTGTGCCGCAACCCCGACACGGCAGAAATATGTTCTGGGATGAACACGGCCTTAAACACGGCAGGCGACACGGCCGTGTCACCTGAACACGGGTAGGAACACGGCCGTGTGCCTACCCGTGTCTGCGGTGTATAAAAAGGAAAAAGTTGTGAAACCCTAGCATTCATTTCCCTTTCTTCTGCCCCGAAATTTCTGAGAGAGTTCTTGGCTGGAGGAGGAGGAAGAGCTTGCCGGAGCCATCCTTGGAGGAATCAAAACGCCGCCACCGTCAAGGGAAAAACAATGCCGCCGCGAAGGAGTGCGAGGCTCATGACCGGCCATGGTGGTACCGCTGGACTTGAGGTGAGCTTCCTCCCCTCTCCCTTGGTGCTAGATCTATAGTTATTTTAGGAGAGACATCGACTCCATAAAGTCTTGATGGTGAGGAGGAGAGTTCTTAGGATAAGCCATGCCTAGGTTTTCTAGGCTTAGTCTCCCTCAACCTTCTCATCATTCAAAGTGGAGATGAGAGGGGTTTTCGTTGAGGGTTTGGCTTTGAAAGGAGAAATAAGGTTGGATGTGATTTCTGGAGAAGTTTATGCGAGGTCGTTGCAAGGAAGAAGATGAACAGATGCCGTTCATCTCGCCTTAAGATGCGTGCAGAAATCTGATTTCTGCACGCGGTGACCTTCGTGGCCAATTTCGGAGGTGTTCTGGCCAGATCTGGGTAAACGACTCAACACAAAAGTCGTAGCCCTTGAAATTACCTTTCCAACGAGTGGTTGCTCGTTTCCATGCGATACCTGTAGCCACGGGAAAGCTGGTTCGAGTCCGCTGCGTTCGGGAAAATTCCTGTACAGGAAACTGTTTCCTGTACGTATTCGAGTTGAATTTCTGGTATGTTGCGACCAGATCTGGGCGATCGACTCAACACAAAAGTCGTAGCCCTCGCGAATACCTTTCCAACGAGGGGTTGTGCATTGTGATCGGATTCCTGTAGCTCCGGGAATCCCAGTTTTAGTATCGGGCTATCCTATGTTGATACACTTGTTAATTTATAATGCTAGCGCTCTTGCAATGATTGTGATTTGCCCATTTGATATCTTGCTCCCATATATCTATAATGTGTTGTTACTATAATTTAGCATGGTTACTCATTTGGTTGTGTAATAAGGAATAACCATGCAATGATAGAGAAATGGATTGGATGGGAAGGCTAGATATTAGGAGTCGAGATTGGTATAGGATATATTTATATAATTTGGTGTTGAACTTATCTATTATGCGTAGTGTTGAGGTGAATTCATTGAATAGGTGGGCGTGAACATGATGAACACTATGTGAAGGGTATTTTGTAACTGTATTTCGAGCCCAAGGGGTTTATTAACAACCGATGCTTAGAGTGGTAGTCTCCCTACGGGTAGCATCGAGTGAGTTGTTTTGGGGCATGTGATGTGCGACGATTCATCGTGTCGCGATATTGAGATAATGATTGTGGCAGGTCTACGGGTTCGCCAGTCGTCACACCGATGGGAGCCAATGGGTAGACCTTGGGCGGTAGGGTTAGATATTTGGTGTCCATAACCCGAGATCTCCTCCGCGCCATGAGAACGGTTGGGCTTGCACCTCGTGCGTTTCCGAGGTTCCATCCGGTTCGAAATCAAAGGCCAGGTTGAGCTGTGTTCTTGGTGCACATTTACCCAAGACCCCTTCTGAGCCGTAGTATGCATGTGAGCTCCGTTGTTGTGTTCTTAGCATTGAGGCGTACGGGGGCCTAGGATAGGTAGTGTGATACCACCTAGTAGTGGAGACGCCCGCTCCACTGTCGCCGTCTGGCCACGACGGACGACGCCTGAGAGGTTAGCTACCTGCTCGAAAAGTGGGAACTTCAAGTCTGTGTCGACATAGCAACTTGCATGTGCGTGCGCATGATTCGGTCATAGCATAACATTCATATCATGTCATTCATTGCATACACAAGATCCTCATCGTATAAGTTTGTATGGGCACTCTTATACGATGAGTTACTTTACTGTTAAGCCGATCCTTAACTTATAAGTTTGTATGGACACTCTTATAAGTTGAGTTATTATTTTGATTAATTATACCTGCTGTCATATATTATTGATATTTGTAGAATTGCTAGTTGTGTAGCGTAGTTTATACTCCACCATATTTACAGTCACCTGCTTGTTTACTTGCTTATATATATATATTGTACCTTTGTTCCTTTCTCCGCCCGGTGCCGAGGAGTCGCCGGGGGAGCGGATGTGAATCCACTTAGTCTTATGACTAACGGTTGCTACGTCTTCCTTTTTAGGAGGAAACCCCGCAGGTAGAGCAGCAACGGACTATGCAGCAGGACAGCCAGGCCCGGATGATAGGACCTGAGGTGGTGGTGCCATCGGCACCGTCAGTGACAGTCGTGAGTGTTTTCATGTAGCCGTTTGGCAAAACATTTCTAGACTCTTGTTCATTTGTACAAGCCTGTTGTGCTTGTTATCTTCTGCTCTTTTGGACTTAAGCTTAGCTGTGAATTGAACTGCTTTACTTTTCTGTTATGGTTGGGTTGGCATGGTTTATGTGATATGGATTGTAGCCGGCGGAATAGGCGTCTTATGGTAAAGGCTAACTCGTGTGTTAGTGCTACCACAAGATGGCTATTTCGGGCATAAGACTCCCCTCGTGCCGTGTGTTGTGTTCCGGGAGGGGGGTCTTACAAATGGTATCAGACTTAGCCGATCTTCACCTACAGCAGTCAGGTAACAATGGGCCACTCCCGTTCGATTAGTCGGTTTGGGGACAAACCGACTTAGCGGAAGCAGTGGTGTGCCCATATGTAATTCACACTAAGTTGTCCAACTTTGACATTAGTTTTAGCCAACCTGACCCTAGTTTGTACCTTGCGTATAGGTCCCAGCGCAGGTGGAGCCGGTTGGGGGCACTCCTACCCCTTCCGTCCCTTCACAATTCCAGCAGTCGGAACTGGGACAAACGCTGTCAGCCATATTGGATGCATTTAAAGCCCAGCAAGCTCCGGTGCAACAACAAGTGCCAGGCTCCAACTGGTTGAGCACCTTCCGTGCCCTGTCCCCTCCTGCCTATCTTGGGACAGAATCGCCGGTACGCACCGAGGAATGGCTTGATACCGTGCAGGAATTGATGGCTGGCATAAGATGTCCGAATAGCATGGCGGTGACATTGGTAGTGACGCTGCTAGAGCTGCACGCCAAAAGGTGGTGGAAGTCCCTCATGGGCTCCACCTTCCAAGGGCGGTTGTACACGGACATCAGTTGGAACGAGTTCACCGAGGCTTTTCTGGATCACTTCATCCCTTCTTCTGCTCGGGATGAACTTGAAGAAAGATTTCTGCAGCTGAAGCAAGGATCGAAATCGGTAACAGAGTACCAGAGGGAGTTCCAACACCTCGCTAGGTTTGCCGATTCCTATGATTTGGACGATAGAGGCTACGCAAAGCGCTTCTACAAAGGATTAAGGGACCCCCTGAGGCAGGCCCTTTTGTTTATAGCCGATGGAAGCCTGGCAGAAATCATCGACATGGCAAAGAGACTGGAGGCGGACCACATGGGATGTGGCAAGAGACCTGCGGAAGGAGTAATTGAAGTCGGCCCTAGTAATAGAAGGCGGAATGATCATGGCAGAGGAAGGGGAAACCACAGAGGCGGTCGGTGGGTCAACCGGAACTATCGGGTGGAGTACCCAATTCCGCAACCACTACCTTTACCACCACCACCGCAGCAGCAATATTATCAACAACCTGGGGGCCGACGTGAGGTGATATGTTTCGAGTGCAACCAACCGGGGCATGTCCGACGAGTTTGCCCGCGACTGATCGGAGGTGCTCCTATTGCTCCCCCTCCAGTAGCTCTACGGGGGCGAGGGCACATGCGTGGCCGAGGAAGAGGACCACCAGGGAGAAATCAAGGACATGCACGGGAGCATGTATTCGCATTGGATATGACTCAGGAGAGAAATCCGCAGGAAGTCATCACCGGTACGTGCAAAATTTATTAATATTATATGACTTGTTAGATTTACGATACAAATGATACGCGCAATTTTGAATAGTGATTACCTTTTTGGAACCTAGGCACTGTCATGGTTAGCGGGAGGCCCGCCTATACGTTATTTGACACGGGTGCGTCTCACTCGTTCATTTCGGCGGACTTCGTGAAGGACTTGGAGGGAGTGCAACACTTCACGGGCACTACTCAAAGGGTGCGCCTTCCGGACGGCTCTGAGATGACGTCGTCAGCAAGTTGCGACTTCGACACCCTTATTGGAGGAAAGTTCTTTGAAACTCCGGCTACAGTGTTAAGAATCCCGGAGTTCGATCTCATCCTGGGCATGAGGTGGTTGGACTGGCACCACGCCAGGATCAATTGTGCGGAGAAGCAAGTTATGTTGAGGCATGGAGACTCGGAAGTCATCTTCCAAGGTATTAAATTCGCACCCCGTAAATTATTATCTTCAATCCAAGTTATGAAATCTCATATGGAAGGGGACGAGGTCTATGTAATTTGCTTCGAGTTGAAGAAATTGACATTAGAGGTCAAGGATGTGCGGGTGGTGCGAGAATTTCCCGAGGTATTTCCCGAGAAATTGCCGGGACTACCCCCGCATAGGGAAGTGGACTTCCAAATCAAGCTAATTTCGGGTGCCAAGCCCGTCTCGCGAGCTCCATACCGAATGGCTCCGAAGGAACTTGCAGAGTTTAGAGTCCAGCTTCAGGAATTGGTGGAAGCAGGGTTCGTTCGCCCAAGCTCGTCGCCTTGGGGAGCGCCCGTTTTGTTCGTCAAAAAGAAGGATGGCACCCTGCGGTTATGTATTGATTATCGAGAGTTGAACCGGTTAACGGTGCGGAACACCTATCCCCTACCGCGCATTGATGAATTATTTGATCAATTGGTGGGATCGTATTGGTTCTCCAAGTTAGATCTGCGTTCGGGATATTATCAGCTGAGGATACAAGAAGATGACATTCAGAAGACGGCGTTCAGTTCGAGATATGGTTTGTATGAATTCACCGTGATGCCGTTTGGGCTCACAAACGCCCCTTCCGTCTTTATGAGCTTGATGAACAAGGTGTTCGGCCCTTATTTGGACATCTTTGTCATCGTGTTCATCGATGATATCCTAGTATACTCCAAGACTGAAGCAGAACACGCCGAACATCTAACTTTAGTGCTGAGGAAGCTAAAGGAGCACACTTTGTTTGCCAAGATCAGCAAATGCGAGTTTTGGCTTCGAGAGGTCGCGTTCTTGGGACATGTGATTAGTGGGGCGGGGCTAGCTGTAGATCCGGCCAAGGTGCGGGCCGTGAAGGAGTGGTCGCCATTGAAGTCAGCGGCCGACATACGGAGCTTTCTTGGACTTGCCGGGTACTATCGCAAGTTCGTGAAAGGCTTCTCGAAGATCGCCCTTCCCCTTACTACGCTGACCAAGAAGGGTGTGCCGTTTGAATGGACACCCCAGTGCGAAGCTGCATTCCAAGAGTTGAAGGACAGATTGACGACTGCACCCATCCTAGCTCTTCCATCTGGGAAGGAGGGCTTTCAAGTTTACACGGATGCGTCGTATCAAGGGATGGGAGCTGTGTTGATGCAGAATGAGCATGTGATCGCTTATGCTTCAAGACAGTTGAAGAAGCATGAAGCCAGCTACCCGGTGCATGATCTAGAGTTGGGAGCGGTGGTATTCGCCTTGAAGATGTGGAGGCATTATTTATATGGCGTCCACTGCGAGATCTACTCGGATCACAAAAATCTGAAGTACGTTCACACCCAAAAGGAGTTAAACTTGAGACAGCGGCGGTGGTTGGAGTTCTTGTGCGACTATGAATTCACCTTGAACTACCACCCCGGGAAGGTTAATTCCGTAGCTGATGCCTTGAGCCGAAAGGCACCGGGAACGAGCACGGAATCCCGCTTGATGAGGATGGAGTTAATCCGGACGCTGCAAGAGATGGAAATCACTTTGGTCTTTAAGAATCAACCGGAAGAGTATACAGAATATTTGGCCGCGATGAGTATAGTTTGCAACATACGAGACCGGATCCGTACGGAACAAAAGAAGGATGCGGCTTTAACCCCGGCTTTCAAGTCAATGGAGGATGGGACTACGGAAGAATACTCCCTAAAAGACGGCCTCGTCCATTTTCGTGGCCGGCTTTACATCCCCGAAGGTGACAACATTCGGGAAGATATTCTAAAGGAGGCCCATTGCTCCAAGTACTCGGTGCACCCGGGGATCGCGAAGATGTACACCGATTTGAGAAAGACATTGTGTTGGCCGGGCATGAAGAGGGATGTCAAGTACTTTGTTACTCATTGTGTGGCCTGTCAAATGGTGAAGGCGGAATGCAGAAGCCCCGGTGGAATGCTACAGTCATTGCCCATCCCCGAATGGAAATTTGAGGACATCTCCATGGACTTCATCCATGGGTTACCTCGCTCGCGCTCGGGGAATGATTCTGTGTGGGTGATAGTTGACCGGTTGACCAAGGTAGCCCGATTTATCCCAATGAAGAAGGAGGCGCAAGTGGGCGTCTTAGTGCGTCTCTTTGTGGAACAATTTGTGCGGTACCATGGTGTGCCAAAGACGATCGTCTCCGACCGGGATGGTCGGTTTACTTCAAGAGAATGGAGGGCTGTACAGGCTTATTTGGGCTCGCGCCTCGCCTTTAGCACAGCCTTTCACCCACAAACGGACGGGCAGTCTGAACGAACCATCCGAACATTGGAGGACCTTCTGAGGTTATGTGTGCTAGATAAAGGAGAACCATGGGAGAGACTCTTACCTCTCGTGGAGTTCTCTTATAATAACAGTCATCAAGCCAGTATTGGAATGGCACCTCATGAAGCTTTGTATGGAAAGAGGTGTAGAACACCCTTGTCCTGGGTGCAAGACGAAGATCCGAAGACATTGGGAAATGAGTATATTGATGACACGGACGCGGTGGTTAGGTTGATCCGGAATCGAATGCTAGAGGCTCAAAGCCGACAGGCGAAGTATTACAACGCAAGGCACCGTATGGTGGAATTTCAAGTGGGTGATAAGGTTTTCCTGAAGATTCGACCGATGCACGGAGTGTCGCGGGTACGTGGAGTCAAGAAGCTCAGCCCAAGGTATGTTGGGCCCTATGTCGTAGTGGAAAGGATTGGCCCTCTGGCCTATCGATTGGAGTTACCACTGGAGCTGGAGAACCTTCACGACGTGTTCCATGTATCGTCGCTTCGGAAGGCTTTGTTGCGGCCTGAACAGTATATCCCCACGGCGGATGGTGTTGTGGCGTCTGATAGGTCTGTGTGACTGGAGCCGGTGCGGATCGTTGATAACGAGACAAGAACCTTGCGTCGCAAAAGTGTTCCCTTGGTGAAAGTGCTATGGTCTAATCATGGGAAGGAGGATTTCACATGGGAGCCAAGGGATTTGATGCAAGAGCGCTACCCGGAATTATTTACCCCAGGTAAAATTTTATTTGAAAGCATAGTTCCCTTTTTGTGTGCTTCACTCCCATAGCCTTACCCTGATTTCGGGGACGAAATCTTTTATTTTGTTTATAGGATTTGTAACGTCCCAATTCGCGCTAGGCCCCTTGATTGCCTATTTGAGTCTAGGGGGCTGTGGTGAGCCCAATGGGGGTGTGGGGGAGCAGGTGCGAACGTACGGGAAATGAGGAAAACAAGGCAAAATGGCATTTCTGGCTGACACGGGTATGGACACGGCCGTGTCCATACCCGTGTGCCTCATAAAATTAGGCTTACCAGTCAGAGAGGTACACGGGTATTGGGACACGGCGTGTCCCTACCCGTGTGTCGTGGACACGGGTCGAGACACGTCCGTGTCTCTACCCGTGTGCTGCAACCCCGACACGGCAGAAAGATGTTCTGGGATGAACACGGCCTTAAACACGGCAGGCGACACGGCCGTGTCACCTGAACACGGGTAGGAACACGGCCGTGTGCCTACCCGTGTCTGCGGTGTATAAAAAGGAAAAAGTTGTGAAACCCTAGCATTCATTTCCCTTTCTTCTGCCCCGAAATTTCTGAGAGAGTTCTTGGCTGGAGGAGGAGGAAGAGCTTGCCGGAGCCATCCTTGGAGGAATCAAAACGCCGCCACCGTCAAGGGAAAAACAATGCCGCCGCGAAGGAGTGCGAGGCTCATGGCCGGCCATGGTGGTACCGCTAGACTTGAGGTGAGCTTCCTCCCCTCTCCCTTGGTGCTAGATCTATAGTTATTTTAGGAGAGACATCGACTCCATAGAGTCTTGATGGTGAGGAGGAGAGTTCTTAGGATAAGCCATGCCTAGGTTTTCTAGGCTTAGTCTCCCTCAACCTTCTCATCATTCAAAGTGGAGATGAGAGGGGTTTTCGTTGAGGGTTTGGCTTTGAAAGGAGAAATAAGGTTGGATGTGATTTCTGGAGAAATTTATGCGAGGTCGTTGCAAGGAAGAAGATGAACGGATGCCGTTCATCTCGCCTTAAGATGCGTGCAGAAATCTGATTTCTGCACGCGGTGACCTTCGTGGCCAATTTCAGAGGTGTTCTGGCCAGATCTGGGTGAACGACTCAACATAAAAGTCGTAGCCCTTGAAATTACCTTTCCAACGAGTGGTTGCTCGTTTCCATGCGATACATGTAGCCACGGGAAAGCTGGTTCGAGTCCGCTGCGTTCGGGAAAATTCCTGTACAGGAAACTGTTTCCTGTACGTATTCGAGCTGAATTTCTGGTATGTTGCGACCAGATCTGGGCGATCGACTCAACACGAAAGTCGTAGCCCTCGCGAATACCTTTCCAACGAGGGGTTGTGCATTGTGATCGAATTCCTGTAGCTCCAGGAATCCGAGTTTTAGTATCGGGCTATCCTATGTTGATACACTTGTTAATTTATAATGCTAGCGCTCTTGCAATGATTGTGATTTGCCCATTTGATATCTTGCTCCCATATATCTATAATGTGTTGTTACTATAATTTAGCATGGTTACTCATTTGGTTGTGTAATAAGGAATAACCATGCAATGGTAGAGAAATGGATTGGATGGGAAGGCTAGATATTAGGAGTCGAGATTGGTATAGGATATATTTATACAATTTGGTGTTGAACTTATCTATTATGCGTAGTGTTGAGGTGAATTCATTGAATAGGTGGGTGTGAACATGATGAACACTATGTGAAGGGTATTTTGTAACCGTAATCCGAGCCCAAGGGGTTTATTAACAACCGATGCTTAGAGTGGTAGTCTCCCTACGGGTAGCATCGAGTGAGTTGTTTTGGGGCATGTGATGTGCGACGATTCATCGTGTCGCGATATTGAGATAATGACTGTGACAGGTCTACGGGTTCGCCAGTCGTCACACCGATGGGAGCCAATGGGTAGACCTTGGGCGGTAGGGTTAGATACTTGGTGTCCATAACCCGAGATCTCCTCCGCGCCATGAGAACGGTTGGGCTTGCACCTCGTGCGTTTCCGAGGTTCCATCCGGTTCGAAATCAAAGGCCAGGTTGGGCTGTGTTCTTGGTGCACATTTACCCAAGACCCCTTCTGAGCCGTAGTACGCATGTGAGCTCCGCTGTTGTGTTCTTAGCGTTGAGGCGTACGGGGGCCTAGGATAGGTAGTGTGATACCACCTAGTAGTGGAGACGCCCGCTCCACTGTCGCCGTCTGGCCACGACGGACGACGCCTGAGAGGTTAGCTACCTGCTCGAAAAGTGGGAACTTCAAGTCTGTGTCAACATAGCAACTTGCATGTGCGTGCGCATGATTCGGTCATAGCATAACATTCATATCATGTCATTCATTGCATACACAAGATCCTCATCGTATATGTTTGTATGGGCACTCTTATACGATGAGTTACTTTACTGTTAAGCCGATCCTTAACTTATAAGTTTGTATGGGCACTCTTATAAGTTGAGTTATTATTTTGATTAATTATACCTGCTGTCATATATTATTGATATTTGTAGAATTGCTAGTTGTGTAGCGTAGTTTATACTCCACCATATTTACAGTCACCTGCTTGTTTACTTGCTTATATATATATATTGTACCTTTGTTCCTTTCTCCACCCGGTGCCGAGGAGTCGCCGGGGGAGCGGATGTGAAGCCACTTAGTCTTATGACTAACGGTTGCTACGTCTTCCTTTTTAGGAGGAAACCCCGTAGGTAGAGCAGCAACGGACTATGCAGCAGGACAGCCAGGCCCGGATGATAGGACCTGAGGTGGTGGTGCCATCGGCACCGTCAGTGACAGTCGTGAGTGTTTTCATGTAGCCGTTTGGCAAAACATTTCTAGACTCTTGTTCTTTTGTACAAGCCTGTTGTGCTTGTTATCTTCCGCTCTTTTGGACTTAAGCTTAGCTGTGAATTGAACTGCTTTACTTTTCTGTTATGGTTGGGTTGGCATGGTTTATGTGATATGGATTGTAGCCGGCAGAATAAGCGTCTTATGGTAAAGGCTAACTCGTGTGTTAGTGCTACCACAAGGCGGCTATTTCGGGCATAAGACTCCCCTCGTGCCGTGTGTTGTGTTCCGGGAGGGGGGTCTTACACAATGGCCACGCTGTCCGCCAAGAACTGGCCTCATACTGGCCACACTACCCATAAAGGACAAGCCGCAACACAAGCAATACAAGGGTATTTCCTGGAACTCCTCATTCCAGTACTTCCTGCTACTCCCCTTCACAGGCACAACCCTTCGACTCCACAAACCACATGTTTATACGCGGAGTCTTCTCCAGTGCGTAATATGCAACATCACCAATCCAGACTAACCTGTCCAGATGGGCTTCACACAGCATGTCTATCCCGTACTACACATTTCTGGGTCTAAATGCATACTCACTTGGGGTTAACAACTATTAACCCACGGGGATCACTTACTCTTCCACCTTTTAGTAGAGGATCACATGCTCATGAATAAAGGAGGACTTCAGATGTCCATGAAGGAAGATCGTTACCCTTGACGATCTCTGTGGAGCCATTGAAATCTTTGTCGGTTTAAAGGACCGCGGCGATCATTCCTCCACAGATCTTGCCTCAGATCTCTAAACCGAACTCTAACGCTCCCGCGGTGGCCAGATCTTCTCCTCTTACTCCTCCTAGCTCTCCTCTTTCAGTAAGCTCTTGAGAGAGATAATGGCTAAGTGAAGAATGATATCTTCACTCAATCCCGGAGATAAACCCAGCTCGAAATACCTGAGGCCATTGGATTAAGGATGAGGGAAATGAATGGCCACAAATTGGCTAAAAAGTATTATTTTGCAGCTTACATGGACAATGACACGCCCGTGTCATAGGCCGTGTACTATAAGCGGTACACGAACCGACTCATCCCAAAAAGGAAATGGCCCTGTGACATGCCCGTGTCACAGGCCGTGTGTCCTACACGGATTCAGACACACCCGTGTCTAGCCCGTGTTCGACAGGCCGCATAACCTTGGCCACAACCCGAGAGGGACATGCCCTCTGACACACCCGTGTGGATGGGCGTGTGCTTCACTCAATGATTATCGAGCTCATGGCAATAAGTGTCGACATCATGGAGTTGAGTGCACACAGCTTGGGACACGCCCGTGTCCTAGGCCGTATGCCTTACTAAACGCCTTCTCGAGACCAAACCACACTCAACGCCTTCTTGAGAAGACCAAGCAGGACACGCATTGGGACACTCCCGTGGCCCAGGCCTTATCTAAGCCTGAATTCCAAACTTTGGAAATTTCGAATTTTTGGGTGTTAAAACCCTCCCCTCCTTAACAAAAATTTCGTCCCGAAATTTAGGCACAACAAGGAAAGCCAGCAATCAATAAAGATATATGATATATAACAAAATGTATGATCAACAAAAGACACACAATTATATAGTTTAAAAAACAACTCGGAAACTCCGCGCGCATGGACTGTTCCCGCTCCCATGTTAGCTCTTCGCAGCAACAATTTTCCCACTAGACTTTGACCATCCCGATTGTCTTATTCTGCAACTGTTTCTCGGCTCTGTCTTCGATCTGAATGGGCCTAACCTTCGTCGTTAGCCCATACTCAACCGGTACACTATCATTCTCCACCACTTAAGATGGATCCTTGACGGCTTTTTGAAGCACTGAGATATGAAACACATCATGCAAGCCACTTTGCTCTGCCAAAAGAGCTAGTCGATATGCAACTTCCCTAATTCACTCCACCACTTCAAACAGACCAAGATATCTCTGACTTAGATTTTTCAACCGCTGAATCTTGGACACGCCTTTGAATGGTTTGATCTTCAAATATACCCAATCGCCCACCGTGAACTCCATGTTCCGATGCTTGGCATTGTAGTACTTTGCTTGTCGATCCTGGGCTATCAGTATCCTCTCACGAATAGAGCGTATCGTAGAAGTAGCTTCTTCGACATCCTTGCGCGTATATACCTTTGATTCGCCTACTTCCACCCAAGATAGCGGTGTACGACATTTCCGTTCGTACAAAGCTTCATATAGAGCCATACCGATGCTCTCTTGGTAACTATTATTATAGGCAAACTCCACCATATAGAGATGATCTTCCCATCTCTTACCAAAGTTCAGGGAGCACATTTGGAGCATATCTTCCATTGTCCTGTTGGTCCGCTCAGTTTGGCCATCCGTTTGGGGATGAAAGGCCGTACTGAATGCTAATTTTGTGCCCAACAACTAATGGATTAGTCTCCAACAATTCGACGTAAATCACCCATCACGATCACTGATGATGCTCCGGGGAACACCGTGCAATCAGACAATCGGCTCCACATAGATCTTTGCCAAGGTTTCCACTGAATCGTCCCTCTTTTTTGGTAGGAAGTGAGCCACTTTTGTCAACCAGTCTACAATCACCTAGATTGAGTCATTCCCGCATTGAGATCTCGGCAACCCGTGCACAAAATCCAATGATATAACATCAAACTTCCACTCCGGAATCGATAACGAATTCAGAAAACTGTCAGGCATCTGGCATTCTGCTTTCAACAAAACACAAGTTTGACATTTAGCCACATAACGAGCTATGTTTCTCTTTAAGCTTGGCCACCAAAACAGCTTCTTCATGTCCTTATACATTTTTGTGCTCCTAGGGTGAATTGAGTACTTGGCAAAGAGAGCTTCGTACATCAACTCTTCTCTCAATTAACCCGCTCTTGGGATGCACAATCGACCATCTTTGCGTACCAAGCCATCATCCCAGGAGAATTGGCCATCTGACCCATCTTTTGCATAGTGTTGGAGACTCTCTTCAAGCTCTGTAGCTCCCCGAACCCTGTCCGCAAGGTCATACTGTACCTCCGTCCAATTCAAGCATGCATCGGCTATGGAATTCTTGTCAACACAAGAAATCTCTAATGCTTCCAGCTCCTGGATCAGACTCTCATCATGCCTCTACAACCAAATTTCCTGCATTGGAGTCCAGCGACTCAAGGCATCAACGACCATATTTCCCTTCCCGGGAGTATAGTGAATATCAAAGGTGTAGTCCCCAAGGACTCCATCCACCTTCGTTGTCGCATATTCATCTCTTTCTGGTCAAACAGATACTTTAAGCTCTTATGATCTGTATAGATATCCACTTTTATGCCATATAGATAGTGCCGCCACAATCTAAGCGCAAAGATCACCGACGCCAACTCCAAGTCATTGACGGGATAATTCCGCTCATGCACTTTTAACTAGTGTGATCCATAAGCAATCACTTTATCAAACTGCAGAAGAATGCAGCCTAAGCCGCTCCCTGACACAGCACTATAGATCTCATAGCCATCTGTACCATATGGCGATGTCAACACAGGCGCCGTGGTCAAACGACTCTTCAGCTCTTCAAATGCTCGTGTGCACTCCGGCGTCCAAACGAACTTCTGATCCTTTCTCGTCACGGTGGTAAGAGGCAAAGCAATCCGTGAGAAGTTTTTTACAAGCCGCCTGTAGTACCCTGCCAAACCAAGGAAACTTATAACTTTAGCCACTGAGGACAACACCGACCACTCTTATATGGTGCTTATCTTTGACGGATTCACTGCTATGCCCTCTCCACTTACCACGTGGCCAAGAAAAGCCACTGACGATAGCCAGAACTCACACTTTGAGAACTTGGCATAAAGCTTATTCCTTCGCAAGTTATGCAACACCATCCGCAAATGATTTGCATGATCAACTTCTGACTGAGAGTACACCAATATATCATCAATGAATACGATAACAAAGAGATCCATGTACTCTAGGAATGTTCGGTGCATTAGATCCATGAATACCAAAGGCGCATTACATAGCCAAAGCAGCTTTAACGTAAACTCATAATGACTGTAGCGTGTTCCAAACGATATCTTTGTAATGTCACCATCCTAAATCCGCAATTGGTAATATCCGGATTTCAAATCCAACTTCGAATAGACGGTTGACCCCACTAGCTAATCGAACAAGTTGTATATCCGTTGAATCGGATACATGTTTTTCTCCGTCAGCTTATTCAACTCATGATAGTCAATACATAATCATAAACTACCATCTTTCTTTTTCACAAACAGAACAGGCGCGCTCTAAGATGACATACTTGGGCGTATATAACCCTATTCCAGCAACTCTTGCTATTGGACCTTTAACTCTGCCATCTCCTTTGGCGCTATGCGATATGGCAAGCGGGCCATAGGTTTCGCACCTGGCACCAACTCAATCGAGAAGTCAATCTCCCGCGGGGGTGGTAACCAATGAAGATCATTAAGAAATACATCGGCAAACTCCGATACAATCGGAACCTCATGCATACTGGCCTTTGGCTCAATAGCCTAAACAAGCGTGAAGAATAACTCCGCGCCCTTTCAGACGACATTGACGACTTGCAGTGCAGACATCAAGGTCCCGCTCACTCCTCGCATAAAAGCGAACTTAGTCTCAAGCTCGTTATTCTAGCCTAGTGTGATCTCCTTTGAATTACAATCAATACAGGCATGCTGCTCTGAGAGCTAGTCCATGCCAAAGATCACATCAAACTCCGATATCTGTAGCACAGATGCACTCAAACTGAAATCCCAACTTCCTATCTGAACTTCATTATCGTAATCTCTATCTGTAATCATCACACAACCATTCGGCAATAAAACCTTTATACTATCTGTCGTCACATGACTTGGTACTTCAATTCGTGACACAAAGTCCTTAGAAAGAAAAGAATGTGAAGCACCCGTATCAAACAGGGCTTTCGCCAGGTTATTTCGAATCAAGAAAAAGACTGTAGCACACACAACATGCACAAGCTACAAATAATTTATGCAAAAAAACCAAAGCAAGCAATATCTTAAATCGTACCTGTGACGACGTCACTCTGCTTTATAGCCTCCTGCTGGCCAAGATTATAAACTCTGGGTTGCGCCTGGGATGTAGAGGACTCTACCATTGCTTTTCCCTTCTCATCATAAGACGCACCCGTCTTCTTTTCCCCCTTTGGCTGAGCAACCTTATAATAACGGACTATATGCCCCACTTTGCCACAGGTAAAGCAAGTACGAGGCTCCTGCCTTCAAATTGCTCCCGACATTACAGTCGCAAAAGTTTTCCCAAAAGGCTTGGACCTCTTGCCCCACTTCTTTTGGTAGTACAATTTAGGGCGGGGTGCTTTGAACTCTGGCTTTATTACAGCAAAGTCCTTTTTACCTTGCACCTGCTTCATATCTTTGTCCAGTGCACGCGCAGAATAAACCAAGGCTTGGAACCCTTGGGTCTCCGAACTAGAGAGAAGGAACCTCAACTCGTCCCGCAAACCTTCATAGAACCGGTTGGTTTTCCTTTGTTCATCCGCGAAGATCGACACTGCATATCGTCCCAATCTGGTGAACTCATGCAAGTATGTATCAACGCTACTTTATCCTTGCATTAACCATTGGAACTCATTCTCCATAGCAATGCGTTGTGCCGCTGGCAAATTCTTTGTAAAGAACATTCGAGAGAATTCCTCCATCGACACTTGAGTTAACTGCCTGCCCGCTAAATGCTGTAACTCAACCTCATCCCACCATAACCGAGCCTCACCTTCTAACATGAAGGTAGCCAAGGTGACATTCTGATTTTCCTCTATCCCGATCGCCGTCAATATACGCTTGATGCGCGATAACCAATCCTCAGCATGCGTTGGGGATCCCTCGCCCGTGAACGTAGGTGGATTGAAACTCATGAAGTGTTTTAACTGCCGTTCAGCTGCTCGAGGGTCCACAACCGCAATAGGTTTCGGCCTTATAGCAACACATTCTAGCACCGCTGCCGGCTGTGCTTTCCCAACAGGCTGTTCTTGAAACATTGCAATGAGGGCCTCAGCAACTAAGCAGACAGTTTCCACAGAAGGAGGAGGTGAAGGCACCTCAGCTGGTACCGTACTCTCATCAGATTGCTGGGGCTCAAACTGCCCCGCACCACTACGAGTCACCTATAGGTGGACAAGACACACATTAGCGATCTCTCACAAGTAAGAAGAATAATATTGGAACGTACAGGTTCCTCAAACAAGTGTAGTTGCATTCCTTACTGGACATTCTAGAGTTCATCAGTGTTAAAGCAGGTCGCACAAACACGTGCTCGCCACCCCAACAAAAGAATTTGACCACGAATTCGAAAGAGGAAGACCGAGACAAGCTGATACCAAAATGTAACGACTCCACCCGTTACATAGAATATAATAGAAGGTCCGGTCGGGGCCCCAAACTATATGCCACAAACAGATGGTGAGGTCACAGGTTAATACCACAACACCATCGCATCCTAACTCAAAGCATGCTAGCTGAATATTTTAACAACAACGATGTACGCATACCAAGAATGTCCACTATAAATATATAAACCACATTTATATATCAACTCATGAAAGAGTGTACAGCAAATACACACAAGCTAGCCTTAAGGCTTGACAGTTCACCTTTTCACAGTGTAGATTACATACATCAATGCACAGGCCGGCCACACATTGAAAAAATACAAGAGAAAGCAGCCTTAAAGGGCTAGAAGCAGCAACAGTATCCACAGGGACTTCAGCCCTTTGACTTCCCACTCGGCTCACCAGCACTTGCACCGGGACAACCCTCCCAGAAGATGGTAAACAATGCAACGGTCAGCATTCAGCTGACCAATTTATAACAATCCTACCGTTTTCTCGGGGCCGTGGCATTCATTCCATGCAGGCATAGCAATCCATAAACAGATATCATATATATTGTGCTCTCACACACAAGCAATCCATCACAATCTTCAGCCATACGACCTGACAATTCTTGCACTCAGGGCACATTTTTGGTGCACCGGCAAACCAGGGTCAACACCATCGTTTACACGGTATTGTGCATTTAGTCTTACTGGCACGCAGTCCTGAGACTCTCATTATGCCACTAACGAAAGCTCAATGCCTTGACGCTCTCTTGTACAGTCGACATAACGCAGGTACAGATCAGCAACCCCCGTTGCTCAAATCGCCTTGCCATCACGAAGTACGGCATACTCGTGGCTATAACCAAAGGTGCGGGTCAGTTTCACCTTTCCTTTTCGGCACGAATCCTTATTAAGAGCATTTAGATCACAATAGCCATAACGTCCACCAAGGACTGGCTTCACAATGGCCATGATGTCTCCCAAAGAATGGCCTCATACTGGCCATACTGCCCATAAAGGACTGGCCGTAGCATAATCAATACCAGGGTATTTCTTGGAACTCCTCATTCTAGTACTTCCTACTACTCCCCTTCATAGGCACAACCCTTCGACTCCACAAACAACACTTTATACGCGGAGTCTTCTCCGGTGTGCAATATGCAACATCACCAATCCAGACTAACCTGTCCATATGAGCTTCACACAGCATGTCTATCCCGTACTATACATTTCCCGGTCTAAATGCAGACTCACTTGGGGATAACAACTATCAACCCACGGATATCGCTTACTCTTCCACCTTTTGGTGGAGGATCCCATGCACATGCATAAAGGAGGACTTCACATGTCCAAGAAGGAAGATCGTTACCCTTGACGATCTCTTGGGAGCCATATAAATCTGAGCTGGTGGAAAGGACCGCAGTGATCTTGCTTTCCCAGATCTGGCCTCAGATCTCTAAACAGAACTCTAATACTCCAGCGGTGGCCGGATCTTCTCGTCTTCCTCCTCCTAGCTCTCCTCTTTCACTAAGCTCTTGAGAGAGATAATGGATAAGTGAAGAATGATATCTTCACTCAATCCCGGAGATAAACCCAGCTGGGAATACCTGGGGCCATTAGATTAAGGATGAGGGAAACGAACGACCACAAATTTGCTGAAAAGTCTAATTTTGCGGCTGATACGGCCTGTGACATGCCCGTGTCACAGACCGTATACTGTAATAGGTAGACAAACCGACTCATCCAGAAAAGGACACGGCCCTGTGACATGCCTGTATAATAGGCCGTGTATCCTGACACGACTTCAGACACGCCTATGTCTAGCCCGTGTTCGACAGGCCGCATAACCGTGGCCATAACCCGAGAGGGACATGCCCTCTGATACGCCCATATGACTGGGCGTGTGTTTCAATCAACAATTGTCGAGCTCATGGCATTGAGTGTCTAGACCATGGCATTGAGTGCACACTAAAAAGGACACGGCTTGGGACATGCTCGTGTCCCAGGCCGTGTGCCTCACTCAACGCCTTCTGATGGCGCGCCCCCTCCACCTCTACTTGGAGACGATGCTGACGATGAGGAGGTTCATCCGGTTGCTGAGGCGATTCAACTAAAGGACGTGAGGCGTCATGATGATGCTAGCGGAAGGCTACGTTACAACCTCCGCCCGCGGCGCGCAACATTCGCCGCACCGCATTAAAACATTTCCCTTTTCATGCTTTACTATTTCTATATTAGGAATATAAAATTATCCAAGTTTGAAGTGATAATTTTATATTCAATATTGCACTTTTTATTTTTGTATTTGGACAATATTTTTATTTGGTGTGCATTTAACCATTTGGATGGATGAGATTACATCTCCATCATGAATGGTTAAAGCTTGTTTGTAACTCCTATATAAGGAGACCTTTGTTATGAGATAATTAGAAAGATTGAACCCTAAAAAAAACCTCTTGTGAGATTTCGGCCAAGGAGGTCTCCCTCATTGCCGCCGCCCCCCCTTCTAGTGGTGTGAAGCCGCCGCCCCCCCCTTGCTCCCTCCATCCGGTTCGGTGCGACTCCGGCGTGGCTTCCTTCGGTGCGACTCCGTGGAAGAAGGTTGCAAGCCCTTCGGTGTGACGCCGGTGGATCCGTGGAGAGAGTGATTCTCCCACAGTTATCTTGTGTGAACGTTCTCCGGTTGGGTAAAATATCTCATCCCTCCTTGTGTGATTTCTTCTAATTAGTTGTGGTGGATCGCAAATCGTTTTATCCGCTTTGTTAAATCAATCGCTGCACTTTTCATTTCGAAGTCGCCGTTGCTAGGCTTTTTATTTCCGGATCGGGTGGATCCTATTTCCCGGAGCGGATCTTGGCCTATAGCCTTGGTTTTGCTCCCAAAAAGGTTGGCAATCTTTATGTTAATTTGGGGAACGATCCGACTCAAACTTCGATCGCTATTTTCGAGTCGACCAATCCTCCTTGTTATTTTTATGCGCTGCGTTGTGACGAGGAAATATCGTGGGCGATAGGTGCTGTGTAGGTGCTGTAGATCTAAGGCGATATTGGTCGAGGAGTGAATTATTTCCGTAGAGTTCTCCGATTCCGGACATCCCTACATCAATTTGGTATCAGAGGCGGTTGTTTCAACTTCCACGTTGCAAACATCCTCTCTGCGTTCGTCGTTGGTTGATCTGAATTTTCTAAGATCTGAAATTTCGGATTGGTCTGCATTTAGTAAATCCGTCGAAATTTTAAACTTGTCAAAAAAATCTGAAAAAAAAACTGTAGCTTCCTGCACTTATTTCCAGCAACTTTAAAACAGAAATTTTTTTGATTCGGCCGCGTTAAGTCTGCCTGCAAATTAGAACATCGTAAATCTGTCCAGTTGGTCTGCAAATAGCGGGCTGAAATCTTCGTTTTTCAGCAAAATTTCAAAAAAAAAAAATTTTAACGATTTACGTGTTTCTCACATCACGCTTGTCAAAAAAAAAATTATTTTCATTCTAGCTACAGCCCTAGGAAAAATTATCTTTCATAATTTTCTGGGTCTTGAATGCGCACTAGGCTAGGTACGGAATATACGGCGCCGTCTACGTCTGGGATGGCTGAGAATGGGAATGAACTTCATAACGCTAAAGCGATAGCTGGTCTACGTAATGATATGGCGGAGCTTAGGGCCACTTTAGCACAGATTTTACAAAATCAAGTTAGGCCACCACCACCACCCGCTAATGTTGAGTTGCCCCGCCGGCGCCAACATATTTCCGATTCGGATTCGGATGGCGACTCCCCACGAGTGCCCCCTTGAGGCAATCGCCACGGGCGAGAGTTTGATATTACAAGGGCCATCAAAATTGATGCCCCACTTTCGATGGTATGGGAGATCCACAGAATTTCCTCACATGGATAGTGGACATGGAATGCTATTATGATTGGCACCATCTTACGGACCCCCAAAAGGTCCAAGTTGCCAGGATGAAGCTAACCGGTCGCGCCAAAACTTATTGGCTGAATGAAGAGCGTAGACTAGGGACTGGGGACGGAGACCCAATTATTGGATGGACCGTCATGATGAATTTGTTGACCGATCAGTACGTCCCCGCGTACCATCGGACACAAATGTTTGACGAGCTCGCCTCCCTGCGGCAAGGCTCCAATTTTGTATCAGAGTACATGGGAGAATTAAAGGACCGGTTGGTGCGTTGTAACCTGAGGGAGATCCCCGAAGTCACCCTTTCTAGGTTTCGTAAGGGGCTTCAACCCGATATTCAGCGGAAGCTCTTGCGTTATGGTCACACAGATCTGAACACGACATTCAATGCCGCCCTCGACATTGAGAAACATTTAGCCTCTAAGGCTCACTCCCATTACTCTCATGCGAAGGGAAAATCCTCTACCGGAGCATCTTCCTCCACATATCAGGACAAAGGGAAGTACCGGTCGACCGAGTCCAAGTCCGTAGTAATCACTGCTAGGAACGCCAAGAACCCCGCGAGCGAACGTATTCCCATAGGAAAGGTTAACAAGACTAACGCTACATGTTACTCTTGCGGCATTCAAGGTCATTATGCCTTTGAATGCCCAACGAAGACTAAAGCCATAGCCCTATTAGAGTCGACGACCGATCTTGCGGATTATGTTTATGAGGCTGCTGAGGAGAGCGACCCGGAAGGGGTCCCAAGTGATTTAGAGGACGATCACCCCCTTATGGTGATGCGTTGTATCTTGACCACTCCTCGTCCGTTAGATGACTGGAAGAGGACGAGTATATTTTCTCTGATCTTTAAGAGTGGCGAAAAGCTTTGTAAGCTTATTATTGATAGTGGTAGCTGTGTGAACGTTGTATCTGAGAACGCCATAGCACGTATGTCCTTGACCACGGAACCACACCCGACCCCGTATCAGGTTGCTTGGATCAACAAGATCTCCGTACCTGTTACCAAGCGATGTCTGGTACCTCTCTCATTCAAATCTTATATTGATGAGGTTTGGTGTGATGTTCTTCCGATGGATGCCTGTCATGTGTTGTTAGGCCGCCCTTGGCTATACGACCGTGATGTCACACATTTTGGTAGAGCCAACTCCTATGAATTTAAATTCAATGGTAAAACCATCACTTTGAGGCCCACCATCCCAAAGGAGCCCGTAGTCTTGGCTAAAGATACCACTATCCCTGTAGAGGGAAAGACTTTGAGTCTAGTTGGTAGAAAAGAGTTTGTGAGAGACCCGTTCGTTGATGGAATTATGTATGCGCTAGTTCTCATGAGTGCGAAACCCGATTCTAGTATTTTGGATGAGCTGCCTAGTGAGTTACGAGTACTATTGGAAGAGTATAAGGACGTGTACCCGGATGAGCTGCCACCTACATTACCCCCGCTTAGGAATATCCAGCATGCGATAGACCTCATCCCAGGGTCTTCCTTGCCGAATCAGCCCCATTACCGACTCCATCCCGCGGCTCACAAGGAGTTGCAGACCCAGATAGAGAGCTTGCTTGAGAGGGGTTTTATTAGGACTAGCATGAGTCCATGTGCGGTACCAGCCCTCCTTGCCCCCAAGAAGGATGGTACATGGAGGATGTGCGTTGATAGCCGAGCTATCAACAAAATCACCATCAAATATAGGTTCCCTATTCCCCGCCTGGATGATTTGTTGGATGTCTTGTCTGGAGCCACCATATTCTCCAAGTTAGATCTTCGGAGTGGCTATCACCAGATTAGGATACGAGAGGGCGACGAGTGGAAGACCGCGTTTAAGTCGAAGGATGGTCTGTACGAGTGGCTTGTGATGCCTTTTGGGTTATCCAACGCCCCGAGTACCTTCTCCCAGATGATGACCCATGTCTTCCAGCCATTCATGGGGAAGTTTGTCGTCGTCTACTTTGACGATATTCTGATCTATAGCAC
The DNA here is from genome assembly GCA_039513925.1 of Platanthera zijinensis. Classification (NCBI taxonomy): domain Eukaryota; kingdom Viridiplantae; phylum Streptophyta; class Magnoliopsida; order Asparagales; family Orchidaceae; genus Platanthera; species Platanthera zijinensis. The sequence continues at coordinate 13,749,208 of CM077098.1, forward strand.
TTCTACCACCGAGCACATCTCCCACATGAGAGTGATCCTTTCCACCCTGCGGAAAGAGACTTTATTTCTCAACCTTAAGAAATGCACTTTCTATGCCTCGGAGGTAGAGTTCTTAGGCTATATAGTCGGTTCTGAGGGTATCCGAGTTGACCCGGGTAAGGTTCAGGTCATTAAAGACTGGCCCGTACCAACCAACCTACGTGAGGTGCGTAGTTTCCATGGGTTAGCCACATTCTACCGCTGTTTCATACGGGACTTTAGTAGTATTATGGCGCCTATCACGGACTGTATGAAGAAGGGAGAGTTTACGTGGACGAAGTCCGCCACCTATGCTTTGGAACGAATAAAGAAGCTCATGACTGAGGCACCTGTCTTACGTCTACCCGACTTTTCTAAAGTCTTTGAGCTCACATGTGATGCTTCAGGGGTTGGGATTGGAGGTGTCTTGAGCCAAGAAGGCCATCCCGTTAGCTACTTTACCGAGAAGTTGTCGGGCCCCAAGTTGAATTATTCCAATTACGATAGGGAGTTCTATGCTGTAGTCCGATGTCTACACCATTGGAGGCACTATCTCCTCTCCAAGGAGTTTGTGATCCTCCCCGATCATGAGGCCTTGCGTTTCATTAACGGACAACATAAAATCAGCCCAAGACACGCTAAGTGGGTAGCCTTCCTACAAGGTTATACATTTAACCTCAAACATCTTAAGGGAGCTGATAACCGAGTCGCTGACGCCCTTAGTCGTCTTACGCTTTTACTCACTTCTATGGAGGTACATGTTATAGGATTTTAGCGGGTTAAGGATGAGTATGCTACGTGTCCTGACTTCCAAGACGTCTATTTATCAGCCCAGGATAGTTCCCCCACGACGATATCTGCATACGTCATTAAGGACGGATACCTGTTTAGGAGCGGGAAGCTATCTATTCCACAGTCATCACTACGATTACATATCATTTGGGAATTGCATAGTGGAGGGTTGAGTGGTCACTTTGGTAGAGATAAGACGATTACATTAGTCGAAGAGAAGTTTTATTGGCCAAAACTTAAGGCTATGGTAGGAGGAGTAGTGAGTAGCTGCCGAACGTGTCAGGTTTCTAAGGGTGGTAAAACTAATGTAGGATTATATACACCCTTGCCTATTCCCTCCATGCCTTGGGTAGATGTTAGTATGGACTTTGTATTAGGCCTTCCCCCTACCCAACGCCGTCATGATTCCGTTTTTGTAGTTGTGGATAGGTTTTCCAAGATGGCTTATTTCATCCCGTGCAGTAGAACAAACGATGCGTCTCATGTCGCTAAACTATATTTTAAAGAAGTCGTTAGTCACCGCGGAGTGCCAAAGACCATAGTTTCGGATAGAGACGTAAAATTCACTAGTTATTTTTGGAAAATGTTATGGATATTAATGGGAACAAAGTTATTGTTTTCCTCCGCCTATCATCCCCAAACGGATGGGCAGACGGAAGTAGTTAATCGGAGTTTAGGGAATTTGTTAAGATGCCTCGTGAGCAATCATTTGGGCACTTGGGATCTTCTCTTACCCCACGCCCAATTAGCCTACAATAATTCCAAAAATAGGTCTACGGGTATGTCTCCGAATGAGATTGTCCACGGTTATAAAGCTCCTGTGCCGCTTGACTTGGTGTCGTTGCCTCCAACGTACAAAGCAAGTCAATTTGCACAATCCTTTGCCCAACACATCCATGATCTACATGCACGTATACGGGCCACTTTGACGTCATAATACGACTCTTATCAGGCGCACGCTAATTTACATAGGAGAGTATCAAACTTTAAAATTGGCGATCTGGTTTTAGTCCGTTTAGTTCCCGAACGCTTGCCAACTGGCACCGTAAAAAAGTTAGCACCAAAGCGCGCCGGCCCTTTTCGGATTATTAAAAAGTTAGGTGACAACGCTTTCGTTTTGGACTTGCCTGCTGATTGGGGTATCTCCCCCATTTTTAACGTTTCGGATTTAACGATATTTGTGTCGCCACCACAAGAGTTGATTTCTTTGTCGTCTTCTTCTCCCACTTTAAATTTTCATGGGTTGGCGAGTGGTAGAACGGATGATCTCTCTCTTACGGTCCCCATAGGTATATCATCGGATGGTACGTTGCCTTCTTTCTTGCCTACTGCTAATATGTTCCCCAGGTTCCCACAGACATTTTCCACTCCAGAGATGATACTTGATGCTGAGCATGTTACCACTGCTGATGGCGACACCCGCCGCTTCCTCATCCGTTGGCGTGATCGCCCCCCTTCGGATGACTCTTGGGTTCTCGAGTTGGAGCTGCAAAGTTTGGATGCCGATCTTCTTCGCCGCTACCTCTTGGACCACGCAACAGAGATGCGTGATTTTGAGCGGGGGAGGATTGATGGCGCGCCCCCTCCACCTCTACTTGGAGACGATGCTGACGATGAGGAGGTTCATCCGGTTGCTGAGGCGATTCAACTAAAGGACGTGAGGCATCACGATGATGCTAGCGGAAGGCTACGTTACAACCTCCGCCCGCGGCGCACAACATTCGCCGCACCGCATTAAAACATTTCCCTTTTCATGCTTTACTATTTCTATTTTAGGAATATAAAATTATCCAAGTTTGAAGTGATAATTTTATATTCAATATTGCACTTTTTATTTTTGCATTTGGACAATATTTTTATTTGGTGTGCATTTAACCATTTGGATGGATGAGATTACATCTCCATCATGAATGGTTAAAGCTTGTTTGTAACTCCTATATAAGGAGGCCTTTGTTATGAGATAATTAGAAAGATTGAACCCTAAAAAAAACCTCTTGTGAGATTTCGGCCAACGAGGTCTCCCTCATTGCCGCCGCCCCCCCCCCCTTGCTCCCTCCATCCGGTTCGGTGCGACTCCGGCGCGGCTTCCTTCGGTGCGACTCCGTGGAAGAAGGTTGCAAGCCCTTCGGTGTGACGCCGGTGGATCCGTGGAGAGAGTGATTCTCCCACAGTTATCTTGTGTGAACGTTCTCCGGTTGGGTAAAATATCTCATCCCTCCTTGTGTGATTTCTTCTAATTAGTTGTGGTGGATCGCAAATCGTTTTATCCGCTTTGTTAAATCAATCGCTGCACTTTTCATTTCGAAGTCTCCGTTGCTAGGCTTTTTATTTCCGGATCGGGTGGATCCTATTTGCCGGAGCGGATCTTGGCCTATAGCCTTGGTTTTGCTCCCAAAAAGGTTGGCAATCTTTATGTTAATTTGGGGAACGATCCGACTCAAACTTCGATCGCTATTTTCGAGTCAACCAATCCTCCTTGTTATTTTTATGCGTTGTGTTGTGACGAGGAAATATCGTGGGTGATAGGTGCTGTGTAGGTGCGGTAGATCTAAGGCGATATTGGGCGAGGAGTGAATTATTTCCGTAGAGTTCTCCGATTTCGGACATCCCTACATCACCTTCTCTAGACCAAACCACACTCAATGCCTTCTCAAGAAGCCCGAGAAGGACATGCCCTGGGACACGCCCGTGTCCCAGGCCGTGTCTAATCCTGAATTCCAAACTTTGGAAATTTGGGATTTTGGGGTGTTACAACATTCTTGTTAGATTTCTACTTCCCTCGTCTTCTTTATCCCCGATCTCGACAAGGAGCGATTTTGAGAATTTTTGTGGCAAAACTAAGGCAAGTGGTGGTTTTACCTTTTCCCTCTTCTTTCCAATCTTGATGATAACTGTTAACCTCATTTTCTTTAGTCTTTCTTCACTATTGTTATTTCAATTTTTAGATATATTTAATCTTTCTTTGAATCAACTTGTGTTATTAGTTTTCGTCATGATGATTCAATCTTGTAGTGTTGTAGTGATTTGATGGAAATGTTTAATTGTTGGCTTTAATCATTCCTAACTATTATATAAGATGTGTTAAGAGTTGTTTCAGACTGTGAAATCTTTCCTAATGTTGAACAACCGTTTCTTAATCTAGAATTGTCTAGTAGAATCCGATGTGCCAAGTCTTGAGATATATCATGATTCTCTTGTTTGCTGGAGTTAGTTGGCGTATCCACCTCCGCAAAGTTTTGAGACTTATTAGTACCTTGTGGAACTCTACCAGGTCTTTGGGCATCTACGGTGTATGGTGGAGTGTATGAGTCTCCCCCATAGTTAGACGGATATTATATCTGTGAGGGTGTGTCCAGATGAGTGACCACCTCGCCCGTGTTTTTGGGTTGAGTTGACCACATATGGCTAATAGGGTTGTTGTGATATTCTTGCTTATGATTTAATCATGTTTTCCACCTTTTTAGCCTTGTGCATCTGGTGTATTTTGATGTGCGTGATGATTCAAGTAAGTTTTATTTTTTTGATTCTTTTTGTACTTTACTTATGTACTTTACCTCAGTACTTTTTGTATTGGGTTGGTACCCCTTTTGTCCTTGTTTACTTTTTGGCTTACTTTTTCTGCCACTACTTGTACCCTCTTGCTGAGGTATTCTGTATTTGGAATGCCTCTGGTCCAGAGCTTTAGCAAGTAGTGGAGCGGGTTTGGAGTTTCTGAGCAGCAGTGTTGGCTTTGGGTTTTCACCTCGCTGTTGCGAAGTAGTTTGTTGTTTCAGTTTTCTATACTTAGTTCAGACAAACTTTTTTTTAGTGGGTTCGTTTCAGTTTGTTGACGCCCATACGGTTATTGATGTTTGATACTTGCTAGCTGCTAGTTGTTTTCTTCCTGATTATTTTGGATGACTTGCTCTCTGGGATGTTTTATGCTAGGACTGCATGTTAGATATTTTTAACTTGTAAAACCCAATTATTAGTATGGCATACATGCCAACTCTTTCAAAACTAAGTCACTACTGATGCAGGCCCATGGTTTCGATGGGTTAAAATACGCGCTCTTAGGTTTGACAATTAAAATAAATATCTAGCATGTTGTTTCTCTACTTAGCACTATCGATAAGTCAAGCAATTAATGGCACTATTTTCAACATCACACAACGCAAAGGGATGCTACCCCTTTTATATATTGAACAAGGGCTATAGGCCAATGTTCGCTCAAGCGAACCGGACCCACACGATTCGGACAATTAGCTATTCAAATTAAATTATACGCAAACAATAAACAATTCCAATAAAAGAAAATCCGGGCTAAATTAATGATTTAAAATTAAGTCCAAAATCAATCCCAAAAACTAATTTATGTGATGGTTGCCAAATCACTTGAACACCAAAGAATTCAAGGCTAAGGAAACCAATTTCTACAAGTGTTCACGAAATTTACCCGCTCCAATTTTATGAAAAAATATTCGGGAAAATAATGTTTGAAATTTAGATTTTAATTACGCACAACATTCAATATAAATCAGGGCTAAATACCAGCCTTCTATTCCACCACAATCTCACAAATATTATAGAAGAAATCACACAAAGAGATTTTAGAAATCGTTACCCAATCCCAAGAAAGATTCGTCCACAAGATGAGTGGAGGAAGCGCTCACGACGGCGGATGATTTTCTATTTTCCACGCAATTCCTCGGATCTGTACCAGACAATAAAGATGCTCGCCATTTTCCTTTTTTACGAAACCCTAGAAGGGGAAAATATGGAAATCCAAGATATATAAGGAAAGGGGTGAGAGAAAAGGTGGTGGAATTATTTTACTAAAGATGATGAGGGATTGGCGGCTAGTGGAGACGTGTGGGTTGCCGGATTTTTGTTTGGAGGGGTGATAGAGGGTTGTCGGCTAGGTTTATTAGGAGTGAAGAGTGGGCTTGGGTTGTGAAGTTGGTGGTCAGGTTTGTGGTGGAAGTGGGGTGGCCGAGGGAGAGAAAGTGGAGGAGGAGATGGTGGCGGTTTGGGTAGGCCGAACCCTAAGGGGGGTGGTGGTGTGATGTAGGCCCATAGTTTTGATGGGTTAAACTACGCACTCTTAGCTTTGAAAATTAAAATAAATATCTAGCATGCGGTTTCTCTACTTAGCACTATCAATAAGTCAAGCAATTAAAGGCACTATTTCCAACATCACACAATGCAAAAGGGACGCTCCCCTGCATACGTGGAATCATTACGCGCATTTTCCCTTTCTCTAATAAGTTATTAAAAGTGGTGAAAATGTGGGTTGTGACAGTTGGTATCAGAAGGAGATTGGTTTGACAAGTTGGTCGAACCAGCCACCCGTTGTAGATTTGTTTTCCTCCGTTCATTGCATACACACACCGATGTGTCATCAGTACGTCTTAGCCAAAGCATAGTGACTACACTCATATCATGATAAGAAGTATACGAGGTATATTATGTAGTATGGGATGCATAATATGTGTTTGTATATGGATCCACTATTGGAGGCAACATGTGACGGTTATGTAGTATGGGATGCATAACCACCATCACATGGATGCCCATTAATATATTTTCTTTTCTCGTTGCGTGCGATGTTATGTAGTATGGGATGCATAACATTGCATGTGTACATCGCTTATAGCATGCATTAAGGCCTTTTTAGAATGCATAGCACTGTATACATAACTTATCATCGCATAAGCACACGTGCTAAGTTAAGGTTTACATGATGACACATGTACACACATGATTTCATGTCTGAATAAAGAATCCATGCATTCATATCATAGGCACATAAGTCAGTAGGATGAGAGGATATCATCCTAATAGGACATGGTATCATTTAAAATTCCCAGAGCAAGTTTTAGCATAAGCAAGTGTCTTTTAAGTATGGTATGAACAAAGTTCTGTGGCCTAGTCATTATCTAGGATTTTGATGAGTCGTTTGTTTGCCCTTTTAGAAATTTCGCCAAAGCCTCCCGCGACGAGGTCAACTCCCCAGTCTGAGGGTGAGTCATAAGGTGCACAGAGTGATGCCTTGATCGAGAGTCTGTGTTAGATTAAAGAGGATCTATCGAGACAATTTGTTGCGATGCAATCGCAGATTCAGTCTTTGTTGTCTGTCGCTCCTACGCAACAACCCTTTATACAAGATTCTACTGTGGGTCAAGCCGTACCCATTACTCCTGCTCCTCTAGTGCCCCCTGGGATGCTACCACCAAAGATGAATTTTATCTTGCATTTCCAGCAATTGGGACCTTCCACTTATGATGGGAGAGCTTGACTTTATGGTTCTGTATGATTGGATCATCATTATAGAAGAGATGTTCTCGTATTCGGGGATTATAGAAGCGAAGAAGGTAATGATTGCTGCCTATCAGCTAAAAGGCATGGCAAAGAGTTGGTGGATTCGGGAAAAGGAGAGCCTAAATGAAGGATGCTCGTGGGAATCTTTTAAGAAGATGCTGCTAAAAAAGTTTCTACCCTCGGTAGAGTAGGACCGCATGATGAATAATTTACTACATCTGAAGTAGAGATAGCTCACGGTGAGTGAATATGAGATTGAATTTAGTAAGTTGACCAGATTTTCTCCTGGTTTGGTATCTTTAGAGGAGGGAAGAGCGAAACGTTTCCTTGGAGGACTAAGAAGCGATGTCTAGCAGTGGGCATGCGCTTATAGAGCTGAAAGTTATGGTGAGACAGTGGAAGCTGCTCTAAAAATCGAGGCGATTGAAAACACAAAGAACCGAGCTGCAGCGGAGAGAAGAGAGAAGAGAAAGGGTGTTGAGGATTGAAGCTCTAGGGCATCTGGACCTTCTTTGAAGAAGAAAAGTGGAGAGATTTGTAGCTTCTGTGGTCGGTCTTGCCACCCTTACGAAAGGAGTTTCAAAAGGACTGCCACTCTAAAGCTGCAGCAGGTGCTCGCTATCCAAGGTGCACCCAAAGGAGATTTGGTGTGCACATTCTGTTCAAGAAATGTGCCTGATGTGAGTCGTTGCTGATCAAAGGATAAGGCTTGCTTCAAGTGCAGGCCGAAGGGCCATCTGAAGTCTTCATGCCCCTAGGCTCAGTCCCCACTGCAGCCTGCTCCGCTTCGGGCTTTACCTCCGCCGCCAAACCAGGACAAGGGGAAAGGGAAGATAAATGTGGTGACCAGAGAGGAAGGTCAGACCTCTACCAAAGTGATATCAGGTTAGATTCTAGTTAAATTTTACTCTCCCTTGTTTGTCCAAGTTTCTGTTTGTTTAGTTATATATGATACGGTTCTAGGGGAGTTTAAGGTGAAGAATAGGTGGGCGTGCGTTTTTTTCGATTTGGGTGCCACACATTCTTTTGTGGCGCAAAGTTTCTGTTGGACACCTAATTTGGATTGGGGCTAGGTTCACTAATATAGGCTGAATCAGACCCATATTGTATAGCCAAGGTCGAGTCTAGTGTCTTAGGTGTCAGTTAGGTCAATAACTCAGTGAGACAAGATCAAGACATTAGAGACTTAGATGACAACAGAGACTGAACAAGACAGAAATTGACTAAGTGAAAAGAGCTCGACGATCTTTGTTCTGTGTTCGATGATCTCAGAGTTAATCTCTTAATGCTGAGATCAATGATTGTTGAACATAGTTCGACGATCTCTGATCTACTTTCAGGATTGAGACCGACGATCAACCATCTCAGTTCGACGATCTTGAAGCCAAGTTTGGAAAGCAGAATTTCAGTTCAACGATCACATGGCTCAGCTAAACGATAGAGGATGTTTGAGTTCGACGATCACAGGACTAGATCAACGATAACTGCCAGATCAACCATTATTCTTTGCAGTTATTGTTTTCCTTTATTGACTAAATATTTTATTGCTTATATGACTCCGAGTAATTTATGCATATATTCTCTGAATATAGCGATTCCTTGGCAAGCATTAATTACTGGTATTCACAGAGGTATTATACAGTTATTCATGGGACAGTTAGGGAAATGAATTAAATTCCATTATAGCCGTTGCACAAGTTCCAATGATTTCGGCAGTCAATCAAGGTGTGCCAGTTCTGATTCAGATTGGATTATTGAATGAAATGACTTAAGGTAATTGAGAATCCTCTGATACTAATTGAAAGAAATAACTTAAGGCAATTGATAATCCTCTGATATCAATTGAAAGAAGTAGGTTATTCAGATCTACACTAGAGGGGGGGGGGGTGAATAGAGTATTAAAACTGTTTGGATGTTTTTACTTTTATATCAAAGTTAAAATATAAGTGATACCAATAATAAATAAATAAAAGAAAATAGGCGAGCTATACTAATTATCACAGCAATCAGCAAGAGCAAGAAGAAAATGAGCAACCAGATGACACAAGAATTTTAGAGTGGTTCTCCAAATCTGGGTACATCCACTCTTCTACCACACTGGTAGGAATCACTCTCAGGTTTTTGATCAGTTGACTACCACCAAATAATATCTATTTCCAGGGAGATAATGCAACCCTTCTGGCTTTTGATCAGGTGCCAGAAAAGCACTGAAGACTTTTGATCAGGAGACCTCACAACCAAGAATTACTTTTGAAGGGAGTAAGAACCCTGTATACAGAGGGGAAAGTAAAAGTTGAGTTGTCTTCTCTGTTCTCAAACAAATGAGAAAAGACTTGAGAGTGATCCTGATGATGTCAAGGATTTCATGTGATCTTGAATGGTTCAGGAATCCAAAACCTTGCTCAGGTGTAGGTCTTGATTTACAAAAAGCTTAGACTAATTTTGAAGAATGTCTCTTCTTTCTTCCTGGAAGAACACTTGTGTGAAGAACTGAAAAATGTTCTTCTTTTGCTGTCTTGTGTTCTCTATGTGAATGTCTGTATTTTTCGTGTCTTATTTCACTGTGTGTCTCTGTATATTCTTCTCTTAATTCACTATATATCATTCCTTTGAATAATCTAATCTGAATTCGAACTGGCACACCCTTATTGACTACCAAAATCATGGGAACTTGTGCAACGGCTATAAGGGAATTAAATTCATTTCCTTAACTGTCCCATGAATAGCTGTATAATAACTCTATGAATACAAGTAATTAATGTTTGCCAAGGAACGGCTTTATTCAGAGAATATGTACATCAATTACTCAGAGTCCTATAAGCAATAAAATATTCAGTCAATAAAGTAAAATAATAACTGCAATGAATAATGGTTGATCTGGCAATTATCTTCGATCTAGTCCTATGATCGTCGAACTCAAACATCCTCTATCGTTGAGCTAAGCCCTATGATCGTTGAACTGAAATTCTGCTTTCCAAACTTGGCTTCAAGATCATTGAACTGAGATGGTTGATCGTCGATCTCAATCCTGAAAGTAGATCAGAGATCGTCGAACTATGTTCAACAATCGTCGATCTCGGCAATAAGAGATTAACTCTGAGATTGTCAAACGCAGAACTAAGATCGTCGAGCTCTTTTCACTTTGTCAATTTTTACCTTGTTCAGTCTCTGTTGTCCTCTAAGTCTTTGATGTCTTGATCTTGTCTCACTAAGTTTTTGACCTAACTGACACCTATGACACTAGACAAGACCCTGGCTATACAATGTGGGTCTGATTCAGCCTATATTAGTGAACCTAGCACAAATCCAAATTAGGGGTCCAACAATATAATTCCTATTTGGGTGAGGTCACTAAACAAAATAAAAAAAGAATACAATAGCAAATCTAAGCAAACATATCTGTCATGAATATAAAAAGAATTCAATAGATATTTACAGAAAGAGATATAAACACAAAATGAAAGAGTTCTAAGACTTGTCAGGAGCTGGCTTAGAAAATTAAAATTTTCTTTTAGGATCTGTTGCTTGCTGTCCTGACATCTTTAAGTCAGCTTCACCAATAACCTTTAGAGATGTTGCTCTGGGAACAACTGCCTCGGGGTGAACCGGCATGTAAGCAATAACATCAAAAATATTCTTATCTACAATAAAAATTTTAAGCTCTTTCTCCCTGTATTTAGATATTATTGAAAATTGAGATGGGTCAGCTCCTTCTACTCTAGCTTTATTCATATGGGAGAGAGCAATCAGTTCATGAAACCTAGCCATCCTTAAATTTGGATCAAGCTCAGGTTCATACTGTGATGTATCTTCTTCTAAATCATGAGAAATCTTCTGATGCATCCTGTGCTTAATTGATTGTTCTTAAAACTCTGTTTCTGTTGCAAATTGCTTGGACTGACTGTCATGAAGGTTAGGAGGAGGTCTGACTTCACTGAACTTTCCTAGGAATTCTGAATTTCTTGCTGAAATCTAAACTGTCTTCTTTGTCAGACTGATCATGTTGTCTACCTCTCCCTCTTGAATAACCCCTAGAGTAAAACATGGATGGTCTACTGTGAGATTGAGGGTTATAAGATCTCTGTTGCTGGGAGGAGGTAGCAGATCTGGAAGCAACATTGCCAAAAGCACCTGCTGAAGGAGGAGGAGGTGGTGGATCCTTCCTGAAAACTTTGACAGGAGTGGAACCAGTCTTTCTCCTTTTCTTTTGAGCCTTAAACTCATTCTTAGAAAATTTCATCCAGTGAGGAGTTGTTGGAGTGAGAGTAATGTTGTGCCTAATAAAGTAAGGGATGTCATCTTGAGGATTAGACTTTGGCACCGCCTTCACTGGAGCATTCCTCTTCTTGGACATTTTCATCTTTTTACTATCATTTGAATCTGAATATGAATCCTCAGCTTGATCATCATCAGAAGATCCTTGGGGATTATCATACAAAGCATCAATCTCTGCAATTACTTCTTTTGGAACTGAAACTGAAAGTTCTTTAGTTATATCAGCAGTTATAACTTCATCCAAGTCTGGGACTAGAGAAGTAGAACAAACATAGGTTGGAGGAGAGAAAGCCTTGGGCTCTGAAATCTCAACCTCAACCATGCTGATAGGCTTAGCCTATAGAGCTGCAGAAAGCTCAGGCACTGGAGCTGAAAGGCTCTAGAGAAACTGTTGCAAAATATCTGTGCTCATTGGAGCAGTACAACACACAATATCTGTATAATACTGAGGTGTAACAAATGATAGAATTGAGCTAAAAGATAGATCAAAAATATCTAGGATAGCAAACAATTCCCCTGAAGGATGGATATTATGTCCAACAGAATGAACCTCTACTTCTTCACTGGACATCTCCCCCTGCATGGTAGCAGTAAAGTCTGCTTCCAGGCCCCTAGATGAAGAAGGGCCATAGATAGAGGCAAAAATTTAATTGATGGAAGCTAGGAGAGGTGCAATGGAATCCTCTACAATTGGTTTGGTGGTAAGGGTATGAAGGTCCATGATTGCAGATGGGTCAGAATATGTGGATGGTAGAGAAGAAGTGGATTGTCCACATGTTGTACAGATGGTGGAAGTGGAAGGGGGAATGGGTGATTCGGGGATATCCATGGTTTCTGGATGGGGGGAAGGTTCATGAGATGGTAAAGAAGGTGGAAAAGGAGAAGGATTTGGTGAAGGAATGTTAAGATCAGATCAAAGGTGGGTATGGTTTGGATATAAATGGTAGTGGAAGGGATCTCCTTTAGATAAGTTGGTGGTGGAGATAATGGAGGAGGAGATGGAGGAGGGCTTGGTGGTGGAGTTGGTTGATGTTGTAGTGGAGAAGGTTGTCTAGCTGGAGATGGAGGTGGAGGAGGAGGAATCTCTGGTTCATCTTCCCTAGGGTGAGGAGCGACTGAAACAGTCCTTGTGTCCTTATATGCCCTGTGGGAGGAAGGAGCCTTGGAGGGTCTGGATATTGTCCCCTCCCACTTTCCCAAAAGAGCTAGGGACAGCCTCTTGGAAGCATTAATAAAGACTTATGGGGATTTCAACAATTCAGGGCATTTTCTAGTGAGAAAAATCCCTAGAAGTCTGTCAAGAGAGACCTCTCTCAGATTTGTTTTCTTCTTTATCAACTCAAACAAAATTGTAGCCCTTTCATTGTCTTCTAATTTACCATGGCACTCATCATAAGAAACTGATGCCTGGAAATGTTATCATGGCCAGTGTGCTTCCCAAGCAACACTTTTCCCACAATCTCTGCCAAGAACTTGTATTGATGCAACAAGTTCTTCTTCAGAAGCTTGCTAGGTTTTTCATCAACATGACCCATTCTAGCAAGCATGGCAGCAAACTCTTCCGTATTCATTTCAATATCATCTTCACCATTAACGAAACAAAAAATCTCTATAAGAACGACAGGGGTTAGGCTAACCGCCTGTTCAAGAATGGTTCCAACCAACGACTGTCCATCTGGGGATGATGATGTATAAGCCCATTCCTTAATTTATGATACTGGCAACTTCATCCTTGTCGTCATCAACTTCTGTAACCTTGGCTCATCAAATAACTTCAACACATCCTGAAAAATCTGGTCATAGTGCTTGAATGATTCAAGATCAATCTCGAAGCCATAATTGAACTTCATGCTTGACAAAATCGCCGCTGTGATTGCCATTTGGGAGTTCCTGCAGGGAAAACAAAGATCAAGTGCAGAAGGGAAATAGAAAGCGCGGGACTATTTCTGTCTAAACCTTAGATTATAAGGTTTAAGAAAACGAATAGACGGAGTTAGTCGCGCGAATAAACTAATAAAAAATGACTTCAAATCCGTGGTTTGCGAAGTATTTTAATATAAAATGAGTTCGATAACCGCAGATTGAAGAGAAAGAAGAAATCATCGATCTCAGATCAATGATGAAATCTCTGAATAAAAAATCATCGATCTCCGTTTGACGACAATTATTTCACTAAAAAGTGATCGTCGATCTCAGTTCGATGATCAACTTCACGAGACTCTAGAAGATCGTCGATCTCTGTTCGACGATCTGTCAACAAATCATTGACCTTAGACAGAAAGTCAAACAATCTCATCTCCATTAATCATACCTAGGTGATTCATAAATAATAGATGTTTCTTTTCATCCAAGGGTTTTGTGAAAATATCTGCCCTTTGCAAATCAGTAGGGATGAAGGTGAGATTAATTTTGTTTTTGTCCACACTCTCCCTAATGAAATGATTCCTTACATTTATATGCTTTGTCCTAGAATGATGGACTGGATTTTGTGTTATAAAAATAACACTAGTACTATCACAAAATATAGTTGAATTATTTAAGTTGTATCCATAATCCACGAGTTGATTTTGTATCCATAACATCTGGGAACAACAGCTGCCTGCAGCTATATATTAAGCTTCTGTTGTTGATGTAGACATATATGTCAACTTTTTACAAAACAAGGAGACAAGTCTAGCACCAAGGAACTGGCATATTCCTGATGTGCTTTTCCTGTCTACTCTACATCGAGCAAAATCAGCATTTGAGTTTCCAGTAAACTCAAATATTGATTCAGTTGGATACCAGAGTCCTAGATTTGGGCAACTCTTTATATATCTCAAAATTATTTTTTATAAAACTAGATGAGATTCTTTAGGGTTCACCTTGAACCTAGCACAAAGACATGTAGCAAACATTATATCAGGCCTACTTGCTGTGAGATATAGAAGGGACTCAACAATGGCCCTATATAATTTCTGATCAACTGGTTTCCCATGCTCATCAAAGTCAATCACATAATTTGTAGCCATGGGTGTTTCTTAGCTAAGGAATCAGCCATCCCAAACCTTTTGATCAGCTATTTAGCATACTTAGATTGGGATAGGAAAATGCCATCAGGTGTCTGCTTCACTTGGAGACCAAGGAAGTAGGAGAGCTCACCCATACTACTCATCTCAAACTTAGAATGCATAAGGTTGGAAAACCTCTTGCATAGTTTGGGATCTGTAGAGCCAAATATTATGTCATCTATATATATTTGTACTAACAGTATTTTATCATGATGATGCTTGAAAAACAAAGTACTATCTTCCATGCCTCTAGAAAACTTATGCTCTAACAAAAAGCTAGCTAGGGTCTCATACCAAGCTCTTGGAGCTTGCTTGAGGCCATAGAGAGCTCTATGTAATCTATAAACAAAAGAGGATTGAGTTGGAGAAATAAACTCGGTGGTTGTTCAACATACACCTCTTCTTTGAGTTGAGTTGAGTTGTCTTCTCTGTTCTCAAACAAATGAGAGAAGACTTGAGAGTGATCTTGATGATGTCAAGGCTTGTCTTGTGATCTTGAATGGTTCTGGAATCCAAAGCCTTGTTTAGGGTGTATGTCTTGATTTCCAGAAAGCTTAGACTGATTGTGAAGAATGTCTCTAACTGTCCCATGAATATCTGTATAATAACTCTGTGAATACCAAAGATTAATTAATGCTTCCTAAGGAACGACTATATATAGGTTGGGATAGGAAAATTCCATCAGGTGCCTGCTTCACTTGGAGACCAAGAAAGTAGGAGAGCTCACCCATACTACTCATCTCAAACTTAGAATGCATAAGGTTGGAAAACCTATTGCATACTTTGGGATCTGTAGAGCCAAATATTATGTCATCTATATATATTTGTACTAACAGAATTTTATCATGATGATGCTTGAAAAACAAAGTCCTATCTACCATGCCTCTAGAAAACTTATGATATAACAAGAAGCTAGCTAGGGTCTCATACCAAGCTCTTGGAGCTTGCTTGAGGTCATACTAAGCTCTTGGATCTTGCTTGAGGCCATTGAAAGAAATGACTTCTTTCAATTGATATCAGAGGATTATCAATTGCATTAAGTCATTTCTTTCAATTTCGTAGATAAACATAGTTTGAACCTGGATCAATTAGGAGATTCCTTCAACATCAAGTTTACCTCCGGAGATCTGGTGATATCAAATCAAGGAGTTCAGAGATGTCTGATTTCTCTAGGTGATTTCCTAGCCTTTGCAGATCTAATGGTGTTGGATCTAGCGGATTTTGACGTGATTTTGGGCATGGACAGGTTGTCCTAGTATGATGCGGTAATCCAGTGCAAGGCAAAGCAACTGGACTTCAAGATGGACAACGACCAACCCATGAGTGTCTATGGTTTTCAGGAGAAGGGTTCCCTCCTTATTTTTGCAGTACGTGCTTGTTGAGCTATAGAGTCTTGTTGCGAGGCATATCTTGTTTCAATTTCTGCTCTGGGAACATCTTTTGTTACACCATGTCTTGAGGATATCTCGGTGGTGCGAGAGTTTCCAGATGTCTTCCCTGATAGCCTTCTAGGATTTCCTCCTGAGAGAGAGGTGGAGTTTGTGATAGACCTCGAACCAGGTAATCGTCCTATTACTAAGGCACTATACCGTATGACTCTGCATGAGCTATAAGAGTTACGCACTTAGCTGGATGAGTTACTGCGATGTGGTTTTATTAGGCCGAGTTCTTTCCCGTGGGATGCCCCTATTTTATTCGTAAAGAATAAAGACGATTCCATAAGGCTCTGCTTAGATTATCGAGAGTTAAATAAGGTAACCATCAAGAACAGATATCCATTGCCTCAGATTGATGATCTATTTGTTCAGTTGTGGGAATGCACTATATTTTCGAATATTGACCTCCATTCAGGCTACCACCAGTTGAGGGTCCGTGAGGCTGATATGCCAAGGACGACTTTTCGTTACCGATACGGGCACATTGAGTTCTTGGTGATGTCCTTTGGTTTGACAAATGCCCCCTCTGCTTTTATGGACTTAATGAATAGGGTGTTCAAGGATTTCTAGGACCATTTCGTGGTCGTGTTCATAAGTGATGTTCTCGTGTGTTCCCAAAGTGTTGAGGAGCATGCTCAACACTTGCGCTTAGTTTTTTTAACCCTGAGGGAGCACAAACTCTATGCCAAGCTGAGAAAGTGCGAGTTTTGGTTACCCCAGGTGTCGTTTCTGGGCCATGTTGTCGGCAAGGACAGTATTTCCATAGACGCGACAAAGATTTTTGCTGTGATGGAATGGAAGAGACCTTCCACACCTAAGGAGATTAGGAGCCTCTTCGGTCTGGCTGTCTATTATAGAAAATTCATGGATGGGTTTTCTATGTTATCTGCACCTCTAACTAGACTTACACAGAAGAACATAGCGTTCATTTAGAGCGATAAGTGTGAAGAGACTTTCTAAGAATTGAAGAAGAGATTGTGTACTGCTCCAGTCTTAACCTTACCTACTGAAGGAGTTGAGTACGATGTGTATGTGGATGCATCGCACGTTGGACTTGGCTGTGTCTTTATGCCAGAAGGAAAGGTGATCGCATACGGATCAAGACAACTAAAAATTTATGAAATGAACTATCCTATGCATGATTTGGAGTTTTCTACTATGATTTATGCGCTGAAACTTTGGAGACATTTATTGTATGGTGTGTTGTGCAAGATTTACACATACCATAAGAGTTTGAAGTACGTCTTCACTCAAAAGAAGTTAATATATGTGCCAGCATAGGTGGTTAGAATATGTGGCTGATTATGAAGTGGAGATTCTTTATCATCCGGGAAAGTTTAACGTAGTTGCCAATTCTTTGAGTAGGAAGACTCCCAAAATCTTCAATCTATCAGTATAGTCCTTAGTGGAAGAATTCTTGTTGATGGACATTAAAGTTGGGAATAGTAATGTGCGTGCAAGTTTTGAAGCAGAAGAGCCCTCTTTGATTTCCCTTACAAGAGTGCACTAGAAGGATGACCGTGATTTGTTGCATCTCCGAAATAAAATTGAGAAGGGAAAGCTACCTGATTTTTGTTTGGATGAGTTAGATACTCTGGAATGTTGGGGTAGATTTTGTATCCCGCTTTTCGAGATATTCGGGCTAAAATTTGTAATAAAGCTCATGGTTCAACTATTGCCTAACATCCTGGCTCCATCAAAATGTATAAAGATCTGTAGCAAATCATTTGGTGGTCGGGAATGAAGAATTATATAACAATGTTTGTGTCAAAATGTTATACGTTTAAGCGCGTTAAGGCTGACCATAGAAGTCCTAGTGGTAAACTAACACCGCTTAATATTCCAAGTTGGAAGTGGCAGAGTATTTCAATGGATTTCATCACCAGGTTACCAAAATCTACCTGTGGGCATGATTCTATTTGGGTGATAGTTGATAGATTGACTAAGTGTGCTCACTTTGTGCTGTTTAAGATTGGGTATTCTATGAAGAAGATAGCTTAGTTATATCTCGATGAAGTCATCAGGTTACATGGAGTGCCTGTTAGCATTGTATCGGATTGAGACTCTAGATTTACGTCTTGTTTTTGGAAGAGTTTAAAGGAGGGGCGGGGTACCGATTTAAGGTATTCCACCGCCTATCATCCTCAAACAAATGGTCATACGAAAAGAGTAAATCATGGAGGTTCTTGGGATGAACGCCTCATACTCATGGAGTTTGCTTATAATAATAGTTATCAAGAGAGTCTACAGATGGCCCCGTTTGATGCCTTGTACGGAAGGCATTGTAGGACACCTTTGTTTTGGGCTGAGGTTGGTGAGAGACCGTTGCTAGCTCTGGAAGCCCTTGAAGAGATGAATTGTGTTGTGACTCATATTCAAGAGAAGCTCTGTATAGCGCAGGAGCGTTACGAGAAGTATGTTAATCGATTAAGGGTTGATCTGGAGTTCGACGTTGGGGACATGATTTTTCATAAAGTATCTCCGATGTCAGGTGTTAGAAGGTTTGGAAGGAACCACAAGTTAGACCCCCATTATGTGGGACCTTTTCAAATTCTTGAGCGCTTCGGATTGTCAGCTTATAGATTGTATTTGCCTGCTACCTTCCCAGGTGTCCATGATGTGTTCCATGTGATCTAGTTACGGAAGTGTGTTCGTAGTGATCGTCAAGTCCTTGACTTGGTACCCAAGATTAATCCCAACCTTTCGTACGTGGAAGAACATATTCGTGTTTTGGAATCTAAGGATCGAGTGTTGCGGAGAAATACCATCCCCATGGTCAAGGTTCTTTGGAGAAATCAAGACGTCGAGAGCGTGATGTTGGAATTTGAGTCGGTGATGAGGGAATCTCATCCGTACCTCTTCCCTTAGTTTCTGGTATGTTTCCATGCTTTTGGTTGTGTTTGATTTTCTTATTTTGGTTTGATTTTGGTGTTGTGTTATGTTTCGGGACAAAATTCATTTCAGAGGGAGTGACTGTAATGCCCCCAATTTTTCTGAAAATATTATTAGATTTGGTATCGTCATATTTATTAAGTCAAGGCATTACTTTTTGTGTTATGTTGATGAAGCTTCACCGCTAGTGCGTTTATTGCGTCCGTTGGGTTTGTTTGACTAGATTTTTGGGATTTTGATTTGGAATGAAGGTTTTCCTTGATTAAAAGTATTGAGATTTAAGGTTTTGGACTTGTCCAATTTTATTGTGATCCGAGCATTTTGGGTCTCGGCGCGTGTTTGGATTTTTTGCAATGATTTTTGCTTGTGAAAGCAATTGATGATAGTGTCTCATGAATGATGCGTCAGATACTAGGGTTGTCTCTCCTGCTAAATTCTTAGAGTCGACATTTTATCCAAGAATTAAAGACAATTTGAATTCTTGAATTGTATCCTGCTCAGTTCTCTAGAGGTTTGCTGCGTTTATCGAGTGACCCTAGAGTAAGTTCTCAAGAAGATGTCTGGTCTAAGCCCTCCTTGTTCTCGAGTGGTCCAGTAGTACTCGAGAAATCCTCCGCTTGATCTCGAGATGTCTGGTTTAAGCTCTCAGGAAGTGCCCTCCTTATTCTCGAGTGCACTGGTAGTACTCGAGAAACCCTCCTCTTATCCTCGAGAAGCCATGTAGTTCTCGAGAAGCCCTTCTATAGCTCTCGAGAATTGTCTCTGTTGTTCTCGAGAAGGTCCTGAGTTGTTCTCGAGTAATGCTTACCTTCTTTCCCGAGAAGTTCTCTTATTCCTCGAGAAGCGCTCGAGAAATCTTCCTTAGTTCTCGAGAAATCGATGCATTCCGTTCTCGAGAAGCCTTACAGTACTCGAATAATCCCTGTCTTCATCTCGAAAAAATCGGTTCAGCCGACCCCGGTTCATTCTTCTAAGTGTAAAGATTTTTTTCTATTATAGTTATTATATATATAAATATATATACCCTACTTCTTCTTTCTCCTCTTTCACTTAGACTGAACTATTGTTCATCTCCCGAACCAGAGCGGCGTCAGCGAAGGAGAGGAAGTGTTTTCGTGAACAATCCGCTGGCCGTCATCGGTGCTCCAGTGCTCCAAACCTTGAACCGATCTTAGATCCTGAAAGCACTCGTCGAGAGCTTCGCCATCGTGGTAAAGTTTTCCCCATTTCTTGAGTTTTTCTCGTTAGAGTTTTTGGCCCTAACCTCTTCTTTTGTCCATTATTGTTAGATTTCGACTTCCCTCGTCTTCTTTAGCCCCGATCTTTGACAAGGAGCAATTTGGAGAATTTTTCCGGCAAAACCAAGACAAGTGGTGGTTTTCTCTTTTCCCTCTTCTTTCCAATCTTGATGATATCTGTAAACCTCATTTTCTTTAGTCTTTCTTCACTATTGTCGTTTCATTTTGTAGATATATTTAATCTTCCTTTGAATCCACTTGTGTTATTAGTTTTCATCATGATGATTCAATCTTGTAATTTTGTAGTGATTTGATGGAAATGCTTAATTGTTGGCTTTAATCATTCCTAACTATCATGTAGGATGTGTTAAGAGTTGTTTAGGACTGTGAAATCTTTCCTAAGGTTGATCAAACGTTTATTAATCTAGAATTGTCTAGTAGAATCCGATATGCAAAGTCTTGAGATATATCATGATTCTCTTGTTTGCTGGAGTTAGTGGGCGTATCTACCTTCATAGAGTTTTGAGACTTATTAGTACCTTGTGGAACTCTACCGGGTGTTTGAGCGTCTGCGGTGTATGGTGGAGTGTATGAGTCTCCCCCGTTGTTAGATGGATATTATATCTGTGAGGGTGTGTCCAGATGAGTGACCACCTCGCCTGTGTTTTTCGGTAGTGTTGACCACATGTGGCTAATAGGGTTGTTGTAATATTCTTGCTTATGATTTAATAATGATTTCCACTTTGTTAGCCTTGTGCATCTAGTGTATTTTGATGTGAGTGACGATTCACGTAAGTTTATTTTCTAATTCTTTTTGTACTTTACTTCTATACCTTACCTCAGTAATTTTGGTCTTGGGTTGATACCCCTTTTGACCTTGTTTACTTTTTAGCTTACTTTTTCTACTACCGCTTGTACCCTCTTGCTGAGGTGTTCTTTCTTTGGAATGCCTCAGGTCCAGATCTTTAGTAAGTAGTGGATTTGGTTTGGAGTTCCTGAGTAGTAGTGTTGGCTTTGGGTTTTCATCTCGCCGTTGCGAGGTAGTTTGTTGTTTCAGTTTTCTTTACTTCGTTCAGACGTACTATTGTTTTATGTGGGTTCGTGTCAGTTTATGGATGCCCATAGGGTTATTGATGTTGGATACTTGCTAGATGCTAGTTGTTTTCTTCCTGATTATTTTGGATTACTTGCTCTCTAGGATGTTTTATACAGGACTGCATGTTAGATATTTTTAACTTATAAAACCATATTATTAGTATGTCATACAAGCCATCTCTTTCAAAACTTAGTCATTACTTTCTAGTTAGCGTAATGACTTTTTACTATACTTAATATAAATCTAGAGTCTTGAATAGCATGAGTTGTCCTTCGGGGACATTTGCACTCATCTAGGATGTTTAATCATATAAATGAATTATTCTTCTAGAGCGTATAAACTATTTTACTTCCATTGACAAGATGAGCCACCAAGCCGAGGGATACAGTTAAATTCTTAACTTAAATTGGATTTTTACTACATCACTTAAAGATCTCTCTTTTGTGTCTAGTAGGAGTTTTGTCTAAGCGTCCGCAGTTATCCCCTGCTGACGTGGCATCATGACTCACATTTTCCCTTACTCTGATAAGTTATTAAAAGCGGGGAAAAATACGGGTTGTGACACAGGTGGCCCAATAAAAGTCGGGATTTTACAATCCGCATCTCCTAGGATTTGTTGTCGAATCATATCATACGAGTCAGGTACACGAAGTCAGTAGCAAACCACAAGAAGTTCCTGAAAGCTTTTATGTTTCTCAGCAAGATTAGTATAAAAAGGTCGATGATGAAGAAGTTCATCACCAATAGTTTGGACCTCCTGATAAGAAGTAGTAGGAGTCTTGACGTATTGAGCAAAAAGATCAGCATATAAAGTATAAATGCGCGAATCTTGTGCTGATGAGTCCAAGATATATACATATTTTTAGACTCATCTAGGCCTGTTTTCTCGATGATGCACTACACTTGAGATCCATAATTGTTCATGTTTGTTACTATGTCCATTCCTTGTTAAGTGCACTTTAGGCCCGTTTTCAGTGTGATTTCGTAGTTATTGTTATTATGCCATTCTTTGTGTTTTTATGTGTCTAGAGAATGTGGTATGCCTATTTTGGTGCCTCTTCTATTTTTATTGCAGGTACAAAGGCCGTGTGACTGTTCCGGGATTGTTTGGGAATGTTTTTTCGCCTAAGGGCCACTTATCGTGCATTTTTACACGCGCACGGTTAGTGGACTCCTTAGCGCACGACCGGTGGTCGTGCGCGCTCTGTTCATCGAACCCCAAATAGTATAGGAACACTGCGCACGATCATTGGATCTATTATGCACGACCACTGGTTATGAGCCACTGATCGTGCGCGCTATTCTCAATTTTCCAAGTTTTGTCTGGGGCAATCGCACGACCATTGGACATAGTGCGCACGACCTCTGGTCAGGTGCCACTGCTCGTGCGCGTTTATCCCATTTTTTGGAGTTCTTTCATCGCTAATCGCACGACTATGGTATCCAGTGTGCACGACCTCTATTCGTGTGCCACTGATCGTGTGCATATATATTAATTTTTTGTCCAGCTACAGGTTTCTTTGGAGCAGAGCGCACGATCATCAACGGTTTGTGCGCATGACCATCGGTCGTGCGCCACTGATCATGCACTCTGATTATCTACTGACCGTATTTAAGCTCGTTCTCCCGCGAATTAGGGCACACCTTTTCATTTTCCACCCCGCTGCTGCTCACGAAGCGCTGTTTCTCTCCCCCACAGGTCCTCCACTCATCTCCACCCTCCGGGAAGCTTTCAATTGCAATTCGAAGTCATCTTCAACCCTTCGGAGAGTTCCCGACCACCAGCAGTGTGCAACAGAGATATTTCGTTACTACTCATTTGGGAAAAGGGTGAAAAGATTGAAGGAAAGGGAAGAAGCCGGAGGAAGAAAAGTTGATTGACATCGTATTTACATCCGGACGTAACAACGGTCTGAGTTGAGAAGTGGACTGACAACCCACCATTCCGGCCAAGAACCACGGCTAGGCTTTCCCCCCTTTCGGTTTTTTATACCTCTTCTCCATAGTGGATTGTACTCAAAAGCTTGTAATGAACCTGAACTTGCTCTTATTTGTCTATGAATGAAGAATGCTTGGGTTAGTTACATCCTCTTTTGTTAGTTGTGATGCACTCACCTCCATTCACATCCACTCCACTCGCGCACTAGAAACCACTTTAGCAAAGCCTAGTGTTGATGGTTGAAGAGGTGATTACGTCCCTCACTCTCCGCACGTGTGTTCATTACATTTGCTTGCTCTCTGTCCATTTGCCTCACGAAGCACGACATAGCGGCATGCACTAGTTCCATCCACCAAGCGAAGCGGTGCTTACGACCCGCATTAGTTTTCTTTTTGTTTTTTCAGCATTAGGAATCAAAATCCAACCCATGTTGTTTCGTTTAACTCTTAGTAACGATCTTTATATTATGCTATCACGATACCCTACCTGCATTCCCTCGAGATCGACATTCGGGGAAGCTATTCCCAAAATTATTACTTGACAGCGACTGGTGCACTTGCCGACGCATCAAGTTTTTGGCGTCATTGCCGGGGAATGCATGCATATTGTTGATTTGTGTTGTGTTGTGAGAGTTATGACAGAGTTGCTTGTTTTGAATTTGTTTTATCCCAGTCTATTTTTGCTTCTTATGTTGTTTGGAATTGTTAGATTTTTATTGAGAATCTATGCAAGGTAGTTTAATCGTGGAAATTAGTGATCTCTACAATGTGGGCTAGTTTTAATATTCATTGCCGTTGGTATGGAGATATCTCTCATGCAAGTGATAGATGTCCTAAGGAGTATGGTAGCCATGACACTCAAGGATATACATATGGAGAACCAACCTCATCTGGTACAAAATATGTTAGACATAAGCCACTTAGCTACCCATCCACGCTTCCATTGCCGCACTACATTCTTTCGGCGTCAGTACCTGTTGTACCGACAAAGCCGGCTAAGCAGTGTTTATTTTGTCGAAGTTGGGATCACTCTTTGAAGGAGTGTGCTACTTACTTGGCGCAGTTGGAGGAGGATGATGAATTGGATGTTCGGATTGTCTCCACTCCGACAACTTGAAGCACCCCTTCTGTATCTAGGTATGTACTAATGCCACCTTCAGATTTTGAAGGGAGAAATACTAGTATTTGCACAAATACATGTGTCGATCTAAACCCTGACACGGATGTTTTTACTCCTAAAGTACATATATCTTGTATAGAGTCTGTTAGTTGTGAGGAGCCTGTGCTTGACTTTTTAGCGAGCATTGCTCCTCTATCCTCTACTTTGCAAAGCATTCATTTTGTATCTGGCACTTTTTTGGAGGTTGATTCGCAGGGAGAAGCTAGTGTTTATAGCATTATGCTAGATACCGTCGAGGAAGACATCTGCATGGCTGAGGTTGCTGCCTCAGTCCCATATAAGGAAGTCCAATGCGCGGACGAGGCGGATGCAGCTCCAGCATATACTTGCACCATCCTAGATAGTTGTGTATATCTACCTACAATTCAGCTGATGGGAGATTACACCGGAATCATCCCCAAGATTGAGGTTACTTTTTGTCATTCTTTTAATTTATTTCCTAACCCCGATCTCGTGCCTACTTCTCTGCAGGACCACATCGTGGAACCAGTCCACTTAGTGCAAGGGCCTGTAATGCAGCCTATCATTTATGGAGATCGGGTGCAGGTGGAGTCAGATTCTTCGAGCTTCACAACATTTATTCTACCCATGCCTGATGTGCAAGGCAGGTATAACTATACATGTACGTAGGTATTTGTTCTTTTGCCATTTCGGTACCCGCTACCGAAATGTAAACTTGAACAACTGCCTGAGGACTTCAAATTTAATACGCCCATCAGTTAAGAGAGTGTATGGTCCTTGAATAAGTCCTGTTGGGAGACAATAAACCCATCAGTTATCTAGATTAGCATTTCTTTTTTTTAAATGTATGTACTTTTTTTTCTAGTGTTTTATTTATCTGTGGAATTGTATTGTAATTTATTTAGCAGGTTCGATCATGGAACAATTATATTTCTGTAGGTGCCCATCTGGGTGCCGAATGTTATTTTTATATATCATGCTTAATATTGGTATTCAGTCCACCTTAAGGACGGTAAACAAAAGGACTCGTGGGAAACAACCCAAGTAGGATCACTTGGTCCTGTTTTGTGTGTTGTGTTTCTTATATTTGTTATTTCTATTTTATTATTTTACATGGGATCTCTAATTCACAGGTGCTGGAAATTTTTGAAGCGTGGCCAACCAGCCGCTAATGGACAACCTCGCAGCACAACTGGTATACTCAATTTTGAGCATAGGTACTTCTTACCCCTAGCTCTTTATATTATTTGGAATGTTTAGTTTTACGAGTTGTCGCATTTAAGTCTTGGGGGAGAGCATTCTTGTGATCACTACACAAACACATATTTTATTGCATACCAGTTTGTTATCTATTTATTTCAAAATCACTGTAGTACCCACTGAATCACCCACTTGAGCGCAATCTTATCAACGCGCGCGGCTCGAGTCAAATGCATTTCTTGTGCGTAAACTTAAAAATAGTGGTGCTGGCTTAGGATTTTAGGATAGAGTAGTGCAAAACTCGTGCAGTGCTCCTAATCAAGTACTCATGGTCTGTGTAGAAATAGTATAGATTTAATTTTTCTTTATGCTCATAGATTTATACTTTTTTCTGCAGATGTAAATATTGTTTGTACTACTCCAAAAAATGTTGAATCTGGTTAAATCGAACAAAAGTGTAGGGATGTGTGTAGCCGTCACTTGACTCGTTTTGCTCGATTCGGGAGAAAGGATCATCTTTCTCGGTGGCTAAGAACTTGCCCCAAGCTACTCTCGAAGCATTGGTGCATGGTTAGTCAAGCGTGAGCGTGATGTAGGCCATCATTTTGGCTAGTTTGAGCCATGCTTACCTTGTCCTAGCTGCTAACCATTACAAGCCAAGTTTGAACCTACCCTTCCTTTGATTCTGCTCCACCTTCATTCACCAAAGCCAAAAGCCAATCCTCCTATCGCAACAAAATCCATGTGCTCCTGTGAATTTAATATTTTTGTGAGGTGTGATGTGTGGAATTCAAGTGATATGGTGGATGAATATAAGATATTCTACTTGCTAAAAATTAGGGATTGCAAAAGAAAAAAGAAAAAAAAGGAGAGAATTGAAAAATAAAATCTAAAAAGAATTACGATGAGAAATAGAATCCCAATCATGTTTATCATGATATTGGTCGGGTTAGGCCGTGTACACACCAGGTTTTCAAGCTAAGTCTTTGGGCGTGTCACACGTGCAATTCTGAGGGGTTGTATTGGTTTATCTTATTGTTTGCTCGCTTGGGTTGCGTGTAGCCTCCATGTTTATCTTTGACTACCAAACCTTAGCCTAAGCCCCATTCAATCCAACAAGTCCTACGGATTCACGCTTGAGTCGAACTAGTACCGTGAATAGAGTGTGAACGGGCAAGCGTATGGTCCCCGACATTGATGGATTTCTTTGGAGGTTATCCTGAGCCCCGGTCTTTGGCAATGCTCACCTAAGTGGTCTTCCTACTTTCTTCCTACGTATGACCGAACTATTCTGAAGAATTCTAAATTTTGAGTAGAAACAATATTTATTTACGCATGTCGAAAAGTATAAATTCTGTAGTATAATTAAAAAGTTTGTCTATTATATTTTCTAGGCCCAAGATATATTTGATTTCTCTCAATACTTTATTTGGAAATTACTAAGCCAGCTAACTATTTTCTAGTCCACGGAGTGATGATTTGTTCGGGACGAGCAAATGTTTAAGTCTGGGGGTGTCATGAGTCCAAGTTATATACATATTTTTGGACTCATCTGGGCCAGTATTCTTGATGATGCACTACACTTGAGAGCAATAATTGTTCATATTTGTTACTATGTCCATTCAATATTTAGTGCACTTTAGGCCCGTTTTCAGTGTGATTTCGTAGTTTTTGTTCTTTTGCCCTTCTTTGTGTTTTTGTGTCTGGTGAATGTGGTATGCCCATTTCAGTGGGTCTTCTGTTTTTACTGTAGGTACAAAGGTCGTGTGAGTGTTCCAAGATTGTTTGGGAATGTTTTTTCACCTAAGGGCCACTGATCGTGTGTTTTTACACGCACACGGTGAGTGGACTCCTTAGTGCACAACCGCTAGACGTGCGTGGTCTTTTCATCGAACCCCAATGATGGACACGAAGGCCCACAACATTTTCGTGACGGCGACGACATGCTTGTGGATGACCATATGGAGCGTCGCCATAATAGCCGTCCTGAACGCAAACCTATATATTATTAATTAATAATAATTATTCATAAATTATTACTAATTAATAATCCATTTCTATGCTTTGATTTTATTTTGCATTATTATTTTAATTTTTATGTCATAAATAATAGCATGGATGTGTTATAACCATGTTATATGTGTTATTTTATTTTGGGTTGCATGTAGCCTTTTCCTCTTGTTGTAGCCTTTATATAGGCATACAATATTTTTATTTGAGGTATTGAATGATTGAAAAAAAACCCTAACTTTTGATAAAGTTTCCTCCTCTTCCTCCTAGGCATTTTCGGCCACCCCCTTCCTCTCCCTCTCTTGGCTGTCGGCCACCCTCCCCCCTCCTCCTATTCAGCCTCCCCTCTCCTACCTTTTTTCTCTCCTTTGCAAAACCGAACACCTATCCGCCTCCTCCTTTCCACACCAAGCCGACCACCTCCATCCCTAGTAATCTGACCACCACCACCTCCTCAACCCGAGCCCCTTTCCTTAACCTCACAAACCCGACCACCACCAACAATCCTCATCGCAAAATATTGCCCCTCCCTCCTCCCCAAAGCCTAGCCGTCAACCACCTTCACCATCAAACCCGTCCCCCTCCTTATCCCCTTCCAAATCTGAATACCTCCTTCCATGAATAAACCCTAACACCTACCACCTTTTCTCTTTCCTGCCTTATTTAGATATATATTGCCAAATTTAGAAGATCTCTTCATGGGGATTTCCAACTCCGGCATGACGCGACGAAGGCGGACGAGTTTCTCTCCAACCGGCATGACTCCGGCGGAGCCTTTGAAGAAGCGATTCAAGTAGATTGAAATAATACTCACCCATTCCGATTGTGTAACGAAACTTCTCTACCGTTGCGTGCTTTCTTTTCCTAGATTAATTCGTGTGGTGCATTTTCATAGCGTTGAATTTTGATAGTATTTGAATCATTGTGGATTTCTTCATTCGACTTGTGTTTTTCTTGATTGATTTAATTTCCAAAAGGGATTTGGCGAGCCCTCATTTTTTTTGTTTGGAGAGATCTACCTTTTCTGAATCATATTTTATTTGGTAGATCTCTTTTGGTACAATACCGCTCGATCGGATCCTGGAGGTCCCCTTAGTCGGAAAGAAAATTGGGCTATAGCCCTTGTTTCACCCTAAACGGTTTGGCTACCCGTACGCTAGCCTATACTTGATTGGACTAAATAACGTGGTGCGGCGTAGAACGATTGTGTGAGCGTAGGATTTGGTTCGTAGAGAGATATTCGTGCGCGTCCATAAATATATTTCGGTATCTACTTCCAAGCCTGCATCAATTATGTATCAGAGGGCATCAATTTACTAATTAGCCCCCTCCCCCTTTTGCTTTGAGCATTGACACGCACTTGCACATTCATTGCACAATATAAAAAAATCAATTTTAAAATTTTTGGTCTGTTAATAGCGGCCTAAAATTTTCAATTTTTCTCAAATTTCAAAAAAATAAAATTCTGGAAATTCTCTATAATTTTATTTGTAAGAAATCAACAAAAATATTTTATTTTTAATAAGTCATTATTTTTCTTAAATCTTTATAAATTGTTAAATTTGTTCTGCAAATAGCGGCCTATCTTTTTATTTTTTTAGCAAAATCAAAAAAAAATTATTTAATAATCTTCGAATTATTTCCAGCAAGAAAATAAAAAAAAATACATTTGTTATTTAAAGTAATTAGCGGGAACATTTACGTCTTTGAAATTTAAATAGGGCCAGTTTATTTTTTCATTGCATGTGCACCAGTTCCGATTGAGTGTTTCTCTTCGGTTCTCACTATAATGGCCAAGGACGTCAACGTTTCCCGAGTGAAATCGTTAGGTTCCAATATGAACGTTAGAAAGCCAGTCCATTGCCCAGTAGTAGTTGAGATTAAAGCATTGATTGCACAATAAAAGGCTAGTAGAGTAGCAACACTTTCCCCTAGGCAACAACCCATTTATCCTACTTATGGCGCTAGTTCCATGCCAACCTTTAGGAATGAATATAACTCGAATGCCCAGACCAAGCGGCAAATAACTGATTATTTGGATACCCTTAAACAACGAAATAAGTCGGTCTCAGATTATATGCAACTCTTTAAGGATATGATGGTTAGGAGCGGTGTGAAGGAATTGCCCGAGGTCACCCTTTCTAGGTTTTGTAGGGGGTTAAACCCCAACATCTAGGGTTAGTTACTGCATCATGGTCACACCGACCTTAACACCATATTTAATACTGCTTTGGAAATTGAGAAGCACAACATTCCTAGGAGTAAAGTTCCCTTATGTCAGACGATTACTACATGTGAGTCTAGTGGAGTATCTAATCGGGGGTCTATGTAGCGTTCTACCCAAATTACGCCCGTAGACCCTTATGAGTCTCCCCCCAAGTTACTTGCATTAGTTGTTGACTCTCCTATTGAGTCTGAGGCTGTGTCTAGGACTATGCCCGTCACTGAGGATGAGGCCGAATATGCTAGCGATTTGAGTGACGATGAGGAGATTGGTTACCCTAGTTACCTGGATGAGGATTTGTCCTCTGAGGAATCATCTCTGCTTCCCTTCGACGATGTTTATGAGGCGTCTCCCTTGAATATCATGGAGTCTTCGGCTGACCAAGTATTGGTAGATGTTTCAGCAGTTTTGGAAGAGTCACCTTGGGATGATCTTAGTGATGCACCTCCGGGAGATAGTTCATTGATATTATCGTCGTTGCTTGAGGTTCAAGCTAATTTAGATTCTCCCCGGAATTTTACTTCCCCAATCATCTATCCTGATTTTGACGATGTACCTACTTCATGGGAAGATTTGGTTAGCGAAGGTTGTGTTGTTTTGGAAGCTTTTCCCTGTGTAAGAAGGTTACTTTTTGATGACGATAACGCTGAGGACCCGAAAGATAGATCTTTGGTGTTATCTCCTTTGCCTGAAGCCCAATGTGGATTAGAAATTTTGATGGGTTTGATTGTGCCTACTATTGAGACCGTTATTGATCCTGATTTTGATAAAATATCTAGTGGGTTGGAAGACATTTTGGGTGAGTTGGTAGAGTCATCCTGTGATGAATGTTTATCTGAGAATGAGTTAGGTGATGACAATCCAGCTGAGTTTTCTGTGAGGATGAATCCATTGTTTAATCTTACCGTTGATTTTGATGGCTTACCGGAGGATTTTTCTTGGACGTAAAATTCGTGTTTTGATAGTGAGTATGACTTAGCTCCTCCTCCGGAATCTACCATGTCAACTCTCCCTCTGGTTCACATGACTCGATTAGATGACTTGTTAGGAAAGGAGCTGGTCATTTTTAGTCCGATATGTATTGATGTGCCCATTTTGGAGACCTTTACTGCTTCTAAATTAGATGACGTGTCCAGGGTGTTGGAAGAATGTCCTAGTGAGAGAGTTTTACTTTCTGAAGACATTATTGAGGTAGACCCGGATGATCATCCCCTGATGCTAACTTCATTGCATGAAATTAAATTCAATCTTAACTCTCTCTCGGTTTTAGATTTACGGAGTCTCCCTCCTATTCTGTTGACTCGTCTAGTGGCCCCTTTAGGACACACATTTTGTATTCCTGATCTGAGTCATTTTATTGGGCTAACCTCACGGGCCCCTCCTTTGGACATGTCACCTTTGACTGCCCATTATTCTGCGTATCCATCGTTGGTCATGTCCTCGACTGCATTCGATTTTGTTTCTGTGGCAACCGTGCCTTTTATCCTAGTTTTAGCCTCCCTATTTTCTAAAAAAAATATCAAATATCGAATCATAAGTTTATGAAGAAGTCATTTATAGTGCCCCCTGATCTCGTTCTGTTGGTGCCACCTGATGTTAATCTATCAGTGCCACCAGATTTAGTTCCCTTTGTGCCACCTTTAGTTTTGTTACCTCCACCGAATATATTAAGTGCGTTTTCACAAGATAATGCTCGCAACGCCAATTATTTACGTAAGCACTTTAGTGAAACGCTGACCACATCATATAAATTTTATCAATTTCTTGCTAGCTTACATAAAAGGGCGTCTTACTACATAATTTGCGATTTAGTTTTGGTGCATCTCGTCCCTGAACGGTTGCCTTCGGGCACTATAGAAAGTTGGCAAGTTGGCGAGCTGGACATTTTGCGGACAATAATGATATTAGGAGAACACACATTTCTTTTGAGGTTTTCCACTGATTGGGGTAATACTCCTATTTTTAATGTTTCTAATTTAACGCTATATGTTTCTCCACCACATGAATTATCTGCATGTCCGTGTAGTTCCACTTTGTTTTCTTATTGGTTGGGTAGTGAGCTTGTGCCTTGATCGCTCTCTTCTTTGGTCTTCACTGGAGGTACGTTGGTAGTTGATGTAGAAACTTATCTTCTTTTATTGCCTGATGCTTTTCCAAGGGTCCCTAGGACCAACTTTTTGCATGACAGGATACTCCAGGTTGAAGTACTCTTTACTCCAAGTGGTGATGTTCGCTGCTACGTGTTACTTATGGATGATGCTCTCCTGCACCTTTACTCTCAGACCAATTCATCGATGATGAGTACTTTTCAGCGAGGCAGGATTGATGGAGACGACGACCCACAACATTTTGAAGACGGAGACGACATGCTTGCGGACGACCATGTGGAGCGTCGCCATAATAGCCGTCCTGAACGCAAACCTATATATTATTAATTAATAATTATTATTCATAAATTATTATTAATTAATAATCCATTTCTATGCTTTGATTTTATTTTTCATTATTATTTTAATTTTTATGTCATGAATACTAGCATGGATCTGTTATAACCATGTTGTATGTGTTATTTTAGTTTGGGTTGCATATAGCCTTTTCCTCTTGTTGTAGCCTATATATAGACATGTAATCTTTTGATTTGAGGAATTGAATGAATGAAAAAAAAACCCTATCTTTTGAGAAAGTTTCCTCCTCTTCCTCCTAGGAATTTTTGGCCACCCCCTTCCCCTCCCTCTCTTGGCTGCCGGCCACCCATCCCCCTCCTTCTCCTATTCCGCCTCCCCTCTCCTACCTTCTTTCTCTCCTTTGCAAAAATGACCACCTATCCTCCTCCTCCTTCCCACTCAAAGCCTACCACCTCCATCCCTAGTAATTCGACCACCACCACCTCCTCAACCCGAGCCCCATTCCTTCCCCTCACAAACCTGACCACCACCAACCATCCTCATCACAAAAACCGAGCCCCTCCCTCCTCCCAAAAGCCTAGCTGCCAACCACCTTCACCATCAAACCCGGCCCCCTCCTAGTCCCCTTCCAAATCCGAATACCTCCTTCCATGAAGAAACCCTAACACCTACCACCTTTTCTCTCTCCTGCCATATTAAGATATATATTTCCAAATTTAGAAGATCTCTTCGTTGGGATTTCCAACTCCGGCATGACGCGACGAAGGCGGACGAGTTTCTCTCCAACCAGCATGACTCTGGCAGAGCCTTTGAAGAAGCGATTCAAGTAGAGTGAAATCGGAATCACCCATTCTGATTGGGTAACGAAACTTCTCTACCGTTGCGTGCTTTCTTTTCCTAGATTAATTCGTGTGGTGGATTTTCTTAGCGTTGAATTTCTATAGCATTTAAATCATCGTGGATTTCTTCATTCAACTTGTGTTTTTCTTGATTGATTTAATTTCCGAAAGGGGTTTGGCGAGCCCTTGTTTTCTTTTGTTGGGAGAGATCTACCTTTTCCGAATCGAATTTTATTCGGTAGATCTCTTTTCGTACAACACCGCTCGATCGGATTGTGTAGGTCCCCTTAGCCTGAAAGAACATTGGCATATAGACCTTATTTGACCCTAAACGGTTTGGCTACCAGTACGCTAGCCTAAAATTGATTGGACTAAAAAATGTGGTGCGGCGTACAATGATTGTGTGAGCGTAGGATTTGGTTCATAGAGAGATATTCGTGCGCGTCCGTAAATATATTTTGGTATCTACACCCAATCCTGCATCACCCAAACGGTACAGTAACACTGCGCACGTTCATTGGATCTATTGCGTACGACCACTGGTTATGATCCACTGATCCTGAGCGCTATTCTCCAATTTCCAAGTTCTGTATGGGGCAATCACACGACCATTGGACATAGTGCGCATGATTTCTGGTCATGCGCCACTGCTCGTGCGCATTTATCCCATTTTTTGGAGTTCTGCCATTGCTAATAGCACGATTATGGGATCCAGTGCGCACAACCTTTGGTCGTGCGCCACTGATCGTGAACTTATATATTAATTTTTTCTGTCTAGCTACATATTTCTCTTGAGCAGAGCGCACGATCATCAACCGTCAGTGCGCACGACCATCGGTCGTGCGCCACTGATTGTGCGTTCTGATTATCCGCTGACCGTATTTAAGCCCGTGCTCCCGCAAATTAGGGCATGCATTTTAATTTTCCGCCCGGCTGTTGCGCGTGAAGCACTGTTTCTCTCCCCGACAGGTCATCCACTCAGCTCCACCCTACAGGAAGCTTTCTCCAACGATCTGAAGTAATCTTCAACCCTTCGGAGAGTTCCCGGCCACCAGCAGTGTGCAACAGAGATCATTAGGTACTGCTCATTTGGGCAAAAGGGAGAAAAGATTGAAGGAAAGGGAAGAACACGGAGGAAGACAAGTGGATTGACAACCTATTTACCTCCAAACGCCACCATGATCTGATTCTAGAAGTGGACTGACAACCCACCATTCCGGTCAAGAACCACGGCTAGGCTTTCCCCCTTTCAGTTTATTCTACCTTTTCTACATAGTGGATTATACTCTAAAGCTTGTAATGAACCTAAACTTGCTCTTATTTGTCTATGAATGAAGATTGTTTGGGTTAGTTACATCCTTTTTTGTTAGATATGATGCACTCGCCTCCATTCACTTCCACTCCACTCGCGCACTAGAACCACTCTAGCAAAGGCTAGTGTTGGTGGTTAAAGAGGTGAATACGACCCTCACTCTCCGTACGTGTGTTCATTCCATTCGCTTGCTCTCTTTCCATTCGCCTCACGAAGCACGGCATAGCGGCCTGCACTAGTTCCATCCACTAAGCGAAGCAGTGCTTATGACCCGCATTAGTTTTCTTTTTATTTTTTTAGCATTAGGAATCAAAAGCCAACCCCTGTGGTTTCGTTTAACTCTTAGTAACAATCTTTCTACGACGCTATCACAATACCTTACCTACATACCCTCGAGATCGACATTCGGGGAAGATTTTCCCAAAATTATTACTTAACAGCAACCGGTGCACTTACCGACACATTATGTGCTCTCTTGGAGTACAAAGCAACAAGATGATTCCATGAAGCCTTGAGCGTCTGACCATGTCTAATGATAGGAAGGCACTCATCAGACAAACTGTAGGCCAACCAAGTACGTACCAACACATCAGTAGCATCCCAATCATTAAAAGAAGTAGAGCCAAAAGGAGGGGGATCATCGGTCAAATGATGACGCTTTCGCTGAGAGCGCAACATAAAAATAAAAGACATATTCCAATTAGGGAAATTTGGCCATGTGAGTTTAGAAGCAGTAACCAAATTACCGGAAGTATAAGTAGAAGAAAGAAAGAGAGGAGTGAACAAAGTAGAAGAAGATTATGGAGTGTCCATAGAGAACAACAACAAGCCGCATGGTTTAACCAAACAAACCGTGCAAACAAGAAAAAGAAGGAGACCGCGCGAGCAGAGAAAAAACAAATTGTGTGAGAAGAAAATCACCCGCAGAAGCAAATGAGAATGAAATCGCGCGAACATCAGCGAAGCCGCGCAAACAAAAAAGAAAGCAAAGGGAGGGAAGGGAGGGAAGAAGTCACATGAATAGAAGAAACCGAAAGCAGTTAGAAAATAAAACTGCGAGCAAATTAGAGCAAAGGACCGATTAGCTATGATACCATGTAAAAAAGAGCTAACTAAAAAACAAATTTGCTCCAAAAAGATAATTTTTACATAGGTATGCCCCCTTATTTATAGAAATAGGGGAGATAAGAGAATACAACAAGCAATGTGGGACTAAATACAAGCTGCGAGGGCTGGGCGGTTTGACCCTGTCAAACCACCAGACTATACAACAAATACAATATCCTTGGAAGCCTCTAAACACTTACTACAGCTAACGGTTAGATGGTTGTTATGGCTAACCACCATACCACTGCTGAGGCTAACCACCAGACCGCTACTGTGGCTAACGAAATGACCGTTACTGCGGCTAACCTCCAAACTACTGCTATGGCTAACCTCTAGACCGCTACTATGGCTAATGACTAGACCACTATTGCGACTAACATCCAGATTGTTGTTGCGGCAAACCACCAGACCGCAGTTGTGGCTAACCTCCACGTCGCTATTTCGGACAACCACCAGGCCGCTACTGCGGACTCTTACCAAGTCGCTGGCAAGTCTACCAGTCAGGCTGCTAGTCCAAACCGCTATACCGCTGTCCCGATAAGCTATTACGAATAGAAATACAAACCGTACGGTCTCATGTTCCAAAAACTAGCTTGAAGGATGTACTAGTGGTGCGGGATTTTCCTTAGGTTTTCTCGAAAAGCTACCTGAACTACCCTCGCCTAAGGATGTAAACTTCTAGATTAGGCTAGTGTTGTGTGCCATGCCCTTATCTCGAACCCCTTACAAGATGGCTCCAAAGGAACTAGCAGAGTTTAGAGTTTAGTTACTTGAGTTAGTGGAATCAGTATTTGTTCATCCCAATTCATCACCCTTGGGAGCCCCTATTTTATTCATTAAGAAGAAGTACGGATCACTGCGGTTGTCCATAGACTACAGGGAGCTCAACCGGCTGATGGTGCAAAACACCTATCCTTTGCCCATATCGATGAGTTAATCGACAAGCTAGTGGGAGGTAATTGGTTTTCCTAACTTGATTTGCGCTCCAGGTACTATAATTGTGGATACAAGAAGAAGATATCCAGAAAATACGTTTTGCTCGAGATACGACTTATACAAATTCACTGTGATGTTGTTTGGACTCACAAATGCCCCTTATGCATTCTTGAGTCTTATTAATAGGGTGTTTGAGCCGTATTTGGATGCTTTTATCATCATATTTATTGATAACATTCTTGTCTACTCATGAATAGAGGAGGAACATGCAGGGCACTTGGCCTTAGTTTTTAATAAACTAAAGGAGCAATGTTGGTATGCCAAGTTCAGCACGTGTGAGTTTTGGATCTTAGAAGTTGCTTTCATTGGAATTATTTTAAGTGGAGTTGGATTAGTAGTAGATCCGGCCAAGGTGCGTGCTGTGAGGGGGTGGTTGCCTTTGAGGTCATGGGCAGATGTGCGAAGTTTTCTTGTACTTGTCGGGTGCTACCACAAGTTTGTTGAAGGGCTTTTAAAGATCTCCCTTCCCCTCATTGCTCTGACAAAGAAGGGTGTACCTTTTTTGTGGACACCCATGTGGGAATCTACATTCCAAGAGCTGAAGAGTCGTCTTACTTCCGCATCAATTCTTGTCATACCATATAGGAAGGAAGGATTCCATATTTATACTGAATCATCCTATCTGGGAATAGGGGTGGTGTTGATGCAACACAGACATGTGATTGCGTACACATCTAGATAGCTCAAGAAGCATGAAGTGAATTATCCAGTGCTTGACTTTGAGTTGGGAGCAGTAGTCTTCGTCTTAAAGATTTGGAGACACTATCTATATGGCGTCCACTGCGTGATCTTTTCAGAACATAATAACTTGAAGTACATCCATACCCAGAAGGATTTGAAATTGAGATAGCGGCAGTGGTTGGAGTTTTTATATGACATTGAATTCATATTAAACTATCACCCTGGGAAAGCGAACTCAGTGGCGGATGCTCTAAGCAGGAAGACACCCGTGATGAGCCCTGAGTCCCAATTAATGGCTATGAAGTTGGATTGAGTACTTGAAGAGATAGAGAATACATCGGTGTCTAAGGCTTGTCTCGAGGCATATATGGAGTATTTGGCCACCTTGAGTATAGTTTGCAATATTTGAGATCAGATTCGTGCAGAGCAAGTGAAGGATGCATCTTTGCCCCCCTTTATTTCAAGCAATGGTGGGAGGATCAGCAAAAGGATATATGCTAAATGAAGACCTAATTCATTTCAACTACAGACTTTATATTCCCGTAGGTGCTGGGATTCTTTAAGATATCTTAAGAGAGACCCACTGCACCAAGTATTCGGTGCACCCCCGGAATTGCCAAAACGTATACTGACTTGCGGAGGACCATGTTTTGGTCGGGAATGAAGAGAGACATCACATACTAACTTACACATTGCGAGGCTTGTCAAAAGTTTAAGGTTGAGTGCAACAGCCCTGATGGATTATTGCAGTCATTATCTATTCCAGAGTGAAAGTTTGATGATATTTCCATGGATTTTGTTCACGGTCTTCCCTGATTTCGCTCAAGGAATGATTTAGTTTGGATTATTGTGGTTCGCTTGACAAAGGTTACCAGGTTTATCCCAATGAGAAAAGAGGTGCATGTTGATGTGTTGGTGCATGTCTTTTCGGGACAGTTCGTTCGGTACCATGGGGTGCATAAGATAATAGTTTTAGACCGTGATGGTCGCTTCACCTCTAGGAAATGGAGGGTAGTTTAGAAATAATTGGGCTCTCTCCTTACCTTTAGCATTGATTTTCACCCCCAGACCGACAGCCAGTCCTAGAGAACAATGAGAACAATGGAGGATTTCTTCCGGTTATGCATTTTTGATAGGGAGAGCTGTGGGAGAGACTTCTACCATTGGTAGAGTTTTCATACAATAATAGCCACAAGGCAGGTATCAAAATGACACCTTTTGATGCACTCTATGGTAGGAGGTGCAAAACTCCTTTATCATGGGTTCATGATGAGGATACTAAAACATTCTGAGTGGAGTACATCGATGAAACTGATGATATTATTAGATTGTTCTGAGATCGCATGCTAGAGGATTAAAGCTGGTAGGCAAAGTAGTATGATGCGAAGTACGGGATGATGGAATTCCAGGTGAATGACAAATTTTTTTAAAGATTTGTCTGATGCATAAGGTATCATGTATTCGTGGAAGTAAAAAATCTCAACCCATGATACATGGGGCCTTACATCGTTTTGGAGAAGATCGGTCCATTGGCTTATAGGCTTGAGCTTGTTGAAATTGTTGAAGTGAAAGTGGGATCAAGAAGACCGTGCGGCCTGAGCGGTATGGTGTTGCGGCCTGGTGGTGTGTCCTATGGTAGCCATGCGAATTGATTGAATATACGCAATATGGTCAAACAGGGCTGGATTCAGTGGAGTTCGATCTATGCGGACTGTTCTTAGAGCTCAGGAGATCGGCATTGGCCAGTGTCCTTGATCTCCTCTAGTGATGCAGTTAAGAGGTAACAATAGAATTAGCTATTAGGCAAACTGGATTGGAGCTGGTGGACTAGGTGGACTATTGTTCGTGTCCGCAGAGCTCGCGCTAGAGGTTCCCAGGTTGGGGACTTGGTCACGATCTGTGACATGTTCAGTTTGATGGCAGTGTATGCAATGTCTGCTGGTTGACCGGGTGGTCTAGCTTTGGTCGTAGACATTGTTGTTGCGGACTGGTGTAGTGTCCGCAGGGATGCGGAATGTCTTCTTTCAAGCCTTCTTTCATGTCAGGCGGATAGGATGGTGTCTGGCCTTGTCGATGTGCGCTGGGAGGACTGCTCTGTGCTAG
This sequence comes from Platanthera zijinensis, assembly GCA_039513925.1. Classification (NCBI taxonomy): domain Eukaryota; kingdom Viridiplantae; phylum Streptophyta; class Magnoliopsida; order Asparagales; family Orchidaceae; genus Platanthera; species Platanthera zijinensis. The sequence continues at coordinate 13,788,261 of CM077098.1, forward strand.
GAGCAGGCTAGGGTGGTGTTTCTATCTACAAGGGCGATGACCACACTCCTCTCCGCGCTTATAAATAGGAATAATTATCTGAAAGAACAGTAAGTTGAACGTGGGTTAATTGTTGCGGCCTTGGATTTTCTGTCCGCGTAGTTTGAGAAGGTTAACCGGGTTGTTGTTTGCAGGTTGTGCCGCTAGCACTGAGAAGCCAGGATTTTTGTGTTGATAGTAGTCAGGGATCAGTGGAACTTGCGGTTAACAATCAGTGGATTGCAGCAGGTCATGGTTGCATCTAGCCGGTCTTCTCTCCTACAGCTTTCCTAGTTAATTAACTTGTCTGCCGGTCTCAACGGTCTGTTCTTCCGTTCGGCAGCGGCTTGTTCGCAGACTTTGGCAGCTTGGCGACCTCTGTGATTAGGCGGCTTGCAGAGAGCGGATTAAGGTGTTTAGAAGAATAACGGGTTGTCCGTGGTCTTCTCGGACTCCGTAGTTCAGTTTGGTACAGCAGAAGCTTGGCGGTCTCGGCGGTCTCTGAGGTAGTCCACCCGGCTTATTGTTCTTGCTTTGTTTGTATGCTCTTCCTTTGTACATCAGTGAATCATGTCTCGCATTGTTTGTCCTGCCTTGTAAAGAAGATTGTGGATAATACAAGACTTATTTATTGACTTCTGCTATTTTTGATTTATTGAGCTTGGTTTATGGTTGAGTGTTCCTACGCCTGGTTCCTGTTTTCCGCTTGATCAAGGTGTCATCTTGATAGCTTTGAAAGATTTACTTGGTATCAGAGCTATCTCCCAGATCATCTTGATAAATTTTAACATGGTATCAGAGGGAATAGAGGTTTGAGTAGTGATCAACCATCAATTTTGCTCGGTGCTTCTGGAAGCTAATAGATCAGTGGTTGTTGTAATGGAAGGTGGGTTAGCAAGATGTCTTGGTATTGAGCTTTTAACGCTGACCAACTTTAAAAAGTGGAGGTCGTGTATTGAAAGCTATCTTCTAGGTGATGATCTTTGGGAGGTCGTCTATATGACGACAAGCAAGGAGTTACTGCTACTACTGGGTATGTTGAAGAAGTGAGAGCTTAGAGGAAAACAAATGCAAAAGCTGAGTTTACTATGAAGTGGGCTATCTTACGGGAGCTCTTTGATCACATCCTTAGATGTCAATCAGCTGTTGAGATTTGGACTTCCCTTGATGGGTTGTTCAACAGGAAGAATGAAGCGCAGCTATAGTTCTTGGAGAATGAGTTGACGAGAGCCACTGAGGGAGACTTGTCTATCTCATCATTCTTCCTGAAAATGTAGAACCTACACGATGAGATATCAGTGTTGGACCCTGATGAGCCTATTTCGGAGGCGAAGCACACACGGCACATCATACGTGGCTTGCGGAAGGAGTATGTGGCATTTGTGCAACATCCCTCAAGAAAGTAGACCCCTAAGATGGTTTTGTCACAACTAGGTCATGACAAAACCCTAGGAAGCTCAAAGAGACAATATGAACTTAAGCATGAAGGTGAAGATCATCATGGTCTGTAAATAATACATTCCAATTACCTAACCTATGGTTTGACCTTAAGGTCTCACCTTGACTCCTTGACCCCACCATAACATCTCTAATCCATTAGCGGGTCCTTTGGAGCACCTAAAACCCATTGGGGTCAACCAAAGTGGTCAAGTTGACAAAAGTCAACCCTAACTCTAAAATGGTCAAAGTGGCGTATCTAGGGCTAATATACCTCCAACTTGCCAAAGTGACCCCACCTAAACCTTCCTAACCCTTTAGGAGGTTTATTGGGCCACTAAGGCCCTATTGGGGTCAACCCAAGTGGTCAAGTTGACCAAAGTCAACCTAAATCCTAAAATGGTGAAAGTACCATAATAAGGGTCAATTAACCACCAAGGTGTCAAACAAACCCTATCCATGTCTCCCTAGACCTTAGGGGAGGCCAATGGGTCACTACGGACCTATTAGGGTCAACTCAAATGGTCAAATTCACCAAAGTCAACTCAAACCAAAATTGGGTCAAATTAGCTCATGTTGACCAAACCTAACCCAACTCACTTGGGCTAAGCCCAAGTTGAGTGGCCCGCTAGCTTTAGGATGCTGATATTTAGATGGAATGACACTAAAAATATGTAAATGATGACTAGGATAGAAAAACCTCAAGTTCTCCTTTAATGGAGGAGAGAAAAAGAAGAAAGAGAGTGAGGAGTTATGAAGGGAGACCATGAGCCACCCCATTCAACTCCACATTGACCCCATTCAACCCCTTGAATCTTGGGATGAGAATACCATCAATTTATGCCAGCCAACACTAATGGGGGGAGCCAACCACCATGGTTGACCACCTCTTCTCCTCTCCTCCATGGAAAAATATAAATCCCCCTATACAGCAACCATTCCTACTTTTGGACAACCAATCACCTTCAAAACGTTCTTGGCAGTTGAATTGGTATATTGGATCAAAGGTTTTGGTGGAGGATCGAGAAATTGGGAAGGCTTGCTTGAGAGGGGAAACGCCATGGCCAACCGCCGCCACCGCCTTCGTCGAACCATAAACAAGGTCCGCTTCTCCTCCTCTCCCCTTGTGCTAGTATCTTAGATCAATTAGGAGAGAAATCGGGCTCAATTGAGCCCGATTGGGTGAGAAAAATTCTAAAAATTTCATGGTTTTTATACCACTCGGGTTCGCCGGAAAACACCCCTTTGGCGGCCATGCCGCTGCCCGTCGATAGCCCCCACCTCAACGGAGGCGGTGGCTATGGTTGCCGGCTAGGGAGGGGGTTGGATCGCCAAGAAAAGGCTTGTAAAACACCTCCAGGTTTGGCCAATCATAATAGGAGGCTGGAGGAGGAAGACGAGTCCTGGATCGTCCGATCTGATGTTATATTATAATTTTATTCAAATAGTGTTTTGTTCTCTTTTAATATACATTGTTTTGAACCAAGAAAATGAGGCCCTTAGAGGCCATTTTAGGAAACGTGGCCAGTCACAAAAGTTGTAGACCTTTGAGTCTACTTTATTTTAAAATTAATTTTAGCTCATTTGGGAAAGTAGTCTGACCGCAACCCTCAAAATTGTGAAGTCTATACATAGAGATAACTAGAGACTAAATTGAGTGCCCCCATCAATCCAGCCATCCAAATGACTTGAGATTTCGAGGGGGGTCACTATTACCTGTACCTTTGATATATCTAAAAATAGGAATTTTTGGAGAACCTTTTGCTATAGTTTTGAAAACATTTAATAAATTATGTATGATTTAATTAAGTGATTTAATGAGCTTAAAACCATCCAATATTTTGGTGGTTGACTATTAGAGTCATGACATGACTCTGGTAAACATTTCAGCACATTTGGGGTTGATTTGAGTTGGTAATGGTATGACCAAAGTTTGGTCACTTAAGGGAAAATTAGGGCAAGGGGGAAATTGGTGGGTTGAGTGGTCAATCCTCATCCAAAAGGGATGAAACTTTGGCCATTTCCTCAAAGTCATCTTAAACTACCCCTCAAGAGAATTTCAGGTGTTTTGGGGTGGAGATGACCTGAGACCCTAGTGTAGGCCTAGAGTTGAGGTTTGGGGCATAGTGAAGGACATGGGACTGTATGTCCTTGGATGGTATTGGAACTTGGTTGGTGAGTTCCTAGAGTAAAAATAAGCTCTAGTAAATGGTTTTAGGATTTTTAGGAACTTACACCCTCTTTAAAATAGTAATGGATAGATTAGGGCACGTTGATTCAATATTTATGTACATGCATAAATGACCTTGGATGATCATGAAATTTAGGAATTAAATTTTTTAGATTATGTTGTTTTTAAGAAATTTTATTGTGAATTTTTTGGATAGATAATTTTACTACTTCATTCACAAACTCTAAGTTTGATTCAATCACAAGATAATTAGTTTAGGGTTATTTACTTACTGGAAAATTGTTAAACTTGGTCAGGGAAAATTTTAGTACATAATCATGCTCTGGGAATTTTTATAAATATATTGAAATACTTTTTATATAAGATCCTCATAAGTGCCCATTTGTTGAATATTTTAATATAATTCATTTATGTGATCATTTTGAGTTGGAAAATCATAATTCTTAGTCAGTAGCCTTTTTTGTCAAATTTATCATCTAGTAATTTTCTAATAATTTTTAGATGGTTGGTTTAATTTTTCCCTATTTATCATAATATTGTTGTTATTTATCAAATAAATTATTGAGGGTCAAATACTTTTTAGAAATTTGGGATTTTTTATATTTATTGTTATTTTGATGTTACCAAATTAAAATTATTTTTCTAAGTCCATACCTAGTCCGAAAAGTGTACTTTGTGTTCAAAAGAGTAGGTTGCTTGATTTTGTAGAAAATATAATAAATACCAAATAAAGTAGGAAAATTATGCTCTTCTGTATTTATTCATAAAGTATCATGATAGATCCCCAATAATAACTTTAGGTCATTTGAATGATTATTTGGAAGGTCACCATCCTTGCACATCATATAGTCCATTAGGTCTGCACATAGCAAAACCGTAGAATTAGGGAAACATGTGAACCTTGGTATAGGGTAGTTGGTGTACCTTGTCTAGTTGAGAATGAATCAGTCCCAACCCACATTCTCCCTTGGCTACTACAAAGGCTCCAGGGAGTGAAGCTAGCTTCTAAAACAGGGGAACTAAAGGTCTGTGTGCATAGTGTTGGGTGTTTGTGTGTGTTGCACTTGTATGAACATAGCATTAAACCATCATATCATGTCATCATTTCATTTAAACCCCTACCCCAATCGTATAAATTGTTATGGAACTTTTTATACGATAGGCCTTGCAAAACGACCCCTTAATCTATAAGTTTGTTTGGGCATTCTTATACATTAAGGTTACTTTTAATATAGCTTGTTCACTATACTAATTTTACGGCTCTCTACTTTACTTTGTTTTCATTACTGCTTCATTGTTATAGTTATTTTGTACATAGTCCTGCTAGGGTAGCTGTCATTGTACAACCCTGTATTCGCAGAGTAGGGTCCCTTGGCGGACACAAGACCAGCTTTATGTTTTTTAAGCTTTTGATAGATTTTGCACTCTTGGTGGCTTATTTCTGCTTGACCTTGGAAATATGCTAGTAGGGGGAGGAAAAATCTGCATCTTCCAACCGAGTCACTTTTTTGTGTGGGTGTGGCAAGATGGTCGCCCCCCCCCCAGCTTGCCTTGGTGCGAGGTAGGAGCGGCGAGCAAGGCCCCACAGCATGTTGCTCGCCCGAGCAGCCTTCCCTACTAGCGAGCCAGGCCCAACGTCCTGCTGCTTCCCCGGGCGGCCTTCCCCATGGGCAAGCCAGTTACCGTGGTCTGCTGCTCGCCCGGGCGGCCTTCCCTGCGGGCGAGCCAGGCCTTGGGGTCTGCTGCTCGCCCGGGCGGCCTGCCCTATGGGCGAGCCAGGCTTCGCTGCCTGGTACTCGCCCGGGCGGCCTGCCTTGCGGGTGAGTAGGCCCCGTGGCCAATTGCTCACCCGTGTGGCCTGCCCTACGAGCGAGCTAGGCTACGTGGCCTGTAACTCGCCCAGGCGGCCGGCCCTGCGGGCGAGCCAGGCCCCGTGCCCTGCTACTTGCCCGGGCGGTCTGCCCTGCGGGAAGGACAGGCCTCGCGGACTGCTACTCGCCCGAGCGGCCTGCCATACGGGAGAGTCAGGCCCCGTTGCCTATTGCTCGCCCGGGCGGCCTGCCCTGCGGGCGAGCCAGGCATCGCGGCCTGCTGCTCAACCAGGCGGCCTGCCCTGCGGGCGAGCCAGGCTCCGCAGCCTGCTGCTCGCCCGGGCGGCCTGCCTTGTAGACGAGCCAGGCCCTGGGGCTTGGTGCTCGCCCTAGGCAGGTGGTTTCTATGAGGGTGGTGGTGAGCATAGTTCGGCCCCCAGACCTCTTTTGGTTGTGCTTTTACCATTTTGCCCCGGGGTGGATTTACCTCTAAACCCCCCAGTGTGGAGTTTTTCTATTGGCTCGTGGCCTTTTTACCTTGGGGGTATTTTGGACATTTTAGACCCCAGGCTTGGAAAAACTATAAATAGACCCCCTAGGGTACCTTTGGAGAGGATGAGTTTTTTGGCCTCCTCCTCCCTTGGTTTCTTCTTCTTGGTAGAGTTTGAGAGCTCTCCAAGGTACCTAGATCAACCATTGGTGAGGGAGGAGAAGTGCTCTTGTGACCTTCCGGGTGTGTGGTGGGACCTCCATGCTAGTACCAGGATATGTTCCTAGTTTCCCAAGTCTTTGGTCCGTGACGTTCCCCCGAGTGTAGTAGGTGTGAGGTCACCCCTCTTTTGGGACCCCAAACTCAACAGAGACCAAGTTTTTGGTTTCAACATTTTGGTGCGGCGAGCGTGGAGAGTGACCAGCATAGAAGATCTCGGGAGAGAGTCATGGATTGAGATCAAGGAGGTGGTGACGATCTCGGCGAGCTCACTAACCCCGGACCCTTTGTATGAAGGGAGGGGTTCATTGCCTCCATCCAAGGCATCATGGAGATGCTTAGATGCATCGCCCCTCGGGCTGACAGCTCAACCCCACCCCCCAGGGACTGGCTCCCAGGGGTCTCTGTGAGATTACCCAGAGTGGTCTCGGCGAGCTGCCTCTCAGGGGCACAGGCGAGATGACCCTAGCAGGGGAGAAGGAAGTGCACCAGGTAGGAGAACTGGGAAGGAAAGGATGGGAGAGGGGGTTAAGCGAGACCTCCCTAGCCGGGAGCTGTTCCCAGCCCAGCGAGTGCTAGCCCTCTAGGCGAGGAGGCCACGCGAGTAGAGGTGGCGAGACCATCCCTCAGGGGGTCACCCTTCAGCGGGCTGATCATCTTGGATCTCATTCCCGAGGGGTTCAAAGAGCCTTACATGGCTTACTATACCGGGAAGGATGATCCCGTCCAGCACCTGCAGTGGTTCGAGGATGCCATCTCCATCAAGCCGATGATGGATGCCTTTAAGTGTCTCCTCTTTGCGATCATGTTGAAGGAGAAGGCAAGGCACTAGTTTCATCAACTCCCTCCATGGTCGATTTATGGGTTCGAGGATTTGAGTCGAATCTTCCAGCTCCGCTTCTCCACCTAAAATAAGAGGAAGAGGAGTCCTGAATCCATCTTCCTGATAAGACAGAGGGGCGAGGAGTCGCTGGCCCATTACGTTGACATGTTCCAAGAAGATATCCATGATATCAAGGAGATGCCGGGGTATGCCCTCCAGATGGCATTCACGGTAGGGTTGCTCGAGGGGTTCTTCAAGATGAGCCTGACCCGTAAGGCCCCCCTTTCCTTCGAGGAGCTGATGGAAATGGCGGCAGAGGAGATAGCCATGGAGGAGGCCAACCCGGGATTCGTTAAGAAGCTGGAAAAGCTAACAGAGTCAGAGCCGAAGGAGCAAGGTGGCTCAAGGCATCATGAAGGAAGAAGAAGAGATGACAGAGGGCTTAGGGGTTCCAAGGACAGGAGGGTCCGGAACCAGGCTGGAGGCAGTATGGAGAACCTACCTAGGGTCCAGGAAGAGCTCTCATCCAGGGTGGGGGAAACTTTCACGGGGGCTTAGGGAGGTTCAACTTCCAGAGGCAAGCCCCAAGACAGCTCATACCCCCGCCACAGCAAGCCTTGGCAATAGGTGAAGGAGTAAGAGGCAAAGGAGGGGAGAAAGAGCATTGTCGTACTGCGACTTCCACTAGGTGTAGGGTCACGCCACTGCTACCTGTCCCGTGTTCCTAGAAGTGAGGGGGGGCAAGAGGCCATGCCTAGCAGTAGCCGCTGGTGCGAGCTGAAGAGACTCCACCCCGAGTGGGGGAGGATGACATATATGAGGATAGGGTTGATGAAGGACACTGAGGAGGAATAGCAGTAATTCACGGTGGAGTGATGATCGAGGCCACTCGGTAGGCAAGACTCCATGTTATGTACCGACGGAGCATCGCTTCGACATCCCAGACCTCGCCCCCAGAAGAGAAGATCAACTTCTCGGTGAAGGACCTGCCGGACCATGAAGATCCGTTCTGCGATGCGGCGGTCATCAAGATGGCCATCGAGGGCTACACCATCTCCCGGATGACAACGGGAGCTCCGTCAACGTCATTTTCAAGAAGGCGTTTGACGAAATGAAGGTGGAGCCAAGGAGGGTGTTGGCCTCAGACAGACCCCTATTCGGATTTTTAGGGGAGAGGAAGGAGGTTGAAGGTGGAGTAGGACTCTAAGTGAAATTGGGAGGGACTTCAAGGAACTGCCGGTTCATCATAGTTGACGCTCCGAGCAACTATAACGCCATCTTCTAAAGGCACCTCATAATTGCCTTCCATTGCGTGCCGTCTTCATTCCACCAATGCCTTATGTTAAGCTTAGGAGGGATCCAAGTCAGATTTAAGGGAGACTCCATGATGGCAAGGCAATGTTATGTCATGGCCGCCAACACCATCTCTTAGTTAACCAAGGCAGAGGAGATGGAGAAGATCATGGAGAGCCTGAGCCAGATGGATGTATCCGAGGAGAAGGATGACGACCATAAAGACAAGACCCCCTGAAGAAGCCTCGCACTGGTGGAGTCAAGTATTTTTCTTATGTTGTAGTAAGTCCAGCCCCCGATCATTCGAGTCGGGGGGGGGGGGGGGTCATGTAACCAAACTTTTTTCCCACATTTGAGGATGTTGGAATTGACAAAGCTTAGCTGACATGCCCAATCCAAACCCCCGAGAGGACTTCCTCATGTCAAGCTCTCAATAGTTGTATGGGTTGAGGGTACCTTGGGGAGGCCAAGTTCCTTTGCTCCGATGACGGTCCCGCTATCAGGCTCTCACTAGCTGGCAGGGCAAGCGTACCTCTCGTTTAAGCCCAAGTTCCATTGCTCCGATGACGGTCTCGCTGTAAGGCTCTCCCTAGCTGGCAAGGCAGGCGTACCTCTCGTGGAACCCTAAGTTCTTTTGCTCTGATGATGGTGCCGTTGTCAGGCTCTCACTAGCTGGCAGGGCAAAGGTACCTCTCGGGGAGGCCAAGTTCCTTTGCTCCGATGACGGTCCCGCTGTCAGGCTCTCACTAGCTGGCAGGGCAGGCATACCTCTTATGGAAGCCTGAGTTCCTTTGCTCCAATGATGGTCCCGCTGTCAGGCTCTCACTAGCTGGCAGGGCAGGCGTACCTCTCGTTGAAGCCCAAGTCCCTTTGCTCCGATGACAGTCCCGCTATCAGGCTCTCACTATCTTGCAGGGCAGACATACCTCTCGTGGAAGCCCAAGTTCCTTTTCTCCGATGACGGTCCCGCTGTTAGGCTCTCACTAGCTCGGATGGAAGGCGTACCTCTCGTGGAAGCCCAAGTTCCTTTGCTCCGATGACGGTCCCACTGTTAGGCTCTCACTAGCTGGCAGGGAAGGCATACCTCTCATGGAAGCCCAAGTCCCATTGCTCCGATGACGGTCCCGCTATCAGGCTCTCACTATCTAGCAGGGCAGGCGTACCTCTCGTGGAAGCCCAAGTTCCTTTGCTCTGATGACAGTCCTGCTATCAGGCTCTCACTAGCTTGTAGGGCATGCATACCTCTCGTGGAAGCCCAAGTTCCTTTGCTCTGATTATGGTCCCGTTGTCAGGCTCTCACTAGATGGCAGGGCAAGCGTACCTCTCGTGGAAGCCCAAGTTCCTTTGCTCCGATGACGGTCCCATTTTCAAGCTCTCACTTATTGGCAGGGCAGGCATACCTCTCGGGGAGGCCAAGTTCCTTTGCTCTGATGACGGTCCCGCTGTCAGGCTCTCACTAGCTGGCAGGGCAGGCGTACCTCTCGTGGAAGCCCAAGTTCCTTTGCTCCAATGATGGTCCCGCTGTAAGGCTCTCACTAGCTGGCAGGGCAGGCATTCCTCTAGTGGATGCCCAAGTATTTTCACCCCGAGGCTGTCTCGTCACCCAGGCTCCCATTAGCTGGCATGACAGGTTGACCCCTCGATAGGCTAAGTATTTTCACCCCGAGGCTGTCTCGTCACCCAGGCTCCCATTAGCTGGCATGACGGGTTGACCCCTCGGGAGGCTATGTATTTTCACCCTGAGGCTGTCTCGTCACCCAGGCTCCAATTAGATGGCATGAAGGGTTGACCCCTCGAGATGCTAAGTATTTTCACCCTAAGGCTGTCTCGTCACCTAAGCTCCATTAGCTGGCATGACGGGTTTACCCCTCGGAAAGGCCTCATAATCTTTCAAACCGCGAGAAAAGGCCACTCAGCGAATACGTTGGGTTGGATGTTTCTTTCGAGCTTCTGCCAATCTCGAAAAGAGCGAGGATTGTGTACAACCCCGTATTCGTAGAGTATGGTCCCCTCGGCAAGCGCAGGACCAGCTTTATGTTTTTAAGCTTTTGAGAGATTTTGCACTCTTGGTGGCCTATTTTGGCTTGACCTTGGAAATATACTAGTAGGGGGATGAAAAATCTGCATCTTCCCCCGAGTCCCTTTTGTAAAATCTCATTTCCGGCTAGACCCCTAGGAGTGGTTTTGCTATGACTAGGTCATGACAAAACCCAAGGAAACCCAAAAGACTAAGAGAGCTTAGGTAGGAAGGTGAAAATCACCTTGGGTTGTAAATAGTAGGTAAAAAACTTGCTTAAAATAAGATTAGGACTCGGGAATTGAGTGCGTCGAGTGCACTCAACGCCATAAGCAGAATGGCGTTGAGTGCATTGTCTGCACTCAACGCCATCTTTTAGGTGGGTTGGCGTTGAGTGCGTCGGGTGCACTCAATGCCATAAGTTGAATGGCGTTGAGTGCAGTGACTACACTCAATGCCATCTGGTGTTTTCTGGATGGCGTTGAGTGAGCTGAGCTCACACAATGCCATAGTCTGGGTGGCGTTGAGTGAATAGAGCTCACTCAACACCATAATCTGGATGGCGTTGAGTGAGCTGAGCTCAGTCAATGCCATAATCTTGGTGGCGGTTAGTGAGCAGAGCTCACTCAACACCATAATCTGGATGGCGTTGAGTGAGATGAGCTCACTCAACGCCATAGTCTTGGTGGCATTGAGTGAGCAGAGCTCACTAAACACCATAATCTGATGGCGTTGAGTGAGCTGAACTCACTCAATGCCATAGTCTAGATGGAGTTGAGTGAGCTGAGCTCACTCAACGCCATAGTCTGCATGGCATTGAGTGAGCTGAGCTCACTCAACGCCATAGTCTGGAAGGGCCGTATTCTGGATGGCGTTGAGTGAGAAGAGCTCACTCAACTCGGTATCTTGGATGGCGTTGAGTGAGCTGAGCTCACTCAATGCCGCAGCATGGATGGCGTTGAGTGAGCAGAGCTCACTCAACGCCGTAGCCATGATGGCATTGAGTGAGCTGAGCTCACTCAACGCAGTTTTACTTAGAAACTTTTTAAGCTTGGCTGATGGTTCAATTGAACCGGGCTAGTCTAGGAAGTGGGCCAGAATACGTTATTGGGCTGTTTTCTCTTATTAAGACTTAGTTAAGTCTTATTTTATGATTTTGACCCACTATGCCACGTGGAAGCCACCTCTTCTTCCTTCCATCCATGGCAGAGCGACAGTTTGCATGGCCATTAATGGCTTTTAAGGCTCGGCTCCATCCTCTCCCCCTTGAAACGACTGGATTCAACTCCTCTCGGGGAGAGGAGGAGATTCCAGCCTTCTCTTAGCTGTTTTGAGCCATTTCATCTCCCCTCCACCATGGCCGAAGCATGCTTTTAAGGAGGCATTAATGGCTGGACCGCTTATACCCCCACCCGCAGCCTTGTTTCTCCCTTAAAAGACTCCCTAGACTTAGAGAGGTAGTTTTCACCCTTGCCCAACAAAGCTAGAGCTTATTACCTTGTTGTTGAGGAATTCCGGCGAAGCCACCACCGCGCAAATGGAATCATGATGATCGGCTCGACTCCAGACCGCGAATAAGGTCCTCCTCTACCTCTTCTTCTATGTATAGATCTTAGGAATTATTATGAGAGAAATTGGGCTCAAAAGAGCTGGATTGGGTGAGCGTTTTCATGTTTTTTCCGAAATTCATGGTAGTCGGGTTCGCCGGAAACCACCACTTCCGGCGGCCAAACCACCGTCGACTGATAGCCACCACCTTTACGGAGGTAGTGGTGGCGGTGGCTGGCCAGGGAGGTGGCCAAGTGGCCGGCGGTGGCTCAAGCAAATCTACAGGATATAAGAGTTTTTAGGGTTGCTAGTTTGGGTTTTTGAGAAGATGAACAATAACTTATAATACTTAATTATTATATTTATTTATAATATATAGTAATTTATCACTTTTACCAAGCTCATTTTGATGCTATTAAATGAGGAACTTAGATGCCGTTTTTGGAAAAATGGCCAGTCACAAAAGTTGTAGACCTTTGATTCTCGATTATTCTAAAATTTATTTCAACTCGATTGGGTAAGTGGTTTGACCACAACACCAATTTTGGTGGGACCTATACCTAGGGCTATCCTGAGATTCAAATGGAGGCCCAACTTTCATCCCTTGTCCAAATGAGGTGAAATTTCGTCAGGGGGTCTACCATAGCTATACCTAGGGCTTGTCCAAAAATGGGAATTTTTGGAGAATAATTTGCTATAGTTTTTGGAAAACTTTAATAAACCATGTATAAATTAATTAAATGTCATAAACACCTCAAAATTTCCCTAAATTTGGGTGGGTAGTCTTAGAGGGCACGTTAAGGCTCTGGTAAAAATTTCATCTCATTTGGAGATGTTTTGAATAGGTTTTTATCCAACCCTAGGTTGACCCTTATAGGGTTATTTAGGTCCAAACACCCCCTTGGGGTTTTGAGTTGTCAAATCACCTCAACAGAGGCTGAAATTTTGGAAACTGATTTGGCATGGCTAATGTCACCCTCTTAAGGAAAATGGAGTGATTTAGGGTTGATTTACCCTAGGGTTCAAACTCAAACCCTAAGGAAGGGTTTTTGAGAGTTGTGAAGGGCATATGGGCAAATGCACTTGTGTGACCTTGTTACTCAGTAGAATTGAAGGTTGTGTATCCTAAGTTCTCTGGTAAAAATCTTAGATGATTTGGAGGTAGGCAGACACCTCAAAACCCTAACCCTAGTTTTAGGGTAGAAGTTCAATTATGAAAACACAGTCACTAAACCTTAGTTAAAAGGTTTGAAACTTGGGTGGAGTAAGTTTTAGACTAGGTAGAACCCTTAGTAATTTTATTAAGATTGTATGGATTTTATTTCAAGTACTTTATTTATTAGGTATCAATTTGCCCAAACTGGTGTTTTAATTATTTGGATTACCCTGTTCATTTGAATCTGATGAAACTTGGTCAGAAGATGCTTTAGGTCCAATTGAATATCCATGAATTTTGTTACAAATTTTAGTTTAATATATCTAGTACTTCCTTCACAAGTTCCAAAATGGCAATTATGGTCAATAAATCATTTAGAGTAAATTACCTAATGTAAAATTATGAAACCTGGCCAATGATGTTTTCTGATAAATATCTAGTTGTATAATTTTATTCATGATTTTTAGGAGAATATTTACAATACTTGCTTCACAAATATAGCTTTTTTAGATTTTGGTAATTATTTATTCTAGAACTATATCCTCATTGAAGAATTATGAAATTTGGCCATTGATGTTTTTAGGACAGTATCTGCTCTAGAAGATTAATTGAGAATTTTGGGATGATTATCTACCACACTTACTTCATTAATGGAAGAAGATAGGATTTATTATCAAAATAAAATTAGAGTCCCTAAAATACTGGGAAAATTGTTGTATCTTGGTTTTACTGTTAAATTGTTGTTTAGGATTTATCATGATTTTATGAAGCTTTATACATACCTGAAAAGTGTACTTCATGTTCAATTGATAGCCCTTGGAGGCTTCAAGGAAAATTAATTAAATGCCAGATAAATTAGGAAAATTACAATTTTCTGGATTTAGCCCTTGGAGGCTTCAGTAAATAATTTATGGCTTTTGGATTATTATCTAGATTATCTCCTATTCGGTTCGACATATAGCCTAGGTTGGTCTGCATATAGCAAATTGTTAAATTGCAATAGGACATGATCTGGGATAGTTTTTGGAGTTAGTCATTTTAGCTGGGTTGACTGATGTGGATGATTTCACCATATAAGAATGGGAAGGTTTGTGAGAAGTGGTGTTGGCTAGAGTTAAGAGGTGCTCGGGTTAGACGAAAGATCATATTTACCGAAGAGAGGAAGGTTAAAAATAACACTAGGTTAGTCTATCGTAATATGAGAAGGGAATGGGCTAAGGGAATCAACCAATAACAATAAGTGCCTTGCGAAAGAGAACGATGGGCTTCAACTACCATCATAGTTCCTAGTGCCCTTTGAGAGCCATTAATAGGGCATACCGGGGGCAGTCCTGGGTTAACGTAAACTGTATTAACAAACTGATAAGAGTAACTTAGTAATTAGGGTTGCACGTTTCACAAACACTATTAGCACTGGAAGATAGTTGGGAGCTTCGGCTCGGTTGGTTAAGAGACGGACATAATGGTCCGGAGAGCTTCGGCTCGGTTGGTTAAGAGAACGGACATAATGGTCCGGGGAGCTTCAGCTCGGTTGGTTAAGAGACGGACAGAATGGTCCGGGGAGCTTCGGCTTAGTTTGTTAAGAGACGGACGGAATGGTTCCGGGGAGCTTCGGTTCGATTTGTTTGATACGATAAATATTGCATGTGCATAGTCAGGAAAGAATAAGGTGGTGGGTCTTCGATATTGGAGGGTCAATGCACCGACACCAATACGCTGACTCGGCAAGTGTGGTTTGCACTTCGCCAATAGAAGTCCGGTGCGCGAGCCGGCAAGAGTATGCAAGAGTCCGCTTTGTGCACCAAGCGTTGAGGCGTACGATAGGTCTCACCAGTAGTGCTTTACTGGTTTAGAGATGGGCGAGGCCCAACCCACCGCTTTCCGTCTGCCACTACGGAGGTATCCTGGGAGGTAACGGCTCCGAAACGGGGAACTAAAGGTCTGTGTACATAGAGTCGGGTGTGTGTGTTGCACTTGATTGGTTCATTATACCCACTAGCATGTCATAGCATAATCGATTCATTTAACCCATGAAACCTAATGTATAAGTGGAATGGGACGCTTATACAATAGGCCTTGCAAAACGACCCCTTGGTCTATAAGCTTGTGTGGGCAAGTTTATAATTTAAGGTTAATTTATATATATATATGATGTTGTTTGATAACCGACACCCCAACGTATAACTGGTATGGGACACTTTATACGATGGGAGCCTTGCAGAAGATCCCTTGGCTTATGCGTTTCCGCACATAAGTTAAGGTTATTTTTCCATACGTTACTTTACTGCCACATGTATTATAAAATTTCTAGCATAGGTCCGCTGTCACCTGCTTTTGATTTATTCTCCACCTTCATGTCCTTCTCTTTCTTCCTCTCCGCTCGGTACTTAGGAGCCATGGGGGAAGGGGTAGGGGATGATAGGGCTTAGTATTTATAACTAACGATTTTCGAACCACATCATTTAGGGGATCGTGGAGCTCAGCATGAAGGAGCAGCCCCAGAGGTCGGCCCGATTGGAGATAGGGCAGTCTAGCTCAGGAGTTCAACCAGCTGGGACTGTGAGTCCCGACTTATAGTAGATGATATAGTTTGCTTCCGCTTGAGTGACCTGTATTGAGGATTAAGATGTACCGGGCATAAGCCCTTACTTTCAGTACCTTTTATACTATTTCTGTGGACTCTCCCTTCATGGAGACTTTTATTTCTATACATGTGATTTCTGTTTACTTGCTTTTAATTTATTGTGCTATCTTTCTGTGATCGAATTGGACGGTAGAATCGGCGCCTTGTTGTGACGACCCTTTAGGACGTGAAGAAGTCACCGCAAAGCGGCAATCCTGGGCCTAAGACCCTTGTGTTTAGAAAAAAAATGGGGTCTTATAAGTGGTATCAGAGGAAACCTCGATCAGAAGAGTAGCAGTCCACTAATCCTGGGACACTCCCGCTCGAGTATAGTTTGGGGACAAACTAAGCAGCGGAAGCGTGGTGTGCCCATGTGGGGGTCACATATAAATGTCCACAATTAATTAGGCTTGAGTCAATTGCTTACAAACGATTTTTCATGTGCAGCCTCCATCACAGCCTACACCACAGGGCGGAGTCCAGCAGACTCTGTATGATGCACCACCTCCCCCAGTCCCCACTCCATTCCTACAGTCAGAGATGGGGCAGACTCTGATAGCCATTCTTTAGGCTTTCAGGGCTCAGCAGGTTCCGGCTCCGCAACCAAACCCGGGAGCCAACTGGCTGAGTATCTTCCGAGGACTCTCTCCTCCGTCCTACTTAGGGACAGAGTCAGCTGTCCAGATAGAAGAATGGTTGGACATTATGTATAAAATGTTCATAGGGATACAGTGCCCCTTGGAGGAGAGAGTGCCATTGGTGGTCTCTTGCTTGGAGTCTCACGCCAAGAGATGGTGGAAGACGTCACTGGACATGACCTTTGCGAATATGGAGATTACAGAGATTAATTGGGGGGAGTTCAGGGCCACGTTACTGTAGAATTTTTTTCCACAGTCGGCTAAGGATGAGCTAGAGGACAGGTTTTTACAGCTGAAGCAGGGCACCAGGACGGTGGTGGAGTACCACCGAGAGTTCAACCACCTAGCACGGTTTGCGAACTCGTATCAGTTAGATGAGGCTAGATATATCAAGAGATTCTACAAGGGCCTCCGAGAGGAGCTGAGGGATGCACAGTTGTTTGTATCTGATGGGCCCATTTCCCGGATACTGGAGATGGATAAAAGGATAGAGGCTGATTGGCAAGCTACTCGGGGCCAGAAACAGCCAACGGAGGATCAAAGTCGAGGAGCAAGGAACGATTAGAGACGAGCCCGTGTCACGGACGGGAGAAGGGTCGAGGACCAGCCTCGTCAGGAGGCAAGACAGGAGACAAGGGAGCCAGTGGTGGTGGCTCCACCACCTCTTCAGGGACGGGAGGGACAAAGACCTGGGGGAATGGCATATCCCCCGTCAGAGTGCTTCCACTGCCATCAGGTTGGTCACATCTGCAGAAATTTCCCCATGAGGGGGGCACCCCCACCAGCACCATCGGCTGCCCAGCCAGCACAGTATTTCGGAGGCCAAGGTCGTGGCCGAGGACGAGGCTACCAGGGTGGGGATCGTAGAGAAGGAAGAGAGCAGGTATATGCTTTGGACCTAGCACAGCCTCGGAATCCAGAGCAGGTCATTGCAAGTACGCTGCAATGTTTCGTTATTTTCATATAATTCCCCTCCTTGTTGTTAAATTATAAAACTGCACTAGATATGAAAAATTGAAAAGAAAAACTCATTATAGAATCCTAAGACATTTAAACACCCTAGGTATAGTCTTCATCAGCGGCAAGCCTGCCTGCACGCATTTCGATACCGGAGCTTCTCACTCCTTCATGTCGGAGACATTCGTAGAAGGATTGGAAGGCATGGAGAAATTCACAGGCTCGGTGATGAGGGTACGACTACCCGATGGATCTGAACTCCTTACCACGGACTACTGCAACATGGAGGTAGAAATCGGTGGAAAGGCGTTTGAGGCTCCAGCGACGCTTTTGAAGTTGATGGACTACGACTTGATCCTTAGCATGGTATGGCTGCACTGGAACCATGCTCAGATTGATTTCCAAGCAAAGAAGATCACCATGAGACACGGGGACTCTTTTATTATTATCGAAGGTATAAGACTTGTCTCCCGTATTCTCTTATCATCAGTTCAGGCCGTTAAGGCCCATATACAGGGGGAGGAAGTTTATCAGGTTCTATTTGAGATGGCGGAGGTCAAGTAATATGTGACAGACATTCTAGTAGTACAAGACTTTGCCGATGTTTTTCCAGAGAAGCTGCAAGGTCTACATCCGCATTGGGAGCAGGACTTTAGGATACATCTTATGCCGGAGGCCAAGCCGGCATCTAGGGCCCCTTACCGGATGGCCCCGGAAGAGTTGACAGAGTTCCGAAGTCTGTTGCAGGAATTAGTAGAGGCAGGGTTTGTCCTGACCAAGCTATTTACCTTGGGGAGCCCTGGTGTTATTTGTCAAGAAAAAGGACGGAATCCTCCGCTTGTGTATTGACTACCGAGCATTGAACAGACTAACAGTCCGTAACACATACCCGCTGCCACGGATTGACGAGTTGTTCGACCAACTAAAAGGAGAACATTTCTTATCGAAACTCGACTTAAGGTCAGGGTACTACAAGCTACGGATTCGAGAGGAGGAAATTCCGAAGACCTCCTTCAGCAGTAGGTACGGACTGTACGAGTTTACAGTGATTCCCTTCTTGCTCACAAATGCACCTTCAGCATTTACAAGCCTCATGAATAGTTTATTCAATGAGTATTTGGATGTACTTGTCATTGTATTTATTGACGACGTCCTCATCTACTCAAAGACTGAGGAGGATCATACACGATACCTGACGTTGAATCTAGAGAGGCTACGGGAGCACCAGCTGTACGCGAAGTTTTGCAAATGCCAGTTTTGGTTAAAGGAGGTGGCTTTCTTAGGTCATATTATTAGCAGTGCTGGGTTGGTAGTAGACCAAGCCAAGATTCAGGCGGTTCAGGATTGGCCACCGTTGAAGATAGCAGTGAATGTACGGAATTTCATGGAACTTGCCGGATATTACCAGAAGTTCGTCTAAGGATTCTCCCGAATTGCGCTCCCTCTTATTTCCCTGAAGAAGAAGAAATCCCCATTCATTTGGACGCCACAGTGCGTGAAGGCCTTTTTGGAGTTGAAAGGTCGTCTTATCTCGGATCCCATTCTCGCTCTTCCGTCGGGAAGGGAGGGATTCCAGGTGTACACGGATGCCTCCTACTAGGGGATTGGTGTCGTTCTGATGCAGATCGACCACGTGATAGCCTACGCCTCCTGGCAGCTGAAGATACATGAGAAGAACTATCTAGTGCACGATTTAGAGATGGGTGCAGTGATTTTTTCTTTGAAGATTTGGTGACACTATCTCTACGGGGTTCATTGTGACATCTTCTCAAATCACAGGAACTTGAAATACGTGGACACCCAGAAGGAACTCAACATTAGACAGAGACGTTGGGTGGAGTTCCTGTCAGATTACCAATACACCATGCACTACCATCCCGAGAAGGCGAACGTGGTGGCATATGCTTTGAGCCGGAGAGGAGATACCTCAGGGAAGGGACCATAACTGATGTCCATGGAGCTAGTCTGGTCCTTCAGAGATATGCAGATATCCCTAGTGTCCGAGAATGATCCAGACTTGTATATGGAGTATCTAGCATCGATGGTTGTCATAGATGACATTCAGGACCGCATCCGGGACGCACAGAAGACAAATGTATGGGCAGAGCCGATATTCTGAGCCTTGGAGGAGGGTTCGACAGGGGATTATTCCCTGAGAGACGGATTGATATATTTTAGAGGCAGGGTTTATATACCCGCAAGAGGTAAGATTCGGGAAGACATTATGGCAGAAGCACATTGTAGTAGATATTCTATACACCCGGGGGTCACCAAGATGACGACAGACTTGAAGAAGACGATGTTTTCGCCAAGGTTGATGAAGGACATTACATACTTCGTTACTAATTGCGAGGCATACCAACTTGTGAAGGAGGAGTGCAGGAACCCTGCGGGATTGCTACAGCCACTTCCGGTGCCAGAGTGGAAATTTGAGGACATCGCGATGGATTTCATTCATGGCCTCCCCCGATCACGGACGGGAAACGACTCGATTTGGGTCATCGTCGATCGGTTGACGAAGGTGGCCAGATTCATTCCGATCAGGAAGGATGACTTTGTGGGAGTACTAGTACGGAGATTTGTGGAGCAGTTTGTTCGATACCACGGGGTGCCCAGGACGATCGTGTCAGATCGGGATGGCCGGTTCACTTCCAGGGAGTGGAGATCCGTGCAGGCTTACTTAGGCACGCGATTGACCTTCAGCACCGCATTCCATCCCTAGACGGATAGGCAGGCAGAACGCACTAATCAGACATTGGAAGTACCTCCTGAGGCTATGCATATTGGACCGTGGGGAACCTTGGGAGAAGCTCTTACCACTGGTCGAGTTCTCCTATAACAACAACTACCAGTCCAGCATAAGGATGGCTTCTTATGAAGCCTTGTACTGAAGGAGATGTAGGACTCCACTTTCGTGGATTCAGGATGAGGATCCGAAGGTGTTGGGATCAGATTTTGTCGAAGACACCGAGGCTTAGGTGAGACTGATACGGGACAGGATGCTGGAAGCAAAGAGCAGACAGGCAAAGTACTATGACGCCCGACATCGTCAGGTGGAATTTCAGGTGGGGGACCGAGTGTTTTTGAAGATCCGGCCCATGCATGGAGTTTCACGGGTGTGTGATAAGAATAAGAAGCTCAGCCCTAGGTATACTGGCCCTTACAGGATCCTGGAGCGGATCTGGACCCTTGCTTACAGGCTGGAGTTGCCACCAGCACTGGCAGGTTTAAACAACATGTTCCATATTTCCTCACTTAGGAGGGCTCTACTGCGCCCGGAGCAGCAGATTTTGACCACAGATGGGCTGGTAGCTTCAGACCGGTCAGTTCACTTAGAGCCGGTTCGGATCGATGACAGAGGAGTACGAACCTTGCGTCGCAAGAAGGTTCCGTTAGTCAAAGTACTGTGGAGGAACCACGGTCAGGAGGAGCATACCTGGGAACCGTAGGACCTGATGCGACAAAAGTATCCGGAGCAGTTTAGTCAGGTATACCTCATAACCTCTCAGGACGTTCAATTTACTTTCCTATTTTAAACTAGTAGGACAGAAATTTTAAGAATAGGGGCTAATCTTTTGTTTATTGGGGTCTAGACTTTGTCAATTGGGCGAATTGGTCTTAGATTTGACAATCACCTTCAAACCTCACACAAAAAACATGGCATCGTGATATAAATCTTTCAATTCTCATGGGATGTTACAAGTTTCTTTCTCCCCGATAGGAGCCCCCGTAGGCTTAACCTTGATTTCGGGGACGAAATATTTGTTTTATTTATTGGGATTTGTAATATCCTATTTCCAACTAAACCCCTAGGAGTGGTTTTGCCATGTCTAGGTAATGACAAAACCATAGGAAACCCAAAATACCAAGAGAGCTTTGGTAGGAAGGTGAAAATCACCTTGGTCTGCAAATAGTAGGTCAGAAACTTGCTTAAAATCAGATTAGGACTCGGGCGTTGAGTGCGTCAAATGCACTCAACGCCATAAGAAGAATGGCGTTGAGTGCACTGACTGCACTTAACGCCATATTTCAGGTGGGTTGGCGTTGAGTGTGTCGGGTTCACTCAACGCCATAAGTTGAATGGCCTTGAGTGCAGTGACTGCACTCAACGCCATCTGGTGTTGTCTGGATGGCGTAGAGTGAGCTGAGCTCACTCAACGCCATAGTCTGGGTGGCATTGAGCGAGTAGAGCTCACTCAACACCATAATCTGGATGGCGTTGAGTGAGCTTAGCTCACTCAATGCCATAGTCTGGGTAGCATTGAGTGAGAAAAGCTCACTCAACACCATAATATGGATGGCGTTGAGTGAGCTGAGCTCACTCAAAGCCATAGTCTGGGTGGCGTTGAGTGAGCAGAGCTCACTCAAAACCATAATCTGATGGCGTTGAGTGAGCTTAACTCACTCAACGCCACAGTCTGGATGGCGTTGAGTGAGCAGAGCTCACTCAACGTTATAGTCTTGATGTCGTTGAGTGAGCTGAGCTCACTCAATGCCATAGTCTGGAAGGGCCTTATTCTAGATGGAGTTGAGTGAGCTGAGCTCACTCAACGCCGTAGCAATGATGGCATTGAGTGAGCTGAGATCACTCAACGCCATTTTACATAGAAACTTTTAAGCTTTGGCTGATGATTCAGTTGAACCGGGCCAGTCTAGGAAGTGGGCCAGAATGCGTTGTTGGGCCGTTTTCTCTTATTAAGACTTATTTAAGTCTTATTATATGATTTTGACCGGCTGTGCCACGTGGCAGCCACCTCCTCTTCCTTCCAGCCATGGACGAGCGACGGTTTGCATGGCCATTAATGGCTTTTAAGGCTCGGCTCCATCCTCTCCCCCTTGAAACAACTAGATTCAACTCCTCACGGGGAGAGGAGGAGATTCTAGCCTTCTCTTAGCTGTTTTGAGCCGTTTCATCGCCCCTCCACCATGGCCGAAGCATGCTTTTAAGGAGGCATTAATGGCTAGACAACTTATACACCCACCCGCAGCCTTGTTTTTCCTTTAAAAGACTCCCTAGACTTTGAGAGGTAGTTTTCACCCTTGCCCGACAAAGCTAGACTTTATTACCTTACTGTTGAGGAATTCCGGCGACGCAACCACCGCGCAAATGTCATCACGACGATCGGCTTGACTCCAAACCGCGAATAAGGTCCTCCTCTACCTCTTCTTCTATGGATAGATCTTAGGAATTATTAGGAGAGACATCGGGCTCAAAAAAGCTGGATCGGGTGAGTGTTTTCATGGTTTTTCCAAAATTCATGGTGGTCGGGTTCGCCGGAAACCACCACTTCCGGCGGCCAAACCACCGTCGACCGATAGCCACCACCTCGACGGAGGTAGTCGTGGCGGTGGCTGGCCAGGTAGGTGGCCAAATGGCCAGCGGTGGCTCAAGCAAAGCTACAGGTTATAAGCATTTTTAGGGTTGCTGGTTCGGGTTTTTGAGAAGATGAACAGTAACTTATAATACTTAATTATTATATTTATATATAATATATAGTAATTTATCACTTTTACCAAGCTAATTTTGATGCTATTAAATGAGGCACTTAGAGGGCTTTTTAGGAAAAATGGCCAGTCACAGAAGTTGTAGCCCTTCGAGTCTTTATTATTCTAAAATTTATTTCAACTCGATTGGGTAAGTGGTTTGACCACAGCACCCATTTTGGTGGGACCTTTACCTAGGGCTATCCTGAGATTCAAATGGAGGCCCACCTTTCATCGCTTATCCAAATGAGCTGAAATTTGTTCAGGGTGTCTACCTTAGCTATGCCTAGGGCCTGTCCAAAACTGGGAAATTTTGGAGAATATCTTTCTATAGTTTTTGGAAAAATTTAATAAACCATGTATAAATTAATTAAGTATCATAAACACCTCAAAATTCTCCCAACTTTGGGTGGGTAGTCTTAGACGGCATGTTAAGGCTCTGGTAAAAATTTCATCTCATTTGGAGATGTTTTGAATAGGTTTTTATCCAACACTAGGTTGACCCTTATAGGGTTATTTAGGTCCAAACACCCCCTTGGGGTTTTGAGTAGTCAAATCACCTCAACAGAGGCGGAAATTTTGGACACTTACTTGGCATGGCTAATGTCACCCTCTTAAGGAAAATGGTGTGATTTAGGGTTGATTTACCCTAGGGTTAAAACTCAAACCCTAAGGAAGGGTTTTTGAGTATTGTGAAGGGAATAAGGGCAAATGCCCTTGTGTTACCTGTAACTCAGTAGAGTTAAAGGTAGTGTATCCTAAGTTCTCTTGTAGAAATCTTAGAGGATTTGGAGGTTGGTAGATACCTCAAAACCCTAACCCTATTTTTAGGGTAGAAGTTCAATTATGAAAAGACAGTCACTAAACCTTAAGTAAAAGTTGTGAAACTTGGGTGGAGTAAGTTTTAGACTATGTAAAACCCTTAGTAATTTTGTTAAGATTTTATGGATTTTATTTCAAGTACTTTATTTGTTAGGTATTGATTTGCCCAAACTGGTGTTTTATTATTTTGATTACCCTGTTCATTTGAATCTAATAAAACTTGGTCGTAAGATGCTTTAGGTCTAATTGAATATCTCTGAATTTTGTTACAAATTTAAGTGTAATATATCTTGTACTTCCTTCACAAGATCCAAAAGGGAAATTATAGGCAATAAATCATTTAGAACAAATTACCTACTGTAAAATTATGAAACCTGACCAATGATGTTTTCAGATCAATATCTAGTTGTATAATTTTATTCATGATTTTTAAAAGAATATTTACAATACTTGCTTCACAAATATAGCTTTTTGAGATTTTGGTAATTATTTATTCTAGAACTAGATCCCCATTGAAGAATTATGAAATTTGGCCACTGATGTTTTTAGGACAGTATCTGCTCTAGAAGATTAATTGAGAATTTTTGGATGATTATCTACTGCACTTACTTCATTAATGGAAGGAGATATGATTTAATATCAAAATTAAATTAGAGTCCCTAAAATACTGGGAAAATTGTTGTATCTTGTCTTTACTGTTAAATTGTTGTTTAGGATTTATCATGATTTTATGAAGCTTTATACATACCTGAAAAGTGCACTTCATGTTCAATTGGTAGCCCTTGGAGGCTTCAAGGAAAATTAATTAAATGCTAGATAAATTAGGAAAATTACAATTTTCTGGATTTAGTCTATTTGTGTCATGATAAGTCTCCAGTAAATAATTTAGGGCATTTGGATGATTATCTAGATTATCTCCTATTCGGTTCGACATATAGCCTAGGTTGGTCTGCATATAGCAAATTGTTAAATTGCAATAGGACATGATCTGGGATAGTTTTTGGAGTTAGTCATTTTAGCTGGGTTGACTGATGTGGATGATTTCACCATATAAGAATGGGAAGGTTTGTGAGAAGTGGTGTTGGCTAGAGTTAAGAGGTGCTCGGGTTAGACGAAAGATCATATTTACCGAAGAGAGGAAGGTTAAAAATAACACTAGGTTAGTCTATTGTAATATGAGAAGGGAATGGGTTAAGGGAATCAACCAATAACAATAAGTGCCTTGCGAAAGGGAACGATGGGCTTCAGCTACCATCATAGTTCCTAGTGCCCTTTGAGAGCCCTTCATAGGTAATACCGGAGGCAGTCCTGTGTTAACGTAAACTGTATTAAAAAACTGATAAGAGTAACTTAGTAATTAGGGTTACACATTTCACAAACACTGTTAGCCCTGGAAGATAGTTGGGAGCTTCGGCTCGGTTGGTTAAGAGACGGACAGAATGGTCTGGGGAGCTTCGGCTCGGTTGGTTAAGAGACGGACAGAATGGTCTGGGGATCTTCAGATTGGTTGGTTAAGAGACAGACAGAATGGTCCGGGAAGCTTCGGCTCGGTTGGTTAAGAGACGGACGGAATGGTCCGGGGAGCTTCGGCTCGATTGGTTTGATATGATAAATATTGCATGTGCATAGTCAGGAAAGAATAAGGTGGTTGGTCTTCGGTATTGGAGGGTCAATGCACCGACACCAATACGCTGACTCGGCAAGTGTGGTTAGCACTTCGCCAACAGAAGTCTGATGCGCCAGCCGGCAAGAGTATGCAGGAGTCCGCTTTGTTCCCCAAGCATTGAGGCGTACGATAGGTCTTACCGGTAGTGCTTTATTGGTTTGGAGGTGGGCGAGGCCCAACCCACCGCTTCTGACTGCCACTACGGAGGTATCCTGGGAGGTAACAGTTCTGAAAGGGGGAACTAAAGGTCTGTGTACACAGAGTCGGGTGTGTGTGTTGCACTTGCATGGTTCATCATACCCACTAGCATATCATAGAATAATCGATTCATTTAACCCCTGACATCTAATTTATAAGTGGAATGGGACGCTTATATAATAGGCCTTGCAAAATGACCCCTTGGTCTATAAGTTTGTGTGGGCAAGTTTATAAATTAACATTAATTTCTATATATATATGCTGCTGTTTGATAACCGACACCCCAACGTATAAGTGGTATGTGACACTTTATACTATGGGAGCCTTGTAGAAGATCCCTTGGCTTATGTGTTTCCGCACATAAGTTAAGGTTATTTTTCCATACTTTACTTTACTGCCACATGTATTATAGAATTGCTAGCATAGGTCCGCTGTCAGCTGCTTTTGATTTATTCTCCACCTTCATGTCCTTCCCTTTCTTCCTCTCCACTCGGTACTTAGGAGCCATGGGGGAAGGTGTAGGGGATGATAGGGCTTAGTCTTTATGACTAACGACTTTC
The DNA here is from genome assembly GCA_039513925.1 of Platanthera zijinensis. Lineage (NCBI taxonomy): Eukaryota > Viridiplantae > Streptophyta > Magnoliopsida > Asparagales > Orchidaceae > Platanthera > Platanthera zijinensis. The sequence goes on from CM077098.1 coordinate 13,814,212, forward strand.
GAACCACGTCATTTAGGGGATCGTGGAGCCCAGCATGGAGGAGCAGCCCCGGAGGTTGGCCCAATTGGAGATAGGGCAGTCTAGCTCAGGAGTTCAGCCAGCTGGGACTGTGAGTCCTGACTTATAGTAGATGTTATTGTTTGCTTCCGCTTGAGTGACCTATAGTGAGGATTATGATATACCGGGCATAAGCCCTTACTTTCAGTACCTTTTATACTATTGCTTTGGACTCTCCCTTCGTGGAGACTTTTATTTTTATACATGTGATATCTGTGGACTTGCTTTTCATTTATTGTGCTATCTTTCTGTGATCGAATTTGCTGGCAGAATCGGCGACTTGTGTTGAAGACCCTTCAGGACGCGAAGGTGTCAACGCAAAGCGGCGATCCTGGGCCTAAGACCCCGGTGTTTAGAAAAAAAGAATGGGGTCTTACACCTTTTTTGGGTGGGTGTGGCAAGATGGCCGGCACCCCCCCCCCCCCCCCCCCCCCCGCCGTCTTGCCTTGGTGTAAGGTAGGAGCGGCGAGCCAGGCCCCGCAGCCTGCTGCTTGCCCGGGCAGCCTGCCCTGCGGGCGAACAAGGACCCGCGGCCTGCTGCTTGTCTAGGCGACCTGTTCTGCAAGCGAGCCAGGCCCCGTGCTCTGCTGCTCGCCCGGGCAGCCTGCCCAGCGGGCGAGCCAGTCCACGTGGCCTGCTGCTCGCCCGAGCGGCCTGCCCTGCGGGCGAGCCTGGCCCAACGGCCTGGTGCTCGCCCGGGCCGCCTGTCCTGCGGGCAAGCCAGGCCCCGTGGCATATTACTCGCCCGGGCGGCCTGGCCTGCGGGCTTGCCTGGCCCCGTGGCATGTTTTTCGCCCGGGTAGCCAGCCCTGCGGCCAAGCAAGGCCCCGTGGCCTGTTGCTCGACCGGGTGGTCTACCCTGCGGGCTAGCCAGGCCCCCCGGCCTGTTTCTCGCAAGGGCAGCCTGCCTTGTAGGTGAGCCAAGCTCCATCGCCTGGTGTTCGCTCAGGCGGACTGCCCTGTAGGCGAGCTAGGTCCCGCGGCCTACTACTCTCCTGGGCGGCCTGCCCTGTGGGCGAGCCAGGTCCCGTGGCCTGCTGCTCGCCCGGGCGGCCTTCCCTGTAGGTGAGTCAGGCTCTGCGGCCTTGTGCTCGCCCGAGCGGCTTGCCCTGAGTGCGAGTAAGGCCTGCGGCTTGGTGCTCGCCCCGGGTGGGTGGTTTCTTCAAGGGTGGTGGGGAGCTTGGATTGCCCCCCGGACCTCTTTTGGCCGTGCTTTTACCATTTTACCCACGGGGTGGATTTACCTCTTTACCCCCGGTGTGGAGGTTTTCTGTTGGCTCGAGGCCTTTTTACCTTAGGGGTATTTTGGACATTTTAGTCCCCAGGCTTGGAAAAACTATAAATAGACCCCCTTTGGTACCTTTGGAGAGGATGAGTTTTTTGGCCTCCTCCTCCCTTTGTTTCATCTTCTTGGTAGAGTTTGAGAGCTCTCCAAGGTACACAGCTCAGCCAATTGTGAGGGAGGGGAAGTGCTCTTATGACCTTTCGGGTGTGTGGTGGGACCTCCAAACTAGAGCCGAGGGTCTGTTCCTAGTTTCCCAAGTCTTTGGTCCTTGACGTTCCCTCGAGTGTAGCAGGTGTGAGGTCACCCCTCTTTTGGGACCCCAAAATCCACAGAGACTAAGTTTTTGATTTCAACAGTCACCTGCTTGTTCCACTCCTACTTTTTTGTCTTACGCTTTCCTCCTCATCGCACGGTGCCAAGGAGTTGAGGGGGTGAGTTAAGGATGATAGTTGCTGTCTTTTGACTAACAGTCGGTGGACCATATCATTTTAAGGGATCCAGCAGTAGGAGCATCAGCACTGGGAGGACAACGAGGCAGGACATGAGAAGTCGTTGTTGCGCACTACTGCTATTACATGGCGATAAGTCGAGGATAGATTTCACTTTGTTTCCTCTTAGATGTTGTGAGTTGTGAGAGAAAGATCATTTTATTAGACATATACCTGGCTTAAGCCCATATTTCTACTCTCTTTCATATTGTGTACTCATTCTGGACTATTGCTCTTTTATATATATTGATAGTGAGTTATTATTTGTGGATTGGTATTACTTACTTATCTTTTGTCGATACACTGTGATGTGATTGTTTTAGCCAGCAGGATCGGTGTCGTGCGTTGGCGTCTAACTTGGTAGTTGGAGTCACCGTAAGGCGGCGGATCTGGGCGTAAGACCCGGTGGTGAAGCAAAAAAATGGGGTCTTACACTTTGTGACCTCTGTTCAAGGCTGGGCCACTAAGCCATCTTTGCTAGAGCTGGAGAACTTACTGGCTTCGTATAAGAGCTTAGCAAGGGAGATGTCTTGTATGACTGTCTCTAAATGAAATGATGATACATAATTTATCTTAATTTATTAGGGTAAAAATATATTTATTTTCTTTTTAAATATCTTTCTTTATGTATTATTAGGTTCCTTTTAGTTTCTTTTTATAAAAATAATCTAACTTAATTTATTTTCTGTTTTTCAGGTTTTTTTGGGCTTTTCGACCAATTTTGTAGTTACACGCCCTCGAGTCACGACCTACCCGAGCGTGTACTTGGGGCGTGTAACCCATTCCCGAGGAAGAAATCATCTAGAAGCCAGATCCCTAAAAAATCACCTACACACACCTAGGTCACTCCCGTGTACCACTTAGCACGAGTGTGTTCCTAGGGCATGTCCCGATGTCCTGAGGAAATTATTGCCGTTATAGAATTCATCGTCCCACATGTCTAGCCGTACATTACATGCCCAAAGTCACGCCTGACCCGGGCGTGTCCTCCATTCCTGAGCTGCCAGGTCATTCCCTGCCAGAATTAATTACACCGTACCGGTCACACCCCCCCCCCCTACACAAGCATGTACCATCGGCGTGTTCCCCAGATCCCGAAGCCAGTCGCCATCCCGCCAGAAATCTGATACCTAAGGTCAACTAAGATTACACGCCCCAAGTACACGCACTACCCGGGCGTGTAAGGGGGCATGACCCAGGCAGAATTTTTCCTATAAATACAAGGCCATTCCAAGCATTCCAGACCAAGTTTTGGGGAGAGGGGAGGTGCTGCTAGTTTCATTCATAGGTTTTTTTTGTGTTTTTTCTTATGTTTTGGCTCTCTCTCTCCGTCGATTTCTAGTTTTACTTTTCATGCAATGTACTTTCATTACATGTAATCTATTTCTATTAGTGTTGTAGTAGTGATTAGCTCTATTTTCACGCACTTGTAATCTCCATTTAGTAGTTGTAATCAACTTTTGTTTTTAATAAAATCTAGTTAGCTAAGCTGATCAAGGAAGACTAATTGGATTAGTGTTTTTAATAAAATCTACCCCTCTCTTTCCCTATTACCATGAATAATTAATCCTCATTTGTACTCGATCACAATGATCTGAGAATGAGTTGATCAAGTTATGATGTTTTAGCTTTCTTTTTCTTCTTGAAGTAATTACCAAAGATTTACTCTTGGTTTTTATTTAGTGGGACAATATTGCCAGTATATAGTTTCCATTTGGGTTTTCAATCTTAATTAGTCGAGTGGATCGTAGTTTGAATCAATTACCCAAGAGTAAAGAGAGTTGCACGCACCCATCGAGAGAGGCAGACGTTAAATCTCCTAAATTTGAGTGAAATCCAATAGCGGGGTTCACCACTTAAGGAGAGCTTTAGGCCTCTGAATATGTACGAGAGTTCGGTCCGATCTTCCTAAACTCAGTTGCGTACTTCTTCGAGAGAAGCGTGTCCAAACTTCGGGAACCTCCACGGTCAAGGTGTTTTATTTTAATTAGAATTAGTTTGTTATTTCATTTTGATTTTCTTATTTCATAGTAATTCAAGATTGAGTACTCCTCTTTTATCTTTAACTCTAACCTTTTATTTCTACAAGTAATTTAGTTTTTTTTAGCTTAGTAATTTAGTTCCTATTTTTAGTTAAGTAAATTAATCGAAACAAATCAATTGATAAAAAATAGCAATCTCCTCGAAGTAAAAATTATCATTACACCCCAGGGAAATACGACCTTGATATTAATCTTTAGTATCCTATACTATAAACGATAAGGTATGCTTGCCTCTATCAAATATAGAATCGGAGAATATTTTCAACTTCCACAATCCACCATCAATTTTATTTTACCCCTCTTCTCCACCTTTGTGATCTTCGGTATCAAGTTTTTGTCACAGTTGCTGGGGAATAGTTTTGATATTTTGAAAAAAGGATATCTATTAATTTTATCGCTTATTTTCTCTCTTACCCCTCTTTCACGGTTGATTTTATTTTTTTATGGATAGTCTTTGTTTTTCTTGTGGAGAGTTTGGTCACTCTTGCGAGGATTGTTGGGTAGGATATCCTTCATCCACCCATGATTTTATTCCTTTCGGATTCGATCAATTTGTCAAACTGATCAGTCCGCGGTTTTTTTTTCATGGGGTTACGATGATTTTCAAATGCCTTCCTACCCTTCTCCTCCGAATTTTTATGATTTTAATTTTTCCAGAGATTTCTTGAATGGACATTTTGATCCTAGCCCTACTTTGAACTACTCAGGGTGGAACACCCTGATTATTCTTGTGGCCAACGTGATCATCAACCCATTCCATCTCAAGATTTCTCCACTTTTTATCCACAAGTTTGGGCACCGCCTGTTTTTGATTTTTGCGAAAATGAAATCATTTTTTATTCATTAGCATTTGACGCACGTATCAATGCTCATTTCAAAGTCATTTTTGACGCTTTAGCTTCAGAGACCATAACGTTTTTTCTCCTCCTCCTCCTATTTATCTTTCAAATGATGAATCTTCGGATTTTCGGCAGTGCCTTCAATCACTCACGTAAGATGATTATTCAGAAATTCCATTGTGCTTTCAACCTTTCAAGGTGGAGATTTCCCCCGATATCCCGATTTTTTTTATTTTTCAAGGAAGACAAACTTTCTTGTGTTCGATCTTCCGAGGAGATTGATTTTTGGATGTCCCGTTTTGCTCCCAAACTACGGAAATGATTGATATTCAAGTTAGCAACTAGATCATTTTATCCAAAAAATTTCTAGTAATCAACCACTGCCTTCTTCTTCTTTTTCTTCTCTTCCCCCTCCTTGCGAAAATTCATCTTCATTTTCTTCTTTTATTTTTCCTTCTAATTTATTTTCTAGTTCTTCTTATTTTCCTCTTCTAATAGTTTTTTTTCTTTTACTAACAAATTTTCTTTTTCTAAATCTTTTTTCTTTTTGTTTTATTTAAAAAATAAAAAATTACAAAAAAATATTTTTTATTACTTAAAAAATGTTTTGGCACTCACGCCGCAATGTATATTACATGAGCTGTCATTACATTTCTCTTTTTATTTTCTATTTAGCTAACCAATAACTTCGAGCTCAACGACGATAACCAAGGAGCGCTCTTAGAATGCACCCCTTGCTTATCCTTTTTTTGTTGTTTTTTATTTTGATTTGTGCCGGAATAAGCTCTGTTGGAACACCCTATTACTAATTTGGGTAAGGATCACTATGTGCTTAAGAATTTGTTTTGGCCTTGTTGTATTGTCTGATAGGTCAATTAGAATGAGTCTTAGGGTAAGTACTTAGGTTTGAAAGCTGCCCTCAAGACCTTCTAAAGATCAGGATTCAGTGCTGAAGACCAAGAAAATTTTCGTCGAGCTCAGGTCGACGAACCGTCGAACTCCATTCGACGATCTCTGAGCTCAGTTAAACGAGTCATCGAACTCCGTTCGACGATCTTCGAGCTCAGATCGACGTTGTGTCTCTAGCTGTTTTCCAAGTCTCTTAGCTCAGTTTTATGATCGTAGAGCTCAGTTCGACGATTTCTGTTTCAAGTTTATATCCAATCGCTGAGCTCAGTTCGACGATCGTTGAGCTTAGATCGACGATTTTTTCTAAAGATCGACGATTTCAGGATTCAAATTCAGGACAGTTATGGAATTCATTCAGACTTATTTTCAGCATTTATGGCAAAGGATTTTGTAGCTGTTCCAATTAATTCGGAGCAAGTTTCAAGGAAGACTAATTGGAATGTTTCTTAAGGACGTTCCTCTAGAGGCTGATATCAATTAAGGTAGTCATTTATGACAGATTAACGGCTATCAAGAAGTCACAATATGATTTACTCCCTAGAGAGTCATTTTGAAAAAGATATAGAGAACTGACAAGATTTGAAAAAGAATACAGAAGAGAGAACAAGAAAAATTTTCATCAAGAATTCATCTTCTGGAATAGACTCAGTAGACAAAAGTTTACAGAATTACTGAGTCAGAATTCTTCAAGAACACAAGGAACATTACTGTGAAGGAGATCATCTGCTATTCTACTCCTTCAAGCATCAAGTGTTCAAAAGCTTCATCATCAAGGACTCCAGACATCACAAATTTCAGCATCTACTGAAATCATCTATTGCTGGAGATCTGAAGCAACTGAAGGCCTATCACCCTAAGCAAAGCTCATCTTCCTGAACCCTTACAGATCTCAGAGGGAGCTTTGACAACATCTTCCACTTGTCTTCTCTAAGATTGTTGATAGATAAGAACAACTCAACTAATTTTCTTTTTCATTTCTCTCCTATAAAAGGGTTTCTCAAAACTCCCTTCAAAAGTTTTGTGGCTGGTTTATGAGACCTTGTCAAAACTCAGTGGTGGTAAGACACCTTATCAAAAAATCTAGGTTTGGTTTTTGAGCACCTTATCAAAAGCTCATTGGTGCCCAGGACACCTGATCAACTATTCCTGCAGTGGATTCCTACCTAGGGTGGTAGAAGAGTGGATGTACCCAGGTTGTTGGGGAACCATTATAGCTCCTTGTGTCATCTAGTTTGCTGTGCTTTTTTCTTTGTTGTGTGCTGTGTGTTTCTGTTTTCTTTCTTCTTTAGTGTTTACTTTTCTGTTAGCACAATACACATATAAGTAAATCAAGTCTTCTACTTCTTTATAGTTTTAAATTTTGAATTATTTTAATATACTCTATTCACCCCCCCTCTAGAGTAAGCTATATCTTATCCTCACTTTCAATTGGTATCAGAGGGAGGTTGGTTACTCAACAACTGAATCTTCAACAGATTGGTTGAACAGGCTAAGACCTGAACCAAAAGATCTCTGATAAGATCAATCTTTTATAGAGGGTTATAATTATTTTGTATTATATTTGTTTTCTTCAAAACCATGGCACAGAAAAAAGATTATGCTAGCACCAGACCTCCAGTGTGCAACCTTTCTAAGTTTGCACTTTGGAAGGCAAGGATTAGGCTTTACATGAATTCTATTGATGAGGACATCTACAATTCTGTTTTGACAGTGTGTCCAAGACCCCGAGTAATCACAAGTACAAGTGGTTTTCCACCTCCCTCAGGAACAGATGCAGAAATAAAGAAATAGAAAGTTGCAGATGCAAAGGCTATGAATATCCTTGCTCAGACTATGTCTGATGAAATATTCCATAAATTTGCTGAATGTAACTCAGCAAAAGAGATATGGGACAAGTTATCTGAAATTGTCTCAAGATCTGCTGATGAAAGGAAGGACAGGAGATCCAATCTCATAAGCCAATATGAGAACTTCAAAAAGGGAGAAACTGAATCAGTGGCTGACATGTACAACAGTCTCAGCCTGATAGTCAGTGAGCTAAAGACATTGGACAAGGAGATCTCCATAACTGAACTAAATGACAAGATCCTAATGTGCTTTCCTAGCACTTGGGACTCAAGGATCTGGCCAATCAAGGATGCCAGAAGCCTAACTGAGATTACTACTAAAGCCTTGTTCGGTAAGCTCAAGTCCTATGAGCTGCTCATCAAGAACAGAGAGGAAGAACAAAAGGTTGCTTCTCCAACTATCAGGAAGGAGAAGACAATAACATTCAAAGCTACAGAAGAACTGTCTGAAGACAAGGTCACAGGAAATGAAGAATTAATGAGCTTACTGGCCAAAATATTCTATAAGATGGCAAGGAAAGATTTCAAAAAGAGGTCATCCAGAGGGCATGAACAACCAAGGTATGACAAGTCAAATAATAAAGAAATAATCTGTTTTGGATGCAGGAAACTAGGCCATATTATGCCTGATTGTCCAGAAAACCAGAACAAGGACAAAAAAGAAAGAAGAAGAGATAAGGACTCCAGGGGAAACAATTATAATAAATCCTCCAGCAAAAATAAACATACAAGGAAGGGATTTGTAGCAGAAACCTGGAGTGATACTGAAGAAGAATCAGAAGCTTCATCAAGCTCAAGTGATGATGTAGATGATGCTGAAGAAAAGGAATTCTGTATGATGGCTATCAATGCCTCCCAACAAAATTCTTATGTAGAACAAGAATCAAATTCAGAATCTAAAACTCAAACTGAAGAAGATCAAGTAATAGATTCCTTTTATTTTGATTCAGAGGACTTTAGATCTGAATTTAAGGCACTTTGTTTAGACCTGTTAAAGTCTGCGAAAGAGATTATCTCTCTCAGAAATTAATTGTCTGAACATTGCACTCTAAAATCAGACAACCTCAAACTCTTTGAGGAGTTAGAATGTTATAGGGAGGAGATAGCTTCACTGAAAAGTGAACTATCCCAGGCAAAGAACTTTGAAGAATCCCTTAATGGGAGAAGTATTAGACTGATGGACATCACAAGCACAGTAAACTCAAGATTCAATAATACACTGGGCTTGGGTTCCTCATCCAGCCAACCTATAGTATTGACAACCCCAATTAAATTTATTTCTGATAAAGGAAAGGGAGTTATAGAGGTGGCTAGGAAGAATGCAGACTTGCCAAACAAAATTAAAGTTCAACAGAAAACGTCGAACAGAGCTCGACGATCGTCGAACGAAGCTCGGCGATCTCAGGCTGAATCGTCGAACTAAGGTCGACGAATTCTGAACTCTGAACTCTGGCATAGTCGATCTTCGAACGGAGCTCGACGATCTGACCCAAGATCGTCGAACTCAGCTCGACGATCGTCGAACGAAGCTCAGAGCTTTGAACAATCATTCAGAGGTAAATCTAAAATCAATCATAGAAGTCCTACATCCCAAAGCTTCAACCCTTATACGGAATGGATAGTTCCTCCTAGGAGATACCATCCTGAAGGATATAAGAGTGAGCCAGGGATGTCTTTCATTTCAGAGTTTAAAGGTTATAAACCTAGGCCCAAGGTAAACTAGGTCAAAAACATATAAGCTGTTTATGTGCAGGTGAAGATTTATCCTGCAATGACCCAACAATGGTATCTGGATAGTGGGTGCTCACAGCACATTACAGGAAGAAAGGACAATCTCACATTCTTCAAGCCAAACTGGGACCCAAAGTGATCTTTGGAGATTCAAACTTTGGTCAAACAAAAGGATATGGTGCTGTTCAGATTGGCTCAGTAACATTCAAGAAAGTGGCTTATGTGGAAGGACTGAAGCACAACCTAATCAAGCATCAGTCAACTTTGTGATGAAGGCTATCAAGTGATATTCAACAAATCCTTATGCAAGATCAAGTCAGAGTATAACACAATAGTGTTAACAGGTAAAAGGAAAGGTAACATTTATCTTGTAGATTTCCTTTCAACCAATATAGATATCTGTTTATTTAATTAAGTTTGCAAACCAAATGATCTTTGGCATAAGAGACTAGGACATATAAACCTTAGAACCATTGCTAGGCAATCCAAGGACAACCTTGTCAGAGGACTACCTTCTGGCCCCTACAAGAAGGAAGGACTCTGCAGGGCTTGTAAATTAGGCAAGCAAACTAAAAATAGTTTTAAGTCACTTAATAAGAGTGATTCACCCAGGATTTTGTATCTGTTACACATGGATCTTTTTGGACCCATTACAGTAGAAAGCTTAGGAGGGAAATCTTACACTTTAGTGATTGTAGATGACTTCTCTAGATTCACTTGGGTATTCCTTCTGAGGAAGAAGTCTGATAACTTTAAATGTTTGATAGATTTTCTCAAATGCATACAGATTGAGTTCAATACTCGCATTGCCTTGATCAGAAGTGATCATGGGACAGAGTTTGATTCTCTTCTTATGCAAGTGTTCTGTAAGAGTGAAGGGATCAGACACACTTTCTCAGCTCCTAGAACTTCTCAACAAAATGGGATAGCTGAAAGGAAAAATAGAACCCTTATTGAATCTGCCACCACATTGTTGACAGATTCTCACCTCCCTCTAAATTTTTGGGCAGAGGGAGTGAACACCTCTAACTATGTGTTGAACAGAAGTTTGATACATAAACTGAAGGGCAAGACTCCCTATGAATTGCTCAAAGGGAAGAAACCTAAAGCAGACTATTTCAAGATTTTTTGTTTCATTTGTTATATTCACAATAATGACAAGAAGTATATAGAAAAATTTCAAGCTAAAGTTGATGAAGGAGTGTTTCTGGGATACTCCATGATCAGTAAAGCTTATAGGGTTTATAATAAAACTTATCTTAAAATTTAAGAGTCTGTTCATGTATCTTTTGATGAGACTAACATGTTTTATAAGGAGAAGAATACTTCTACCATAGAACCCTTGCAGGTAAACACTCTTTCAGAAAATTTAGACAGGTTGCATATTGCAGAGAAGGATTCAGTACATTCACCTATCCAGAAAAGGATGAGAGCAGTGATGGTGAAGAGGAAGCTCATCATCTAGAAGAGCCAGTTGTTGTTCCACAAGAGGAAACAACAACACAGGTTGGTGAACAATCAACACCCCCTGTTTATTTAGTAACAACAAGAGATCATCCAATCTCCCAAGTGATTGGAAATATCTCAGCTGGTGTGCAAAACAGAAAGAAGGTCAACCAGAACCTGATGCACAGTTGCTTTCTATCTCAAGGTGAGCCTCAATCCATTCAAGATGTAGAACAAGATCCACACTGGATCATTGCTATGCAAGAGGAACTACATCAATTTGAGAGGAATAAAGTTTGGGAACTAGTGCCAAGGCCTAAGGATCACTCCATTTTTGGAACTAAGTGGGTGTTCAGGAACAAATTGGATGATCAAGGAGTTCTTGTAAGAAACAAGGCAAGGCTCGTTACTCAAGGATACTCTCAAGAGGAAGGAATAGACTATGACCAGACCTTTGCACCAGTTGCAAGGTTAGAGGCCATAAGAATATTCCTAGCTTATGCAGCTCACAAAGGATTCAAGGTCTACCAAATGGATGTAAAGAGTGCATTTCTCAATGGAGACATCAAAGAAGAAGTCTATGTTAGACAACCCCCAGGTTTTATCTCTTCAACTTATCCTGATCATGTTTTCAAATTGCATAAAACATTATATGGTCTCAAGCAAGCTCCTAGAGCATGGTATGAGACCTTAGCATGCTTTCTTCTGAAAAATGATTTTATAAGGGTTAGAGTAGACCAAACTCTTTTTATTAGAACCCATAAGTCCCATACCCTACTAATGCATTCAAAATTTGAAATGAGTAGCATGGGTGAGCTTTCCTTCTTTCTAGGATTGCAAGTCAAACAACATGCTAAAGGGATATTTATTTCTCAAACCAAGTATGCAAAAGAACTGGTTAAGAAATTGGGTATGTCTGAAGCATCTTGTATGAAAACACCTATGCCTACTAATGATGTATTAGATGCTGATGAACATGGAAAACATGTTTATCAGACAACATATCGAGCAATGATTGGCTCTCTATTGTACCTTACAGCTAGTAGACCTGATATAATGTTTGCTACATGTATATGTGCTAGGTTCCAAGTAAGCCCTAGAGAGTCACACCTGACATTAGTTAAGAGGATTCTTAGGCATGTAAAAAGTTTTCCAAATCTAGGTCTCATGTATCACTACAAGAAAACAGGCTTTTAGTGACCAAAAATTAGTGACGAAATAAAATTGGTCACTAATGATATATTTTTTGTGACCAATCTTATATTTAGTCACTAAATAAATAAGAATAATTAATTTGTGACTATATATAAAATTTAGTCACTAAAAATGTTATAATTAGTGACCAAATAAGATTTAGTCACAAATTACAAATTATTAGTGACCAAACAATACTTTCATCACTAATCTCCTCTCTCAAATAAAAATATGTTTCCACCAAAATAAAAAAACTTTCCTCCAAAAAAAAATGATTACCAAATAAACTCAAAACTTATTTTTACTTCTACTTGACGGCAATAGGAACCGTCCACAATACCTGGCCTCTCCTCCTTCGCAAAAATTGTGCCCTAGCTAGCGTGCTGAACACCCACAAAACTCCTAGTGCCAAATGCGTGTTTACGACAAAATCTTAACCGCAGCCTGCTATGGTGCGCTCAAGTCTCGCAGTCGCCGATGAGGACTCCTCTGATAATGTATACTCCTCAATTGTGTGCATGTTTCATTATCATATCTTCTTTATCCCTGAACGTCTCCATGAGGGCACCTTCTTCGTTCGAGACTGAAGGGGGTTTTTATAGTAACTTCATCGATGGAGAGTAGGTATCATTATCATATCTTCTATGCCAAAGTACCGCATCCACCTTGGGTTCGATATTTTATCTATTATTTTCTCAATCGTTTTTCGTTGTTTAAGATTTTCAGTTCTCTCTTGTTTCCTTGTCTAATAAACACCCTTTATCAAGATTATTGACTATTTGTCCCACATATTGAAGCCGCATAAGCTTCTCACGACTATGATGAAAAGAAAACAAAAATTCTTGAAATTAACTATGATTCTGTGCATTTTTTTCGTGGAAGATAACGATCTATATGAATCTTTGCTTAAAAGAGATTTCATATTTTTACATGAATTAAATTTAATTAGGTTATTTTTGATATTTGAGATTCAAATGTTTTTGATAATTTTTAAGAATTTGAACAAAACTTTTATGAAGGTTAGTTTTTGAGTAGAATAAGTAGAGACTTTGATGATTACATGCTCTCAGGTCATTATTGTGGTGGTCAGCGCTGCTTCCTCCATCGAGGTTGAGGATTCCAAGCATGCCAGAATGAAGGATAAAAATAACTGTATCATGGGGAACATGAATTTTGATTTGCTCGTTGGAACCTCCTACGTCGTAGTCAACAAAATTGTATGCATGTGAATTATTGCAACTAACATCATTTTTTTATATGTTTTTAAGTAGAGTTATGAAATTTTGATTATATTTTTGTGCAAGTACATGCAGAGAGATGTAGCATAATTATAATGGTACAATTTGATTTTTGGGGTTTTATGTTCACTATATTTATTTGTGGCAGAACTGCAAGAGCACCTTTTGAAGCAAGTTAGCAAAGATGTGAATTGCCTGTATTTTGATACTATTGAATAAAAATATGATTATAAAATGCATTCTTAAGAGCACCTTTTGAGATATCGCTCAAGAAGAGGTGCAACCAGAAGTAGAAGATGGTGATTTGGTCGGTGTGGACAATGAGATTGCTGATTAAATTGTTGATGAACAAGATATCGATGAGAATTGTACTATTATGAGGTATCAAAACAGTTTCCTCAATTAGATGATTTTTTTTAATTCATACTTGCTAGAAACTGAATGCAAGATATACATAATTATATGAATGATATATTTTTTTAACTTTAGAAGCCAATAATCAATTTTTTTACGAAAAATATGTCATATATTATTATTTTTTTACTCAAAAGAATTTGAAGTGTCAGTTAACCATTGAGGCAACTTGTCATGGGTATCAGAGTGAATGCCAACAGTGAGTGGCTCATGGAGAGCATGAATTTGAGGGGCAACCACTATGAATTTGAGGGGAAATAGTTACTGGGTCGATCTATATGATTAGTATGTATAGCTCATATCTTTTTCATTTATTAGGGTATTTACCTTCATTAAGAGATAGACCTATATGAAATTTCAAGAAAACATAAGCCAGGATGCAGACAAACTAAAGAACTCAAACCTCTTGAGAGTTTCAGAAAATCTATAGGCCGAATTATACTAAGACGATTGATCAGAAGTTGAGCATACATTGACTATTTACAACGTATGTTTTTCATTTTTGTACAGGATAATTGCTAGCATACCTTGACAATTTACAACATATGTTTTTCACTTTTATACATGATGATTACTATTATCATCAAGGAGATTAAAGTTAGCTTTGCAAATAAATCATTCCTTGTCAATTTTAGGGTGAGTGCCCTACCAACTCTATGCATGAAGATTGTCGAGCTTGTTGGGATGATTACTATTATCTCAAATGCTTGTTGTACAGGATGATTACTATTATCACCACTTCTTGTTGATTATTATAAAATATTTGATTATTCGATGAACAAGAAAGAAGGTGATGCATCCAGGCATGATTGCGTGGTGCTTCTCTTGCAAGATATGATCTGCCATGGTAATAAGGAGTCAGTCCCTTGACGTCAACTTTTTACTGGTACTGGATCAAAGTATGCTATACTATTTCCTGCGATCACTACTGCACAGTGGGAAGAACAGGTTTGTATTGCCTAGATACATTTTAATTTCAACAAGTCAATAATCTGACTAATTTTATTCATGTCTTTACAGATCAAGCGTCTATATATGTCTTCCTTAACTGTGAAACAATATTCCATAGATGTGCCTACAAATCTTGAAGCCCATAGAAGAAGAACATTTTATACAAAATCATTATTTATGAACATGCCTCGCACCTCGAGTTCGCGAAATGCTTTAATTTAGGTTTGCTTTTGTATTCCCTCATGTTTACTAATTGTATAAGATTCAACATTACTAAATATAATCTCTCCAAGGAAATTGTTACATCAATGTTATAGGTGATGCATGTAAGGTTTTTTTATGTCATCACTTTAGACATTCATTCTACATATGATTCTCATTATAACATTGATGATATTACAGTTAGAGGAATGATGTCTACTATCGAAGAGCGCTGAAACTTTTAGCTTTTCTAGACATGACTTCTGAAATCGGTGAGAAATTATTTTGATAAGTTACCTGTAGTGAAATATCTAGAGTCTATACATTTAAACTTTGTGTATAAGTCTTAAGAATGTATTGTATTCTCAAGCCTCGGTTTGAGAATCTGTTTAATAGATATCTTTACAGTAATGGCTTATTAATAGAATTGGTACTCTCATGCCTTGCACTTGTCTAATCTTATTGTGATACTATTTTTTGATAGATATGTTCCTTGCTCGCGCTCGGTGGTGTCTATCGGTAATTATTCTATTTTCTATTGTTTTCTAGCATTAGTTGTCATTTGTACTAGGTGCTCATTATCGTCATTAATGTTTTAGGGTATTACAGTTCCTTCGGTGTATAGTACCAGGCTCATGTGGCGATGTTTCGTGTATGATATTATATTAAAGGAGAATCGGATACCGGCTTTGGTCGAAGTGGCCGGAAAAAGGAAGAGCCCAATAATGAGGCACCAAAGGAGACACTGAAGAAGGAAGAAGGGAAAAAGGACGAGCCCGTAAAGAAGAAAGAGATTAATTTTTATGAGCAAATTATTTATTATAGATTTTTTTCATGTATTAAGTTTAATAAAGATGAGTGTTCTATTGATTTGTATTGAGGGGTTTGGGCTATCTCCCACCTTCTTTTTGCTATTAATAAAAATATTTTTTTCATTTATATTCTCTTAGAAATAGATATTTGATGACTAGTTTTAGTCATCGTTTTTGGGGTAATTTAGTAGCCTAAAAAGTCTATGTTTACTTATATTTCATGCTTGTTATTTCATGTTTTAATGTCTTTTCATAAAGTATACATTCCTAGGTTAATTTGTGTTATGCATTGTTTATGTTTAATTTTATGATATGGTTAACTTGTGTTTTATTTTAAATATAAATATTATTATATTATGTTATGTTTTTAAGATTAGTTTAATTTTAATAACCAATATTATGTTACTATATGTATAATGTTATGTTATATTATTATAATTAATGTTATGTTAGTTTTTATTTATATGTTTTAATTTTCACTTTTATTTTATGTTTTATATTATCATGTTATAAAGTTTCTTATGTATGTTTTATTTATATTTTGTAGGTTCAAGAGCCACATGTGGAGCAGCCCACAAGCCTCAACCTGAGCCCCTCTCCCCTCATAAAGCCCACACAAAGCAGCCCATTATGAATCCAATGCTTGGTCGGCCACATACATGCATGCATACACCTTGCCACCTTCCTCTCTCTCTCCATATTTAATATATTTCATTCATGCACCTCCACATTCATGCATCCTCCCTTACATGGCCGAACCCCCCTCTACTTCTCCTCCACATTCATTCTCTCTCCCTTCTACACACTTCCATTCATCCCCCTTCTTTATTTTATATTTTTATTTTTCATTCCCTAAAATACAATGCATGCATATAGCCACCTCTCTCTCCTTCCATTTATTATCATACATTGCATCCATGCCTCCTCTCTCCCCTTCATTTAATACAATGCATGAACCTCTCCACATATGTGGCCAGCCACCCCAATCTTCCCTCCATCTAGAATGTTCTCCCTCTCCTATATAAAGGACCCCTTCCCCTCTTGTTTGAAGTTAAGTAGTTTTTTGAGTTTCAAGTAGTTTTAGTCTAAAGTAGTTTTGGTAGAGTTCAAGAGTGTTTCTTCCCTTCTTGTTGTTTTCTTTTATTGTTGTAATTTTTCTTCATAATATAGTCTTGTCTTTTTAATATTGTGTACTCCTTCTCTTTATTTATGCAATGCAATTGTCATTTCTTTTCTCTTATTCTCAATCCCTTTGTATCATGCGTAGCTAACTTTATTTTGTACCCGATCGCGATGATCTTTGCAATGAAATAACATATTCTTAATTTTATGTTTGCTTTTGTAGTTTTCTATTTTTGATCCTTCCTTGATGCATTTTGTGTCGACTCCGTATTCCAATATACGGTAGTAGGCATCCGATCTCATATTTGAGTAGTCGAGAGGCTCGTGAATATGAAAGATCACTCAAGGAAGGAAGGAGTTGAACGTACCCTTAGAGATAGGATGACGTAAATCCTCCGGATTGGAGTCAAATCCAATAGTGCGGGTCACTTCGGTAATGCGACTTTAGGCCTTTTTGACTTGAAAGAGATTTCGGTCAGAACGTCTATAAGTTAGGGGATTTAATGCTCTAGCGAGATTACTTCCTAATATCGGATCCGTCATGGTCTTAATAGAATTGCAAATGTAAACTAATTATTCCGTTATTTTATTTAAAAGTGAATCGTCGATCGAGCACTCTTTTCGCAATATTTTATTTCTCTTTTAATTAAGTTTAGTTTATTTTAATTTTCAAAACCAATCAATCGTTCGGTAGGATAATAGAGTCATTGTGAGTAATAGTACTTGCCTGCCCCGAGTTTTTATACGACCTTGATATTTTTCATATCCTATACTATATTTCGATAGGTACACTTGCCTTAATCGAGTATAGATTGGAGAATACGATTTTCTCTATCAATATTATATCAATAATTATCTTTTATCTTATAAATATTTTTATTCAATTTAATGGCAAATAAATGAAAAATTAGTGATAAAATTAATTTGGTAACAAAAAGTGTTTTTAGTGACAAATAATCTGGTCATTATTATATTACATAAAAATTAGTGACTAAATTAATTTGGGCAGAAAAAGTGTCTTTTTAGTGACAAGCAGTTTGGTCACTAAAAACAATTAGTGACAGATTTGTTTTGTCACTTAAAATAGACATTTAGTGATGAAAACTGATTTGGTCACTAAATACATTTAGTGACGGGCCTTTTGCAACCACCTTGTGACAAATTATATTTGGTCACTAAATGTCTTTAGTGACCAACCCACAACATTTAGTGCCCAAATTTTTTGTCACTAAACGTCTGTTTTCTTGTAGTGTATCCAAAAGACTAAGGATTTGAATTAACTGGATTTTCAAATGCTGATTATGCTGGATGTAAAGTAGATAGGAAAAGCACCAGTGGAACTTGCCAGTTTCTTGGTGACAGACTTGTCTCCTGGTTCTGTAAGAAAAAGACATTTGTGTCCACTTAGACTGCTGAAGCTGAATACATGGCAGCAAGCAGTTGTTGCTCACAGATTTTGTGGATTCAAAACCATCTCCTAGACTATGGTTACAACTTAGAAGGGTCAAAAATTTTCTGTGATAACACCAGTGCTATTTTTATAGCACAAAATCTAGTCCTCCATAGTAGGACAAAACATATAGAGATTAGGCATCACTTCTTAAGAGACAATGTTGAGAAAAATAAAATTGAAATTCAATATATCCCAATTGATTTGCAAAGGGGAGATATTTTCACCAAACCATTGGATGAAAAGAAACATACCTTCTTTCTAAATCAGTTAGGAATGTTAGATGGAGGAAGTTTAAAATAAAACCCAAGATTTTAAAACTCTAAAAGCAGACCAAGACTAGGCTAAAAACTTGTTTTTTCAAGTGTTTGTAGACTGTTTTTAGTCTCTGAACTGGGCTCGACGTTTTTCCCCAAGATCGTCGAACGGAGATCGACATTTTCCGAAAGTGTTGACCGGAGTTCAGCGCTTTCAGATAGCGCTAGGCTAACTTATTTCTAGTCAGCGATCATCGAGCAGAGCTCGACGCTCTCCAATATAGTCGAACGGAGATCGACGGTGTTGAAGACCTTTCAGATTCCCCTAGAAGCCCAAAATCGTCGAACGGAGTTCAACGATCTTTCCAGTCGGCGTCGAACCCTAATATAAAAATCATTTTTCGGTCGTCGTTCTTCTTTTGCGCTTTCATACTCTCTGCAAACTTTTTCTTTCCCTCCAAACTCTTCTGCACTTGGTCATGTTTGTTCATTTTTGATGGTATACAATGGCAGTGTCTGTTGCCGCCCTTTCCAAGATTAAATTCGACACAGGTTTTGATATAGACATGGACTCATTCGAGGGCAGTGACCATGTTTTCAAAGATATTCCGGACTTATTTAGAGAACAACAGTTAGTGCAGATACTGACCACAAGGATGAAAATTGTTGCCGATGAGATCAAGGAATGGGTATATACGGCGCACAATCTGGATCAGAATATAATTGTTGCTACTATAGCCGGGACTCAGGTATCCCTAACACCTGCTCTCCTGACTGATGTCTTTCAATTAAGTACTTGAAATGATTCTATTGAGCTATCTGGAGAGGAGTTTGCTACTATGTTAGATAGAATGGGACATTCTGCCGCTAACCCTAACAAATTACTGAAAAAGAATTTATTAATTGAGTATAGATTTCTTGCTGATGTTAAGGGGAAAGTGCTATTCGCAAAGCACTCTGCACATGATACCATCTCTAGGTATGAATTTTGCTTGATGGGAGCAATTGTGGATAAGAAACATTTAAACTGGGGAGAGATTTTCTTTGACATGATCAAAAAGAAGGTGAACAAAAGTCTTGTAAATTTTGGGAGGATCATAGGGCTATTCTTGCACTCCAGGTGCCCTGAATTGCTGGTGTCCAGTGGGATGCACATAAATGCCTCCAAAAGGCTGACCTGTGCCCTTTTTGGCAAATGGCACAGGCAGAATACCAAGCCAAGCAGAGGTCCTACTGCTGTCACTACTTCAGGCATAAGGACTGATACAGTCACTCCCCCACAGGTAACTTCCCCATTAGAAGAGTTGCCTTCTCCCTCATCTCCTCCTTCTCCACCTATTGTTTCTACCTCCACTTCCACAACCACCATCACTACCTCATTCTCTTCCCCCATCATCATTTCCTCTCCTCTTTAAACTCCTTCACCTCCTCCAGCCACCACAGAAGAGCAATTACATCCCCTTCACTATTATCCATCCATTGACATTTCCTCTTCCCTTCCATCATTCAACCTCATGGATGATTCCTATATGGATGATTTCACCTCCTCACCTCTTGAGCCTCCATCATCCTTCTTATACAAACAACTACACCATGACATACTTGCCCAACCATCTTTCACCCCATCCATTTCCACTCAAATATCTTCCATCTCCACAATTCCAATCTCTCAATAATCCATCTTACCATCCACCACTTCTATCACTACTTCTACAGCTCCTTCACCATCTATCTCTGTCTCTCTAACCTCTACCTCTACTCAAGTCTCACTTGAGCAAGTAGATATTACTGCCCTAGCAAATAAGCTTTATGGGATGTTGGCTCCCAGGCTAGTAACCCTGCTGGAGACCACCATGGCTCCACTCCTGAAATCCATCCAGGAGCTATCTGCCAGGGTATCCTCTATTTCCCCTCCACAGGAAATCCCTTCTATGGGGTGCCTTGATCCAGTTCCGATTGAATCAAGGCAGGGGGAGATGCCATATGAAGAAGAGATAGTGCCTGCTGCTTCAGAAAAATTCTTGCCAGAGACAGTTCCAGTTCCAGCTCTGGTTCTAACTCTAACAGTTGACTTCAAGTCGCTGTTATTAGTTTTTGATTCTCTTCACTTCAGCTGTCTACCAGCTCGGGAAGTTGAAGATCTAAATAAGGCCATTGTGCATATTGCTAGATGTGAGCCCAGCCAAATTACTACAAATATCAAGGCTGTGGAACAAGTTCTTTCTGCTGATGTTATAGATGTTGTTGTTGCTGTTGATATTGTTTGTTCTGATAGTGCTGCTGCTGATTTACTGATGATAGAGGCTGATGAGTCTGCTGTTCATATTGAACAACCTGCTGCTGAAGTTTCTGTATCTGATGCTCCTATTGCCTCAATTCTTGCTGCTTCTGTCACTGCTGCTGCTGCTATTATCTCTCCTGAAAAGTCAAAGCAACAATAAGATTACATCAAAAGGATTGATGAGTTATATGACAATCCTGATAGCTCAGATAGTGACCAATTCTAAACTGATTCTGATGACTCCTCTGCAACTATTGCAAGGAAGAGGAAAGCTAGAAGCAAGGCAATGACGAGGGTACCTCCTGAGAAAGTTAAAGATGACAATGATATCCCCTACTATATTCTTCATGACTGCCCTATTTCTAAACCATGGATGCAGTATTCTAAGAACCAGCTCAAAGCAATGAAGAAAAAGAGAAAGCTTGAAAAATATGATAAAGGATCTTCACACTTCTATCCTCCTCCTCCTCCTCCAGATGCAGGTACTGGTGGAGGATCTGCTTCTCAGTCTGGATCTGTTGGAAAACAAAGCTCCTCCCAATATTCATAGAGATATCAACCAAGAGGACATTATCAAAGAGGTTATCAGTCAAGAAGAGGATAGCATAAAGGAAGTCAAAGAGACTACAGAGTTTACTCCAGGCAACATCCATACCAAAGGGAAGGACAAGGTCCTATTGACTCAACCTCTGGTCCTTTCCCTTACAAGCTAAAAGAAACTATTGCTACAAGAATTCCTCCAGATGATTCAGTGACAATAAACAGATATGAACCTTCAGTTCCTTTTGAAGACCCTGAAAATAATCCACTCTCCTCGAATGCTTGAATGAAATAATTGGTTGCATAAGATCAGATTAAGAAAGCAAGAGAACGGGGAAGAGACACTTCCAATATCACAACTCTATCATAGCATAGAAAGAAAGAATTGGAAAGATACTCTTCTAGAAAGTTCTTTGATCCAAAAAGATATATGAAGCTGCAACCAGAGGCTGTTGTTCCAAGGCCAAAATCTCAAACCTCTTTAGGTGCAGATGATGATAGAAGATACAAAAAGGAAGCCCTTAATCCTAACAGAGAAATTCTTTTCAAAAAGAGCAATGAGAAATTTGTGTAAGCTGATGCTTATATCTATTTCTTACTGAATCTGTGATTCTTGTTGTGATTCTCCAATACTTAATAAGAGTTATCTGCACTATTGTTTCTATTTTATTTTTTTAAATTCTGATGTATGGTTGTTATTTCAGATTCTGTCATGTAAATAGTAATCCTAACCCAAATAGGGGGAGATTGTTGGAACACCTTATTACTAATTTGGGTAAGGATCATTATGTGCTTAGGAATTTGTTTTGACCTTGCTTTATTGTCTGATAGGTCAATTAGAATGAGTCTTAGGGTTAGTACTTAGGTATGAAAGCTGCCCTCAAGACCTTCTAAAGATCAGGATTCAATGCTGAAGACCAAGACAATTTTCGTTGAGCTCAGGTCGACGAATCGCCGAACTCCATTCGACGATCTCTGAGCATAGTTTAACGAGTCGTCGAACTCCGTTCGACGATATTCGAGCTCAGATCGACGTTAGGTCTCTAGCTGTTTTCCAAGTCTATGAGCTCAGTTCGACGATCGTAGAGCTCACATCGACGATTTCTATTTCCAGTTTAAATCCAATCGCTGAGCTCAGTTCGACAATCATTGAGCTCAAATCGATGATTTTTTCTTAAGATCGACTATTTCAGGATTAAAATTAAGGACAATTATGGAATTCATTCAAACTTATTTTCAGCATTTATGGCAAAGGATTTTGTAGCCGTTTCAATCAATTTGGAGCAATTTTCAAGGAAGACTTATCTGAATGTTTCTTAAGGACTTTCCTCTAGAGGCATATATCAGTTAAGGTAGTCATTTATGACAGAATAACGGCTATCAAGAATTCAGAATCTGATTTACTCCCTAAAGAGTCATTTTGAAAAAGATATAGAGAACTGACAAGATTTGAAAAAGAATACATTCAAAGATATATCTCTGCTAGCACAAACTTGCAAATGAACAAAAGTAATAGAATATAAAACAAAAAATTTCAGTTAGAAGAACGACTAAATATAAAACCTATAGAAACTTTCACAAAGAGATAAAAAATAGAAAATCAGGAGCTCATATGAAAAAATCAGTTCTCAAGAATCATTAGTGGTCTGTTTGGTCCTAAGGTTCTCTTTGTTTCTGAAGAGCCAAAATTTTAGATTCCATCTCTTGAATACGAGTGGTCACCTCCACTTCGAATTCTTTGATACGAGTGTTCATCTCCACATCATTTGAATACTTTATGTAGTAATAATAACACATCATTAGAATACAAAAATGTGTGTATATTATAAACTTACTTATGCAAGCAATTTATTATATATTATTAGGCCTAAGATTCTTGCTTTGACTATAATTAACTTGCATTTTCTTAAGGAATCTAAATTAGATTAAACTTTAACATCCAAAAATTGATGATAAAGATATTTCAACTTCTTGCACCACTTTTTTTCCAATTGAACCTTTTCGCCAAGTTTTGCATTTTACACAAAAAGATATACACACATAACTACTTAAGTATGAAAAATGAAAAATGAAGAAAAAAGTATTCGATGAAAAAAGTAAAAGAAAAGATAAAGAAAAAACAAAGTGAAAAGTATTTATTTTGGCTTGCATTATTTTGGAAAAGCTCACATCTTTTTTATTTTATGTGTTCAAATACCCCTCGTGTTTATCTTTTGAATATCACGCCCTTAAAAACATAATCCTCATTGTACGCCGAATTAAAGTCCTAGTGATTCATGTTTCCTACGTTTACTTTTTAGTATAGTGGCGATAAACTATATTGAGTAAGTGTTTTTTTATAGAAATATTGATCTTTGTCTTAATTGACTATGGTTTTAATTTGTCTCTTAGACTTTAGTAGTGACTCAATTCGCTTTTTACTCGTTACTTTATTAAGTTTTAATTCTGTATAAATTTTGGTTGATTTGTTTTCATATTTAGTGAAAATTATAAAATTCTGTTCTAAGTTAAAGTAGGAATTTTTCAGTTCTTTTTCAAAAAATTTCTACCTATAAATTCCCGTCTTACTCATTTATAGTATTTTTAAACTTTTCGATTAATCCTCTTTATTTTTGCTAACTCGTAGTCTTTTCTTGAGGAAAAGCAAAATAATAAGTATGGGGGAATTTGATGATGCATATTTTAGCTTAATTTATTTGGGTAAAAATATATTTATTTTCATTTTAAATCTCTTTCTTTATGTATTTTTAGGTTCCTTTTAGTTTCTTTTTATGTAAACAATCTAACTTAGTTTATTTTCTATTTTTCAAGTTTTTTCGGCTTTTCGGCCAATTTTGCTGTTACATACCCCCGGGTCACGCCCTACCCAAGCGTGTACTTCGGGCATGTAACCCATTCCGAGACAAAAATCATCAAGAAGCCAGATCCCGAGAAAATCACCTACAAGCCCCTAGGTCATGCTCGTATACAACTTAGCACGGGCGTGTACCTAGGGCGTGTCCCACTGTCTAGAGGAAATTATTATCGTTGTAGAAGTCGTCCCACACGTCAAGCCATACATTTCATGCCCCCAGGTCACGCCCGAACCGGGCGTGTACTTGGGGCGTGTCCACCGTCCTCGAGCTACCAGGTCATTCCCCACCATAATTCATTACACCATACTGGTAACGCCCCCCCTATACGAGCATGTACCATGGGTGTGTTCCCTAGATTCCGAAGCTAGTCACCATCCCGCAAGAAATCCGATACCGGAGGTCAACTAAGATTACACGCCCTCGGTATACACCCTACCCCGGCGTGACCCAGTAAGAATTTTTTCCTATAAATATAAGGCAATTCCAAGCATTCAAGACCATGTTTTGGGGAGAGGGGAGGTGCTGCTAGTTTCATTCTTAGGTTTTTTGTGTTTTTTTCTAATGTTTTTGCTCTCTCTCCCTCCATTTCTAGTTTTACTTATCATGCAATGTACTTTCATTACTTGTAATCTCTTTTTATTAGTGTTGTAGTAGTGATTAGCTCTATTTTCACGCACTTGTATTTTTCATTTGGTAGTTATAATCAACTTTTGTTTTTATTAAAATTTAGTTAGCTTTTCTTTAAGTCGCTTTCTCTTTCTTTTTATCTTTCGTTTTTATGCACCTTTATAATCTACCCCTCTCTTTCCCTCTTACCATGAATAACTAATCCTCATTTTTACTCGATCACGATGATCTGAGAATGAGTTGATCAAGTTATGATGTTTTAGCTTTCTTTTTCTTCTTAAAGTAATTACCTAAGATTATTCTTGGTTTTTGTTAGTGAGACTATATTTCCGGTATATAATTTCCATTTAGGTTTTCATACTTAGTTAGTCGAGATGCTCATAGTTTAAATCAATCACCAAAGATAAACAGAGTTGCATGCACCCCTCGAGAGAGGAAGGCGTTAAATCTCCCGGATTGGAGTGAAACCCAATAGCAGGGTTCACCACTTAAGGCGAGCTTTAGGCCTCCGAATTTAGACGAGAGTTTAGTCGGATCTTCCTAAACTAAGTTGGGTACTTCTTCGACAGAAGCGTGTCCAAACTTCGGGAACCTCCACGGTCAAGGTGTTTTACTTTATTTAGAATTACTTTGTTATTTCATTTTGATTTTCTTATTTCATAGTAATTCAAGATTGAGTACTCCTCTTTTATCTTTAACTCTAACCTTTTATTTCTACAAGTAATTTAGTTTTTTTTAGCTTAGTAATTTAGTTCCTATTTTTAGTTAAGTAAATTAATCGAAACAAATCAATTAATAAAAAAATAGCAATCTCCTCGAAGTAAAAGTAATCATTACACCCGAAGGAAATACGACCTTGATATTATTCTTTAGTATCCTATACTATAAACGATAAGGTATGCTTGCCTTTATCAGATATAAAATCGGAGAATATTTTCAACTTCCACAATCCACCATCTCTTTTCTTTTACCCCTCTTCTCCACCTTTGCGATCTTCGATATCAAGTTTTTGTCGCGGTTGCTGAGGAATAGTTTTGATATTTTGAAAAAAGGATACCTTTTAATTTTATGGCTTCTTTTCTCTGTTTTACCCCTCTTTCACGGTTGATTTTATTTTTTTATGGATAGTCTTTGTTTTTCTTGTGGAGAGTTTGGTCACTCTCGTGGTGATTGTTGGGTAGGATATCCTTCATCCACCCATGATTTTATTCCTTTCAGATTCGATCAATTTGGCCAAACTGATCAGTCCGCGATTTTTTTTTCATGGGGTTACGATGATATTCAAATGCCTTCCTACCCTTCTCCTCCGAATTTTTCTGATTTTAAATTTTCCAGAGATTTCTTGAATGGACATTTTGATCCTAGCCCTACTTTAAACTACTTAGGGTGGAACACCCTAATTATTCTTGTGGCCAACGTGATCATCAACCCATTCCATCTCAAGATTTCTCCACTTTTTATCCGCAAGTTTGGGCACCACCTGTTTTTGATTTTAGCGAAAATGAAATCAGTTTTTATTCTTTAGCATTTGCCGCACGTATTAATGCTCATTTCAAAGTCATTTTTGATGATTTAGCTTCAGAGGCCATAACTTTTTTCTCCTCCTCCTCCTATTTATCTTTCGAATGATGAATCTTTGAATTTTCGGCAGTGCCTTCAATCACTCGTGGAAGACGATTATTCAGAAATTCCATTGTGCTTTCAACCTTTCGAGGAGGAGATTTCCCCCGATATCCCGATTTTTTTTTATTTTTCGAGGAAGACAAACCTTCTTGTGTTCGATCTTCTAAGGAGATTGATTTTTCAGATGTCCCATTTTGCTTCCAAACTACGAAAATGATTGATATTAAAGTTTAGCAACTAGATCAATTTTTCCAAAAAATTTCAAGTGATAAACAACTGCCTTCTTCTTCGTTTTCTTCTCTTCCCCCTCCTTGCGAAAATTCATTTCATTTTCTTCTTTTATTTTTCCTTCTAATTTATTTTCTAGTTCTTCTTCTTTTTCTCTTCTAATAGTTTATTTTCTTTTACTAACAAATTTTCTTTTTCTAAATCTTTTTCCATTTTGTTTTATTTAAAAAATAAAAAATTACAAAAAAGTACTTTTTTTCTTAAAAAATGTTTTGGCACTCACGCCGCAATGCATATTACATGAGCTGTTATTACATTTCTCCTTTTATTTTCTATTTAGCTAACCAATAATGTCGAGCTCAACGATGATAACCAAAGAGCGCTCTTGGAATGCACCCCTTGCTTATCCTTTTTTTATTGTTTTTTATTTTGTTTTGTGCAGGAATAAGCTCTCATGTGTTTGTGACGCTTCTCGCCTCTCAACTTGGACTCAAGCCGGTCTTTAGCTCAAGTTTTGGGGAATCATTTTTCAATGTCTGGGCATCAAGCTCTAGGGAAGCATCTTTTCCTTTTCTTTGCAATTCTTTGTTTCCCAACTGTCTTTATACTTTACTTTAAACATTCACTAGTAGAAATTTGACTTTTAGTGACGAGTTTTTTCATCACAAAAAGTTGAATTTTAGTCACTAAAGATATTTAGTGATCAAATATTGTTCGTCACAAAGCGGTCACGAATGCCCCGCCACTAAATGTTTTTAGTGACCAAAATGAGTTACGTCACTAATTGTATAAATTTAGTGACTCAATTAACTATAGTCACCAAAAGATTCTTTTATGATGAAATTGATTTGTTCACTAAATTATTTTTTAATGATTAAGTTGAATCAGTCACTGAATGAACATTTAAGGACCATATTGATTCAATCACAAAATGTTTTCTGGTGACCAAATAAATTTGGTCACTAAACAAATTTTTTGTGACTACGTTATACCGGTCACAAAATATTGTTTTAGTGACCAATCTATTTCGGTCATTAAATAATTCTTTAGTGACCAAATTGATTAAGTCACCAAATAATATTTTAGTGACCAAATTATTCTGTCACCGGATGTGTAATTTCAGTGATGAAATATGTGGTAAATAAAAAGACAACACGATGTAATATTTTTAGTCAATAAATGCTATTCAATTTCTCAAAAAATATCATATACTTTCATTTTGTATTCCTTATAATTCAATATTAAGACATTCAAACACAAGAAAAAATTAAATGCACAATCATAACAGAAGTTTGTTCAACATTATTTTATTAATAGAGATAAAAGTGTGAGATTGCCTAAATCTCTCAATACGGAATAATAATTTTAAACCATAATTAAACTAAATACATATTCATTCTTTAGCTCATTTAAATGCATATTTTATAAATTCTTAGATAATGATAATCCAGGTTAGAAGCTGTCCCAACATCTCAAGGCCGGTGGAAGATCTGCATGCCCTTCTTGAACTTCGTCTGTGAGATGTTGTTGGGGACATGAGTTAGGAAATCACTGATCTCCACCTCGCAAATGTGGATGGTAGCGGCGACGACGCTCAACACATTGATAATCTTCTTTGTACGCTTAACCATGTCCACATTGAAGTATCGCCAAACTCTAGCCTTCTTAAGATTCTTCCCATTTGCGCTATGCTTTGGCCAATATAAACTCAACCTGATGGTAGAGTAATATTCATTATGCCAATACAAATGATTAATACAATTTTAGATTATTATTAAGCATCAAGATTACACTATACCATTTCTCTTTTTCCCAAACTACCAAAATAATGAGCACAAGCTTAAAAGACTCATAACATTCAATCAAAGAGCATTTCATGTACTCATCAACACAAATTCGTCGCTAGAGATTAGCATCCTTGGAGGTAAATTGGGCTGCCATATCTAATGCAATTGGAATCTGCATCAATTTTGAAAGGATTAACTACTCCCCAATATTAAGTAATTTTTACTTGATATGGGATTATATTATCAACAAAACAAATGGTTGATAATAGATACCTTGGTAGCAAGCAAAAATGGAGGCCATCGAACCATCCTGAGACTTGGATCTGATGAAAAAGGAACTAGAAAAAAAACCATCTCCCTGAATCATGTTAACTTAAGGGTTAGATTATATGCAAGATAATTAACATTAAAGAAAGGTAAAATTGAATAAATATCATGTCATTTAATTTCTATGAATTCTAATGAAGTATTACCTATAAATTATATGTAGTGGCGGACGCAGGATTTTCATATGTCATTGTCGTTGTCGTCGTCGATTGCTTAGCAGAGGGGCTCGAAGAGGCCAGCAAAATTATAGATCGGCACAGCAGGAATTAAAGACATTAAATTGGCCACAACATTTCTCAGAATTTATTAAATGAGAGTCTTTAGTCAGTTTCTGGTCCATCTCACTGGCATGGTTGGCACAGCAAGGATTCAAGTTTTCCAACTTGGATTATATGCTCTTGTGAAAGGGCTTTTGTTAAGAATCCTTGCTCTAGCCAATCAGGCCACTACTAGACATCAATTGAAAAGTATTTTGGGCCAATGGGTAAGAAGGAGGTTCTGAAGTTTAGGCTTACTATTAGATGTACTTGGTTTCTTAGTAGAATAAGTAACAAAGCCAATGTAACGAAGCTTGATGGAGCAGATCATTCTGTCAATGCTACTGCTGGTGATGAATTAGTAAAGGTTTTAGAGGTCTTGCTACGAAGGCTATTGTGAAGGCTGGTGAGAATGTAATGGAACTAGATGGTGGAAAACTCACAATGGACTAATATTTATCCAATTTCAACTCTTTACTCATTTGACTATCTCGATCCCTATCCCTTTCTCCTGTTGATGGTAAAGTATTGAAAACTCACTTGCGAAAGACTCTCTATTGGCTCGTTTGGCTAAACTCCCAGGGCAAAGAGAAAGAGAAACTCCAACGGTTATTGGCCTGCTATCGATGGTAACTGAAAAAACCTCGAAGGCATTCATTCCATTCCTGCCCCTAAATTAGAAATATGAGAGAGTATCTTCTTATGACTCCCACTTAGCTTGTTGGCTTGGGAGAAAAGTCTAAGTGCAAACATTAAGTCCAACTTTTTGAGGTATAACAATGTCGCTCCAATCGCCTTTCGAGCTACGCTCTCATCTCGTTAGGCACTTGTCAAACTTAGACTGACTCTTCTCTTCTCTTTCTATTCTTTCTATAAGCTCAACTCTTCTTCGCTTTCATTTTCGCCTCTCTTTCTATAAGCTCAGCTCTCACTTCGTTCTAACTTCGATTCTCTTCAAAAATATGAACTGGAAGTCAAATATATTTTCTCTTTCGTTTGCCTAGAAACTGAACTGACACCGACACAAGTGATTTCGAAGTACGAAACTTAAAGCAAGGTTCCAGGTTTTAAAACTAGAAAAATATTGGAAATGCAAGGCAAATCAGTTTCCTACGCCATCATCATCTTTTCCTACGATTTCCTCCGACTAGGCCCATAACAGTATGCAAAAAACTAGACATAAAAAACTGACCTAGGTCTGTCCAA
This sequence comes from Platanthera zijinensis, assembly GCA_039513925.1. Classification (NCBI taxonomy): domain Eukaryota; kingdom Viridiplantae; phylum Streptophyta; class Magnoliopsida; order Asparagales; family Orchidaceae; genus Platanthera; species Platanthera zijinensis. Next base: position 13,844,226 of record CM077098.1, read on the forward strand.
TCAACACGGGCCTAGACATGACTTGGAGGCATTAATAAGCCCCCACATAAAAATCGGAACCAACCTGGTGCCAAGCTAGGAAAAGGAACCATGCCTGGCTGGTTCAACAGCTGGACACCAACAACATGCCTGAAGTGGCCGATCTAGGAAAAAGAAAAGTTTGCTAGGCAAGACAAACTGAAACAAACACCCCATATAAGTGGCGGGGTTAGGCCTAAAAATCCCAAGCCTGATCCATGCCAAAAAAAGCTTGATCTAAGCAACACAGGTCTTATTAGCACCTCTAGCCTGAAGTGAAGTATTGTTGATGAAAAATACCACTTGTTCAAAATAAGTATCATAAACTGACTTACCAATAAACAACATTTCAGCAAACACACAATACATTGCATTGCCTCCAATTCTTTTACATCAAACATTCCCTAAACAATTAAAAAGCATTTCATGGATATACTAAATAAGAAAAAAAATTAAGAACATAAGCCCAAATAATAACATTTTAAAATCATAAAGGCTTTACACTAAATAGGGGCCTAATTGGCAAATTTTCAAAAATAGTAGACCTCCACTATAATCACAAAGACATCAAAGGAAAAATATAACCGTGCTTTACACAATATACCATGGAGCATTTCACCATAATTTGCATTATTTAAAATGATTTCAACTAATAAATAACTTTCCAATAACAAAGAAGATGATGGTTGTATTTAAAAAATCATCTCTATGGATCTAACTAAAACAAGGTAATTTATTTATTAAGTGAATCATTTTCATAATCATACCATTCAACAAAAAAGAGGATACGATACACCAACTAACTTCACAATAGCTGTTATGATTCTACCATAAAGTGCATCACGACGATATTTCTTCATCATGTCTTTTGCTTAAACCATCATTATCCTTCTATATTTACCAAAAAAACAAGGACTTTTAATCAATTATTTTGCATAAAAGAAAAAAACAAGATTTACTTGGCAGAAATGATGCATTTATATCCTAACATGATGCCATGACATCCATAAATGATGAATGATGGTATTCCTACCCAAAAGTTTTCCCTTTAGAAATCCTATGGAGTTTAGTACAGTTTAGCAAATGTTTAGAAACTTATAGTTTGGAAGAACAGTTCAGAAAATCTCACAAATCATGGATACTTCCACACCTTGAGATATATCCCTTTCATGTTATTCGTAACTTTTTATAGTTGAAATGTTGGTAAAACACAAATAACTCAAACTATTGTATTGATCAGATTGAAAGAACATTCAAAGATATATCTATGCTAGCACAAACTTGATAATTAACAAAAGCAACCAAATATAAAACAAAAAACTTTCAGTTAGAAGAACGACTAAATATAAAAGCTATAGAAACTTTCACAAAGAGAAAAAAAATTGAAAAGCAGGAGTTCAGATGATAAAATCAGTTCTCAAGAATCATTAGTGGTCTTTTTGGTCCTTAGGTTCTCTTTGTTTCTGAAGAGCGAAAATTTTGTATTCCATCTCTTGAATACGAGTGGTCACCACCACTTCCAAATCTTTGATACGAGTGTTCATCTCCACATCATTTGAATACTTTATGTAGTAATAATAACACATCATTAGAATACAAAAAATGTGTGTGTATTATAAACTTACTTATGCAAGCAATTTATTATATATTATTAGGCCTAAGATTCTTGCTTGGACTATAATTAACTTGCATTTTCTTAAGGAATCTAAGTTAGATTAAACTTTAACATCCAAAAATTGATGATAAAGATATTTCAACTGCTTGCACCACCTTTTTTCTAATTGAACCATTTCGCCAAGTTTTGCATTTTACACAAAAAGATATACACACATTACTATTTTTTGAGCAATGTTATAAGCAGTTTAAAAATGATTGTTTGCACTTAAAAAATATCTAAAATCTCTTATTTTAAAAAGGTATGAAAAACATTTAATAGAGTTCTTTCTTCATGCATGGCCCTAGATAACTGGTGTCAGATTCGTCTCTAAGGATCAACTCCACTAAAAAATCTCTAACAACTCCATTAAACTCCCATTTGATCATGAATGTTCGAAAACACCATTGTTAAAATTTATGAACATTGTATAGACTCTAGTTTCTATCACCAAAAAGCACATTTTTTGATGAATATTTCTTTGGGAGAACTCAATTTCACAAAAAATTGAGAATTTTTTCTTCTCTCACGCCAATCTACTTTCACAGGAATTTCTTCCAAGTAGTACAGGAATTTCAAAGAAATTTGACTTGCATAAGAATTTCACAAGAATTTAACTTGCACAGAAATTTTACATGCACGGGAATTTAAGAAAAAATTGACTTTTAACCGAACATGATCCAAGATGGTTGATTGTTTAGTGACTTGAGAAATCAAAAAAAGAATCTGCCAAGTAGTAGTGATTGAAAAAAATTACCAAAATTTTAATGATATATAAATACCTGGAAGAGGAAGATAGGTGGCGGGGGCTTTACAACGATGGGGCTTCGAGCGACGGCGGCTTCGAGCGACGAAGGCTTTGAGTGGTTGCCGACTGATGCAGTAAAGGCACAAGCAAGGGTGAGGGGCAAGGGGCAAGGTGCTAGGGTTTCCCATAAAAGGAGAGAATGCGGCGCATGCAGTGAAGGAGGAGCGGCAGTGGCCGGGGCTTCGAGTGGTGGCTAGCCGTCAATGCAGGAGAAGAGAACGGGATGCGTAGGAGTTGAAAAAATTTTCTGAGCGAAAAGGAGGGTTTCTGCGTGCTTATTCATCTGTTTGGATGAGGTGGTGTTTTGATCGCTTATTGCCAGTGTGGGGTTAGGGTAGAGGAAGTTACGGGATAATCTACTGTTCATGTGTTAGTGGAAGTTAAAGAGTTAGTGGTATGGGTGTTAGTTTGAATTTAGTGTTCGTAAAAATATTCTTTAGTAAAATTGATTGGCCGGGCGGACGGACAGTGTATCATATATTTTCTTATTCAAATTAAAATTACTTTAAAATTAAAGTGCAAGATTAGTAAATATGCCTTTTTTTAAAACACATTAATATAGATTATACATTTGGCGACAATGTGTTTCGAGCCCTCAACTTCATCGTCGTCTACAAGCAGCTTTTTCGTCCACCTCCTCCTCACCCCGCCCCCATCAAATTCCATTTATATAACAACAATCTTTCTGTAGAAGCTAAGATCTCTCCTAGCAGACCCATCTGTTTGGAAAAACGAGTGCAAAAACAACACAGAAAAACGCAGAATACAACTCAGGAATTTAATGTGGAAAAGCCCAAGTCCGGGGAAAACCACAACCACCAGTGCCACAGAAATCCACTATGAAGAACATTCAAAGGCTCCATCTCTAAAATCATCATGCTTAACTAAAATTAGATGTTAAAAGATTGGCGGAAGAAGCGGTCAAATTCTTGATAAAACTCAAGATCTCTAACTTTGGATTTTTGTTTTGTTCTACAAAAAAGATTTTGGAGGTACAAATAGTATCTTAGAGTATAATTATAATTCCAGGATTTACAAATTGCCACGAGCTACAAATAGTCAAATATGATTTACGAATATTAACACCCATGAAATATTAAATAAGTGGGAAAAAATAAAAGTGAGGAAAATAAAAACCTATTATTTTTTTGTATGTATAAATAATTAAGTATAATTAAGATGAAATATCATTTTTTGAGGTCACTCAAAGCTAGTGGCGTGCATAGAAAGGACTCGTGCAGATGCACCCAACACATCAATGTATCCTTCGTCGGTACGTCGCTGGAGTTGTTCGATCATAACCTAAATTATGACAAAGTTAAAGCTTTTTGCTTACGAAAATGAAAGTCAAACTGTCTAGTACTCATATATTTTTAATTATAGACTTGCTAACTTTCTTATAAATTAGGATAGATATATATTATGTCTCTAAGTATTTTTGTTACTAAGTAAATTATTTTGTAACAAAAAAATTTATCATTAAAAATGAGTTATGGGGAAAAATTTATGTATCCCACTAAAAAACATGCATTTAGTGATGAAATATATTTTATCATAAAACTTTTGTCAATGAGTATGTACATTTAGTGACCGAACTTTAATTTTTTCACTATAACCATGTATTTAGTGACTGAACCTTAATTTTGTCACTAAAGATTTCTCTTTAGTGACCGACGTTATTTTCATCACTGAAGATGTATCTTTAATGACTGAAGTTATTTTTGTCACTAAAATCATGTATTTAGTGATGAAATATATTCTGTCACTAAAATTTGGTCACTAAAATCTCCTTTTCTTATAGTGATTGGGGACAATGTTTACCTTAAAGTATGGGGGAGTGTTCCCTTAGTTAGTTTACTTTAGAAAAATCAAAAAATATATATAAAAATTTTTTGAAAAAAAAATCCCAAATTAAATTTAGTTAATTTTTGCCAAATCAATTAGTACCCCAGCACTTTGCATTTTATTGTTTTTAAGCTCATGTCTACTTGCTTAGTTCGAATAAAGTAGATTAATTTTCTGTTTAAATATGATAAAGCGAGTAGTATGTTGACTCACGCAGTGTTCCTATTTAGGGTAGTATGTTTTTTTTGAAAAATTTATTAAATCTTTTTCACTTTTCCTTAGCCACCTTTTTTACTTTATTTTTACTTTTATAAAACCTATCATCCTTTATTTTTCATTATTAAAATCTTTTTAAACGTTAATTAGTATTAAGTGTAGTAGACACAAACAATTCTAGACGTTTATTATCACTGTTTTCATGAAAGTAAATTCTCTATTTTCTATTTTTGTGTTTATCTTCTTTGTAAATTTCAAAACTTTACTTTGAGTAGATTTAGGAAGCATGAAAATGATTTAGGCATTTCTTTTGAAATGTTTGAGCATTTGCACCCTGCCTAACAAAAATCGCTGCTAGCCATTTTATGCCTTTTCCTTTCCTTTTTGTAGCCCGACTTTTTATTTCACCACGACCAAATAGCTTAACTACACCAACAAAGAGAGGCTACAACGGAGTTTTTTTGGCTATCCCCGGCGCTTTATAAAACGCCGCTAAATCACCACGGATGCGGCCGTCGCCAAAGACCTTTGCGGCGCTTTAGACAAAACGCAACCAATGCTGGGCATTAGCGGCGCTTTGAAGTAAAACGCCGCCAAACTCTATGGAATTGTAAAAAAAACACCCCCGCTGATTTAGCGGCATTCTTTTATAAAAAAACACCGCTAATTCTGAATCATATTAAAAAAACTATTTGGAGATTTTCTTCTCTTATATCGCGACATTCAAGAAACTCAAAATTACTCAAAGAGACTGCCCTAGATGAGCACTGTATAGAGAATTTGAGAGGTAGAGCATTGATCAAAAGATTGATTCATCAAAAATTACTTATAAGTGAACAATCCCAAGCCAACAAATTGGAAAAATTACATGCTGATGGCTAAATCTACTCTTGGCAAATAAGATTAATTACATGCTCATGCTCCTTCATGCTAACCGATTATGTTCCTCAGTTCTTCTTGCAATTTTCCTACATGACTAGAACGGAGTTAAAGTGGAACCTCTTCCTGAGCAGTAAGTTTGATCTATAATGTGAGAAGAAAATATTTAAAACCAGATATAAGAAAAGTTGTGGAACTTGGAAAACAATATTGATTATTCGAATGCATGCACCCCTTTCATGTAAATAACAATTAGTTGCATACCACATGTCCAACAGACTGCCATATAGGATGAGCAGCATCAACAGAATACTGCAATCTTAACTCATCTCCAGGAACAAGAAAATAACATGTCTTCCTACAAATTTATTTAAAAATGAATTGATTACAACCATGAATGGGAAGTCAAAATAATGTGTAATATTAAGGAAAAAATTAAATGTTGTCTACTAGTTTTGTAAACCAAGAAAAGTTAAACAACCTTAGGAAAGATAAAATATGTCACTCACTTCTGGTTAAGGCCAACATCCCATCTTATTGTCACATAAACTTTACTCTGTGATTCCTCCATCATCTACAACAAGAACCAAGCAAAGAGATCGGCTATTTATAAGGTAACCTAAATCTAAATACTTCTGAAAATTACCATAATTGATCGTCAAATAAATTATGAACACAAGATGCAGTAGTAAGCTTCAATCGTTCCCTCATCAAAATCAGCTTCCAGCTTAATTAGTGGAGCAAATACATTTTGGTATGTTAAAGAAGTAAACAGTACTAGATATATTCCCACATACAGGAAACATTGTTGGGAAATAAATTTGCATAGAAATATCCCCTGTATAAATTAATGCATAGAAAAATCAGCAGTGTAATTAAAGTAAATTTTAGTATATAATTGAAAAAAAAGCAACGAAAAGTTATTTGCAAATCTGGTAGAACTTCACGACAAGAAACCCTAGATCTATGGATCTAGCTTGAGGATAAATCTATTGCAAGAATTAGATTTGCTATTGATTGCTACATCTTCACTGATAAAACAATTATATAATTTCTCAGACTATGGATAATATTAAGATTTGGTAGAACAACCCCACAAGAAACCCTCGATCCAAACTTAAAATACAATTTCACTGACCTAACAAAATATTTCAAGCCAACATAATATGATCCAGACATGAGTTTGATAAGGAAACCCCCAGTTCTTCATGAACACAGACACAAACCCTAAAACTAATCAACGATGGTGATAAAAATGAAATAAACACGCATCAATCATAGATTTATGGATCTATTCCAAGAACAACAAATGAATGCATTAAAAAAAAAAAGCATAAATCCATCAATATCAGGGTACTTTGCGATGCAAGCAGTCATCTTCGATAGATTTGAACATCAACTACATCGCATAGGGGCTAGGGTTCGTTGAAGGCGAGCTCCCAGATATAACACTTCTGAAGTTGACAGAAGAGGAAATAAATGAGTTAATAGGTAGATCGTGGAAAGAATGAATCCCTAGAAGCACGAGGATTTGCAGGGATCACAAGCCGATGCCGAACGTGGAGGAGATTAAAAAACCCAACGCCTCTTGGTTTGGAGAGGTCACGGGTGAGTGTTGAAAATAGATTAGAAAACCTAGGTTGTAACTATTCACGGCATTTTTATTAGAAAAAGCGTCGCCAATTTTGTTAATTTTTTTTAGCAGCGTTTTGAAATATAAAATTGTATCTAAATATATATTTTATTGCGGCGTTTTTTAAAACGCCGCTAAAAACCGCCGCCATAGAACCATTTTGTTGTAGTGATATATGCACACTTTAATTTTTTTTTGAGCTTTAATTACTAATGTGCATCATTTTTAAAAAATTTGTGGAAAATCCATGTATTATCTTTTGCTATAAAAGTGGAAATATTTAAGTATGAAAATGAAAAAAATGAAAAATGAAGAAAAAAATATTTGATGAAAAAAGTAAAAGAAAAGAGAAAGAAAAAACAAAGTGAAAACTATTTATTTTGGCTTGCATTATTTTGGCAAAGCTCACTATTTTTTTATTTTATTTGTGCAAGTACCCCTCGTTTTTATCTTTTGAAAATCACACCCTTAAAAACCTAAGCCTAATTGTATGCCTAATTAAAGTCCTACTAATTCATGTTTCCTATGTTTACTTTTTTGTATAGTAGCGAGAAACTATATTGAGTAAGTGTTTTTTTATAGAAATATTGATGTTTGTCTTGATTGACTATGGTTTTAATTTGTCACTTAGACTTTAGTAGTGACTCAATTCGCTTTTTAATCGTTACTTTATTAAGTTTTAATTCTATATAAATTTGGGTTGATTTGTTTTTATATTTAGTGAAATTTATAAAATTATGTGCTAAGTTAAAGTATGAATTTTTCAGTTCTTTTTTTAAAATTTCTCTACCTCTAAATTCCCGTCTTACTCGTTTATAGAATTTTTAAACTTTTTGATTAATCCTCTTTATTTTCGCTAACTTGTAGTCTTTGCTTGAGGAAAGGCAAAATAATAAGTATGGGGGAATTTGATGATGCATATTTTAGCTTAATTTATTAGGGTAAAAATATATTTATTTTCATTTTAAATCTCTTTCTTTATGTATTTTTAGGTTCCTTTTAGTTTCTTTTTATGTAAATAATCTAACTTAGTTTATTTTCTATTTTTCATGTTTTTTGGGCTTTTCAGCCAATTTTGCTGTTACACACCCCCGGGTCACGCCCTACCCGAGCGTGTACTTGGGGCATGCAACCCATTCCCGAGACAGAAATCATCCAGAAGCCATATCCCGAGAAAATCACCTACAAGCCCCTAGGTCATGCTCGTGTACAACTTAACACGGGCATGTACCTAGGGCTTGTCCCGCTGTCCGGAGGAAATTATTATCGTTGTAGAAGTCATCCCACATGTCAAGCCGTACATTTCATGCCCCCAGGTAACGCCCGACCTGGGCGTGTACTTAGGGCGTGTCCACGGTTCTCGAGCTGCGAGGTCATTCCCCACCAGAATTCATTACACCATACTGGTAACTCCCCCCCCCCCATACGAGCATGTACCATGGGTGTGTTCCCTAGATACCGAAGCTAGTCACCATCCTGCCAGAAATCTGATACCTGAGGTCAACTAAGATTACACGCCCCCGGTACACACCCTACCCGGGAGTGTAAGGGGGCGTGACCTAGTCAGAATTTTTTCCTATAAATACAAGGCCATTCCAAGCATTCCAGACCATGTTTTTGGGAGAGGGGAGGTGCTGCTAGTTTCATTCTTAGTTTTTTTTTTGTGTTTTTTTCTTATGTTTTTGCTCTCTCTCCCTTCATTTCTAGTTTTACATTTCATGCAATGTACTTTCATTACTTGTAATCTCGTTTTATTAGTGTTGTAGTAGTGATTAGCTCTATTTTCACGCACTTGTAATCTCCATTTGGTAGTTATAATCAACTTTTGTTTTTATTAAAATTTAGTTAGCTTTTCTTTAAGTCGCTTTCTCTTTATCTTTTTAGCTTTCATTTTTATGCACCTTTATAATCTACCCCTCTCTTTCCCTATTACCATGAATAACTAATCCTCATTTATACTCGATCACGATGATCTAAGAATGAGTTGATCAAGTTATGATGTTTTAGCTTTCTTTTTCTTCTTAAAGTAATTACCTAGGATTTACTCTTGGTTTTCGTTAGTGGAACTATATTTCTGGTATATAGTTTCCATTTGGGTTTTTATTCTTAGTTAGTCGAGATGCTCATAGTTTGAATCGATCACCCAAGAGTAAACAGAGTTGCATGTACCCCTCAGGAGAGGCAGGCGTTAAATCTCCCGGATTGGTGTGAAATCCAATAGCAGGGTTCACCACTTAAGGCGAGCTTTAGGCCTCCGAATTCGGACGAGAGTTCAGTCGGATCTTCCTAAACACAGTTTGGTACTTCTTCAACAAAAGCATGTCCAAACTTCGGGAACCTCCACGGTCAAGGTGTTTTACTTTATTTAGAATTAGTTTGTTATTTCATTTTGATTTTATTATTTCATAGTAATTCAAGATTGAGTACTCCTCTTTTATCTTTAACTCTAACCTTTTATTTCTACAGGTAATTTAGTTTTATTTTTTGCTTAGTAATTTAGTTCCTATTTTTAGTTAAGTAAATTAAAAAAAATATTAATTGATAAAATAATAGCGATCTCCTAGAAGTAAAAGTAATCATTACGCCCTAGGGAAATACAACCTTAATATTAATCTTTAGTATCCTATACTATAAACAATAAGGTACGCTTGCCTTTATCGGATTTAGAATCGGAGAATATTTTCAACTTCCACAATCCACCTTCTCTTTTCTTTAACCCCTCTTCTCCAACTTTGCGATTTTCGGTATCAGGAAACTGTGAGGCTCTCTTCTTAGGGAAGAAGAAGAGATGGGGCAAGAAGAAGAAGCCTGTTGGCGATGACCCATCAACTTCATATCAGCAAGAGAAGAGTTACACTTCTAAGCATGATGAGAAGAAGAAGGAAGGGCCAGGTGTTATAGGTGCAATCAGTCGGGTCTCTTCAAATGAGACTACAAGGTTAAGCTTTAGCCGAGTCATGTTGTATGCAAGGAGGAGGCTTGTTCCAGTGTTGAGGGAGCTAGATAGGGGAATGCTTTCATGACAGGCAGGTGTGTCTGTGCATTGTCCTCCATCAACTACCAAGATGACTAGATTATCGACTTTGGTGTGGTCAGCACCTCTCTGGGGATAAGTCAAAGTACTCTTTGTTGCAGGCTTACTCAGGTAATGATGCTATTATTACTGTTGATTATTCTATTCATGAAGTCAAGAAGGAGGGAGTTGTGTCTTTGGGTAATGAGAGGCCACTCACGTTAAGGAGTGTTTATCACGTACTATGCATGTAAAATAATCTCTTCTCAGTGACGAATGTAGTAAATGTGGGCTATCACGTTCTGTTCAGCCCAATATAAGTTAGATTTCTCCAGAACGTATCAGCGGTAAAGTCTGATGTTGCTCACGTTGGAAGGAGAGTAAAGGACTTGTTTATTCTATCAACAAGCTCCTGTGTTAATCTGATGAGGGCCAATGACAGTGCGGATATGTGGCATGAATGGCTATGGCACGTAGGGATGGACAAGATGAAAGCCATGGCAGCGAGGAGCCTTGTGAAAGTCTTGCTTAAGTTGTCATCCTACGGTGATTGTCATGTTTGTGTTGGATGTCAATATGGAAAGCAACAACGCCTTCCATTTGATAAGTCACAAAATAGGTCTAAAGCACTATTGGAGTGTGTTCATGGTGATCTGATGGGACCAAATGTCACTACCAGTCTTGGAGGGAGCAAGTATAAGCTCGTGTTGATTAATGACTATACAAGGTACACGTGGGTGTGCTTCATGAAGGAGAAGTCAGATGCTGTCCGGTTGTTCATGGAGTTCAAGGAGCTGGTGAAGGGCTGGCTTGGCATGCGGATCAAGAAGTTGAAAATAGATAATGGAGGTAAGTTCATTTCAACTGAGTTCTCTAACTTCTGCAGGTAGCAAGGCATCTGGAGGGAGCTTACTTATGCACATACTCCACCACAAAATAGAGTAGCGGAGAGGAAGATCTATCTTTTTACGGAAACCTGCAAATTCTGCCTTCATGCAAAAGGCATTCTGAGGTCCTTTGTGGCTGAAGAAATGGCATGCACAACCTATGTCATCAATCAGATGTTTCTAAGTCCGATCAACATGAAGTATCCTCTTGAGCTGATGTTCAAGGAGAAGCCAAGTGTTGAACACCTTCGGGTGTTTAGATCAACCTGCTACTTACACATTCCGGATAATCTGAGGACCAAGATTGATGCAAAGGGGAGGAAGCTTGTCTTTGTGGGCTATGATGAGCAGAAGAAGGGATGGAAGTGTATGGATCCTGCGACAAAGAAGTGTGTTGTATCAATATATATTTTCTTTGATGAACTGACATCGTATGGAGGTAGCTATGTTGAGCTGCATGAGAGCAGGCCTGATGATGGGTAGGTGGAAGTTGTTAAGGATCTTCTAGGAGCTATCGTTATCATCCGGAGCTCTAGGTGTTTCAATCTCTAGGGAGGAGGCTTCTGGTTCAGGAAGTAGGGGGAGCGTTGCTCCAAGTTTGCCCGAGAACGGAGCTGGTATAGAAGGCACAGCGGAGGTGGTTAGTAAAGGTCAAGCCTTTTAGAGATTGAAGAGGTCCGTTAAACCACTGACTCGTTATAGCGAAGGAAATATTGTGAGCTTTGTCTCCTGTTTCTTCGCAGGCCCCCTGGATGAGCGGGAGCCTTCAAAGTTCTAAGATGCCACTAGAGTCATGGAGTTGGATAACGCTATGGATGAGGAGAAGGCGGTCATCAGAAGAAATGAGACTTGGGACCATATGGCTAAGGTCGTTGGTGTTACTCATTTGACGTGTAAGTGTGTGTACAAACTAAAGAAGAAGGATGATGGAAGTATCGAAAGATATAAAGATCTTATGGTTTCTCGGGGGTTCTCCCAACAGTATGACAAAGATAATGAAGATATGTTTGGTCTAGTTGCTAGGATGACTTCGGTTTGGGCGGTGATCGCATTGGCTGCTTGCCAAGGGTGGAAGATATGAAAACTTGATGTAAAGACTGCTTTTCTTTACTGGGAGATAGATAAAGACATCTTCATGGTTCAACCACCAGATTATGTATCTAAAGATCATCAATACTACGTCTGCAAGCTTTGAATGGCTCTTTATGGGTTGAAGCAGGCTCTACGGGCATGGTATGGGAAGATCGCAGAATACCTCCAGTTCTGCGGATACATTACCTCTGATTAAGATTCAATCCTATCCACAAAGATGCAGGGGGAGATTCATGTCTTGGTGTTGTTGTACATGGACGACATGATCATTATAGGGAACTCTGAGGAGGAGGTAGCTAGGCTCAGGACCGAGCTAGCTATTCGGTTCGAGATTAAGGATTTGGGTGAGCTCCGCCACTTCCTTCAAATTGAGGTTGATACGAAGAAGAGAGGGATACTCATCTCTCAAAGAGGCTTTGCATATCAGATCGTTAATCGATTCAGCTTGAGGGAGGGAAAGAGTAGATCTACTTCTCTAGATTGTGGCATGAAGCTTTGACGAGATGAGGAAAGGATTTTTCCTGATCCCTTGGTTTTCTGAGATCTGGTTGGGAACTTGATTTACCTGACGATTACAAGGCTAAACATTGCCTATGTTGTAGGTCGAGTTAGTCATTATATGGCGAAACCAAGAAAACCTCATCTGATAGCGACGAGGAATATCTTGAAGTATGTGAAGAGTACTTCTGATATAGGACTCCTATATCGGAGGGACACGAGCTTTTCTCTACATAGCTATATTGATGTTGACTATAGGCGAGACTCAGACGATCGTAAGTCGATATCTAGTTATGTTTTCACATGCAGATCATCGGGTATTTCATGGTGCAGTAAAAATCAGGACTCTGTGTCCGTCTCTACTACGGAAGCGGAGTACAAGGCTTCGGCCTTGACAGCTCGAGAAGTCATCTGGCTGGGGAGGCTAGTAGAGGATGTTCATGAAGAAGTGTGTGGTCCAACTCTGCTTCGCAGTGACAACGAGAGTGCCCTGAAACTTGTTAATAATCCAGTTGGTCATGCGTGGTCCAAGCATATAGAGATTGAGCACCACTTCATTCGGGAGAAGGTTTTTGAGGGGTGTCTTATGGTTGAGCATGTGCGGAGCGAGGTCAACATCATGGATATCTTCAATAAGCTGCTGTGGAAGAGGCCATTTGAACGGTTACGGAGATTGCTGGGTTTGGTCACCACTTCTCACTTCAAGGGGGAGTGTTTAAATTGTTGATGTTAAGGGGGGGGGGGGGGGTTGATCAAGCAGACCGTACGGCCTGAGAAGTCTGGTGTTACGGCCTATTTGTGTGTCCTATGGTAGCTGTGTAGATAGATTGAATATTCGTGGTCTGGTCGAACTGGGTTGGAGTTAGTGAAGTTTGCTCTATGCGGACTGTTCTCAGAGCTCAAGAGATCGGCATTGGCTTGTGCCCTTTATCTCCTCTAGTGGTGTGGTTAGGAGGAAACCATAGAGTTCGTTGTTAGGCGAACTAGATTTGAGCTGGAGGACTGGGTGGACTATTGTTCGTGTCCCCAGAGCTCGCGCTAGAGGTTCACTGGTTGGGTACTTGGTCACGATCTGTGACAAGTTAAGTTTGATCGTAGAGTCCGCAATATCTGTTGGTTGACTTGGTGGTCTGTCTTTGGTCGTGGACATTGTTGTTGTGAACAAGTGCGGTGTCCACAAGGATGCAGACTAGCTTCTATCCTGCCTTCTTTCATGTCAGGAGGATAGGCTTGTGTCCGGCCTTATCCATGTGGATAGGGCGGACTCCTCTATGCTAGCTGAGGGCTGGGGTTGTGTCTCTATCTTCTAGAGCGGTGACCACACTCCTATCTATGCCTATAAATAGGACCCCCCCTATGACATCTTAATTATTTGAATAAACAGTAAGTTGAACTTGGGTTAATTGATGTGGTCTCGGATTTTCTGTCTGCGTGGTTTGAGAAGGTTAACCAGGTTGTTGTTTGAAGGTTGTGCGGCTAGCACTGAGAAACCAGGATTTTTGTGCTGAGTGCGGTTAGGGATCAGTGGAGCTTACGGTTAACAATTAGCGAGTTACAGCAAGTCGCGGTTGCGGCTAGCCGGTCTTCTCTCCTTCATCTTTCCTAGTTCAATAACTTGTCCGCCGGTCTCGGCGGTCTGTTCTTCGGTTCGGCAGCGACTTTATTCGTTGACTCTAGCAGCTAGGCGACCTCTACAGTCATGCATCTTGTAGAGAGAGGATAAAGGTGTTCAGCAGAATAACCAGTGTCTGCAGTCTATGTTGACTCTGTAGTTCAGTTTGGTGCAGCAGAAGCTTGGCGGTCTTGGCGGTCTCAGCGGTCTCTGAGGTAGTCCGCCTGTCTTGTTATTCCTGCTTTGTTTGTATGCTCTTCCTTTGTATATCGATGAATCTTATCTCACCATGTATGTCCTGTCTTGTAATGAATATTATTGATAATATAAGACTTGTTTATTGCCTTTTGTTATTTCTGATTTATTAAGCTTGGTTTATGGTTGACTGTTCCTGCGCCTAGTTCCCATTTTCCGCTTGATCAAGGTATCATCTTGATAGATTTGAAAGTTTTACTTGGTATCATAGCTATCTTCCTGATCTTCTTGAAAAATTTTAACAGAGCTACCCCAGGAATTAGACAACTTAAATGATGTATTTTATGTATCTTCCCTTAGGAATACAGTACTTCAGCCTGAGATATTTATCACCGCTATATCTGGCCTCGTGGCATTTGATAGATCAGTTCAAGTAGATCCTATGCAGATATTTTATTCTTAAGTACAAAATCTGGGGAGAAAAAGTGTTGCATTAGAAAAGGTCCTATGGTACAACCAAAGAAAAGATGAGTACACTTAGGAGCCAAAGAACCTTATGCGGCAGCGCTACCCGAGTAGTTTCCCCAAGGTAAATTTAAAACACTTATCTTGTATTCCTCGTAATTTGTTATCCATAGACTTAGCTCGACTTCGGGGACAAAATCTTTTATTTGTTTATAGTATTTGTAACGTCCCATTTCGAGCAAGACCCCTCGTGTGCATTTTGGTGTCATTATGGTAACTTGAGTCAGTAGAAAATGTTTGGAGAGAACCCCAAGTCCATGGGATGGAAGTTAGAACATTCCTGGAGTTTAAGATCCCTTTTTTCAGTGTCTTATGCCCAGAACTACAATTTTGTGGTGACACCAACTCCGGAGAAGGATGACACCACAAACAGCCGATTATCCCAGCAAATACTCGAGCATATTCTTTAAGGAAAAGAAGTAGTATCATAAAGATAACTAGTCCACATCACATGCAATATATATAAAATTAGTCCACAAATAATCAAAGATGAACCAAGACATATAAACAGTGCACTTGCCCAGTACATAAAATCCTCACTACAAACGCTCGCGAAAGAAAAGCTACTAGACACTCACTAATCCCATGACTTCCTCTGCTGCTGCTGCCACACCTGTACTAGGCTGGTTCACGTCATCCTGGATGTTTTTTTCCCCTGGTGTTGTACCCTGTCTCCCAGCTAGAGTCCCTGATGTTATGCCCATCAGGCCATTAGTTTACATAAGTATTGGTCCTCTTCCGTCCCCCATATGAAACCTTTGCACCGTGCGGTGGAGGATGAAAGGAAAGGGACTTAAAGTGGGGAGTAAGCAAGAGCATATGACATTGGCCCTAGCTATCACATGCCAAAAGTATCTATCACAGTAATGACAGGTATATAAATAGAAAGTAAGAGTAGCAGTATATTAGAAGCAACAAATTAAAGTAAAAGTAGAGCAGCTATTTATCATCACAGAGAATATAACCATAACTTATAAGAATGCTCATACAGACTTATAAGTTAATGGGTCATTTTGCAAGGCCTAACGTATAAAAGATCGCATAATAATTTATACCTTAGGGGTGGAGGTTTTATGCAAGATATGTATGACATGAAATGCTATACATGATTTATGATATGTTCCACACAAGTGCAACGCACCCACCCGACTCTATGTGCACAGACCTTTAGTTCCTCCATTTGGAGTCAACTAGACTCTTGGGTACCTCTCATAGTGGCAATTAGAGGCTGTGGGTTGGGCTTCCCCACTCCTAGGTTGGTATTCACATTACCCAACCTAGACCTTTCGTACAACTCGATACACCCATAAATAGGTTCTATGGAGTCTCTTGTATTAGTGCTGACCAATACACCAGTCTTTCATGGCTAAGTGAATACTTACACTTACCGAGTCAATGTATCGATCTCGGTGTGAATGATCGTCCAATAACAAAAACCCACCACTTAATGCACATGTACACATGGTATAAGGAGCTTCCGAGCCATCAGCTCACCAATCTAGGCCAGCTACCCTCCCGAGATGACGGAGTGAGTGTAAGTGAAGGTGGTTTAATATTGGTTACTCTTTTAGTCTGCTTATTCTTATAGATTAGGGTTAACCTTGGACTTTCCAGGGCATGCCTAGTGAAGGGCTCTCGAGGGCACTAGGAACTACAATAAGCTGAAGCCTAAAGCTCCCTTTCTCAAGGCACTTATTCTTATAGGTAACTACTTTTTACCAACACTATCCCACATTGCCCTTTTAGTTAATCCTAAGTGGATTTATATTATCCGGGAGAAGATGTTACTCCATTGGCCTCAAGCACAACCCTGTCTCCATGTTACCCAGACTACTTAGGATTTGTCCTAAGGGTGACCTTAACAAGACTCCACCCAACCAGGTGTACCCACTATATCTCCATGCATGTATGGCCTACATATCTATCCAGAATACTTGAATTTACTATATGCGGTCCAAGTGATCTATCCTGAGCGTATGAAAGTAAATACTCCAGATTACTTTGTGTTGTGTATTGTATCAACAATAACCTAGATTTTTATGAAGTCACCCTTGAACTAAGATGAATTAAGGTTGTATTTGATGCCATCTTGTAGTTCAGTGCTTGTAGGTCAGTATTGCTAAGTGTAGACCAATGTCATTTTATAATGAATCACCAAACACAGGACCATGCAATGTAATCCCTCATTGTGTGATCCATGGTGTTGACCCATGTGTAACCTCTCTATTGGGATGCACTTCATTTTCAAGTACTAAGGAAATGTAAGAAAGAATGGAATGCTGACTTCAACTTATAAGAAAGAAAAAGTTCACTAAAAATTCCCTAAGTCATTTTCTCGAGAAATGACATGTATTTCTCGAGAAGTCGAAGTAAATTTCTTGAGAAACTACAAGACTTCTCGGAAAATTACCTGAAAAATATGCCAAGTCATTTTCTCAAGTAATGTCGTGGACATTTCTCAAGAAGCCAAGTTGTTCTCGAGAAAAGCAAAAGTTCTCGAGAAAGTTAAGCCTTCTTCTCTAGAAATCTGCCTTCAGTTCCAGAAATTTTCTCTAAGTACATTTCTTTAGAAGCCATATGATTTCTCGAGAAAGAAATTCTTCTATCGAGAAAGCATGTTATTCTCGAGAAAGAAATTCTTCTATCGAGAAAGCATGTTATTCTCGAGAAATAAGTTCTTCACTTCACGAATTTCTTGCTAAGTCAATTTCTCAAAAGGTCATATTAGTTCTCGAGAAATCAAATTATTTTCTCGAGAAATATTATTCTTCTCGAGAAAACAGTGGTTTACTTCACAGAAAATTTTCTTCAGGCCCTTTCTCGAGAAGCCAAGTTTTTTTCTAAAGAGAGCTAGTCATTTCTCGAGAAATACACTTCTTCTCGAGAAATGGACTTACAGATTTTTCGTTTCAAATTTTCTGACAGAAGTTCAAATTAACATAAGTTTAGTAGGTTTGATCTTCCCTTAATTACGTGGATCCTATTTTAATGATGATTGATCGTTGGTCGATCAAATATATAAAGTCTATTTAAGGATTCGAAAAGAAAAATTATCATTTACAAGCCGAATCAATCAGAAGTAGAATAATTCTCACGGAATTTGAATCGCTCAAGTACTTTCAATTTTTGGGAGAAAAGTAGATCATCTTCATCATAAATCCTTTATTTCGCCATCTCCAGATCCAGCGATTCAAAGAAAAACAAGATTCTACCAATCCTAGATCATCAGTTTCTTCAACTTTTATTTGATGGGGTCGGATCCTAGCTTTCAGATCAGTCTTCTAAGGTTTCTTCCTCAACCTTCTTCATCAAGTTGTTCCTAGTTTCAAGAAGGAAGATTCAAGAAGATTTAAGATCTGAAGTGTAAAATATTTTCCTTACTATTGTAATTTGTTTTTACATTTGTAGGAGCTTTATCTCTGTGTTTGTAGGACTTTTATCTCTGAGGTTGTAGATTCTTTATGGGATCGAGTTTTTAGATCTGGTTTGTGGATTGAGGTGTAGATCCGGCTTGTGGATCAAGTTTGTAGATACGTTGTGGATCGAGGTGTGGGAGAAAATCTCTGAAGTGTAAGATTGGTATATCTGAGAAAGTTGAAGTAGCTGAATCTTACCCTTTGTGGTAGATAGGCGAGGCGGGTCAGTGGACATACCTAATCGGAGGAACCACAATAAAAATCTATGTGTTTGTGTGTTTGTCTTTTAAATATTTTTATTCCGCAAAAAGATGCAAACATCACCTATTCACCCCCCCCCCCCCTCTAGGGGATTTAGGTAGACGATAGATACTTTCAATTGGAATCAGAGGGGAGTTTTGGTCAATAAGGCTAACACCTTGATCAAGATCTCTGATCTAGCGTTAAGAGATTTCGCACAGTCACCATGGATCGAAGCAAAGATATGTATTCCATGAAGCTACCAGTGTGCACCAAAAAGAACTTTCCCATGTGGAAAGAAAGAGTACGGTTCTACATGGAAGCTGCTGATCTGAGAATTTTTCAAATCGTGTAAGAAGGACCGCACATCCCTACTCAGGCTTCAACTATAAATACAACAATTGAGATTCCAAAGAAGGTGATGGATCTCCCTAAGGATGAGATTGCCCTAGTCTCCGTAGACAAGAAGGCGAAGAATATAATAGCTAGTGCAGTGGATGACTCAATGCACCAGAACTTAATCCACTACAAATCTGCCAAGGAGATGTGGGACTTCCTGGTTGTACTTATGGAAGGTACTGAAGAAGGGAGAGACGATCGAAGATTGCTGTTGAATCAGGAGTACGAAACCTTCAAGCAAGGTACCAATGACTCCATAACTGATAGTTTTGAGAAGTTTTTCAAGATAGTCAACGGCCTCAGGAACTAAAGTCATGAATTCACTCATGGTGAACTTAACGACAAATTCCTCAGATCATTGACAAAGGATTGGGATACAAAATTTGTTTCCATCAGAGAATTCAAGAAGTTTCTAGAGATCGACCCTCAGAATCTCTTCGGCAAATTTCTCTCCTACGAATTCTAAATGTACACCAGAAAGAAAGAGGAGCCAGCCAACCGATCTTCAAGCAAAGAGAAGACTATAGCCCAAAAGGCTGAAGGTTCAAGGAAGTCCAAAGCAGAGTCATCCATAAGGAGACGAGCTCCAGACACTCCTGAAGACTCTGAGCCTAGCACATTAGGATCCGAGCTATCAGATGGAGAGTTCTCCTTAATATCCAAGCGGTTCAAGAAGTCGCTGAGCAAGAGGAGACAAATGAAGAATAAGTCTTTCTCTTCAGATTCAAGGAGATCACATCGTGACGGCGATCGTACGAAGAAATACTATAATAAGGAGGACAGGTATAAATCAAAACCTAATATATTTTCTTCCTCTACCGTTGTTTGCTACTGCTGCAATAAGTCAGGTCACAAGATTGCGGAGTTTCCTTACAAGAAGAAGGATAGCTTAGGGAAGGACGAGAAGAGATCCTTCAAATGGAAGAAGAAAGAAGATAGAGCTTCGTCGCCAAAAAGTCGAAGACTCTTAGCGACAGTGACTCGAGCGAGTAAAGTTCTGAAAATGAAGAAGCTTACTTTGTTCTTATGGCTCAATCTGACGAAGAAGTGGGAGACTCTGAATACCATGCGAAGGTTAACTTGCAAACCATTCTTTCAGAATATGAAACTTCCTCCAATGATCATGAAGACTACTCCTCTGATGAGAATGAATCAGAGTGGATGGCTCAGCACGAGCACTTGTTAAAGGCTTTCGACAGATGCTGAAAGGTAGTTAGGAAGTAAGTTAAAGAGATTACCTCCCTCAAGGCAGTGGAAGCAAATTTGAAGGATGAAATTGCACAATTACTTCCTCTTAGAGAAGAAGTCCACTCCTTGAAAGAGGAACTTAAGGACTCGGCTGAGACGTTAAAACTGAAGGAAAAATATCTTGATGAGCTGGATGAAAATATCGCAGTGGAGAGAAAACTCGATGAGAGTTACTCCAAGCCGAAGACTGTTATTCCTCTCATAGATGAGTTCTCTGCCCAGAAGAAGGGTGGTGGTCTTGGCCACGCCAGTGGAAAAGGTAAGGCTGCCAAGAAGGCTAGAGCCAAAGAAAAGGGGAATGCACCCATGGATAAACCTTTATTCTGGAAAGTAATCTTTCCTACGAACAAGTTTGACCTTGAGTCATCATATGGTCATCATCTTAGGCCTACTCATGTGGAGCCCAAGAACAAATACAAGGGATGGACCCGTCCCCATGACTTTGATGTCAGCGTGTTCAAAGCACTGTTTGAGGACATTCAGATGAAGTGTTATGGTCCATATGTGCTTGGTTATAATAGTAAGAAGTCACCAAAAGCTACATCTGTTGTGCCTAAGGCTTAAGAGATGGGAAGCCCCTGTGTATGCTGCAACAAGGAGGCATCCACCTCTAAGAATTCTACCCCTATTAGACCTCACGTTTAAAGTGTAAAGCAGTAGTAAAAAAGGAGGTACAACAGATTCTATTATTGGTGCTGCGGAAAAATTATTCATTTTGGCGCAGATTGTTGGTATAACCCTACCAATTATGTAACTTCTAGAGTTAGCTATGCGAGACCGACCACTCGCAAGGCAAATGTTCCTAGGGGGAGTATGCTGACTAGGAACCAAGGACCAAAATATGTTTGGGTTCCTAAGGTAAACTGATTTATTTTTGCTGGAATGTCCAAAGGCCAATAGAACTCTGATCTGATATTTGGACATTGGATGCTCTCGGCATATGAACGGGACAAGAAGCCTTTTACGTAATTATACCACTGTTGAATACGGACCAAAAGTCATCTTTGGAGGTTAAAACCGGGGAACAACAAAATTTTATGGTATGATTTCCAATGGCGTAGTCTCTTTCACTGAGGTTGCTTATGTTGATGGATTACACCATAATCTTATAAGCATAAGTAAACTTTGTGACAAAGGCTACATCGTAGAGTTTTGCAAGGGCAAGTGTTTGATAAAATCGTCTGCAAATTTTGATACGGACTTAACAGGCACTCGGAGCAGAAATATTTTCTGTTTAAATTTTCTTTGTTTAGATACTTCTACCCCAGTGTGTTTTATGGCAAAAAGTAGTGCGTCTCTCTGTGACCAATGGCACAAGAGATTAGAACATATTAATTTTAAAACCTTCAAAAAGATATTTTCTCACAACCTAGTGTGTGATGCCCCCAGTATTAAGTGCCTTAAAGAGAGTCCATGACACTTCTATCAAATGGGAAAGCAGACATGGGCCACCTTCAAGGGTTTTGCTGAGAAAGATTCTTATTGAAACTTATACTTTCTTCACATAGACTTATTCGGTCATATGCATACTCATAGCTTAGGAGGTAAGGTCTATACGTTAGTAATCGTTAATGACTACTCGTGTTTAACTTGGTTGTTCTTTCTGAAACACAAGTAAGACACCTTCGCGTCTTTCACTAATTTTGTCCGGCAAATTCAAAACGAACTGAACTGCTCAGTGGTCAAAATTAGAAGTGAACACGGAATAGAGTTTGAGCCTGGTGCCATAACAGAATTCTGTGAAAGTCAAGGTATCTTTCATGAATTTTCATCCTCGAGCACTCCACAGCAAAATGGAGTTGCTGAGAGAAGGAACAGAACCCTAATTGAAGCATGTACAACCATGTTAAATGACGCTTCACCTCCAGAATACTTCTGGGCAGAAGCAGTCAACACGGCTTGTCACGTGAAAAACAGGGCACTAATCAACAAAAACTACCGTAAGACCCCCCCCCCCCTATGAGCTATTGAAGGGCAAAAAACCGACTGTTCCTAGTTTAGAATCTTTTGAAGCAAATGCTTCGTACTTAATAATGGGAAGTATTAACGCACAAAGTTTAGTGAAAAATGTTTTGAAGGTATTTTTGTAGGATATAGTAGCCATAGTAAGGCATATAGGATTTTTAATAAGAAAACTATGATTGTAGAAGAGTTTATAAATGTTGTATTTGATTAGACAAGCCTGCTCCATAGTAGCTCGTCTAGTGTTATTGGTGCAGATGTAGGTACAAGGATTATAGAGCAAAGCTTCTATGAAGCTGTCAAGGAAGATGGTCCAAGCTTAGTAAATATCGTCGATCTAGGCTTGGTGGATGAAGAACCTCTAGAGGAAGAAGTTCCTCAACCCATAGTTGTTGTGAAAGATGCTTCAGAGCCTACTGGAGAGAGGGAAGGGAATCTAGGGTTCCAACACCTAAGATATCACCCAGCTAATCTAATCATTGGAGAGCCAGGAAACGGTGTGAGAACCAGAAGAGGTATAGCTAACGAAGTTCTGCATCTAAGCTTTCTGTCTCAGGTTGAACCGAAGAAGATCGAGGAAGTGAACAAAGATGCTTCTTGGATAATGACAATGCAAGAGGAGTTCAACCAGTATGAACGATGCAAAGTATGGGAGCTGGCACCCAAGCCCAAATGATAGAATGTGATAGGCACTAAGTGGATCTTCAGAAACAAGCTGGACGAGAACAGAGTAATCATCAAGAATAAAGCCCATCTTATAGCTCAAGGATAACGACAAGAAGATGTGATCGACTTCGACCAGACCATTGTGCCAGTGGCAAGGCTTGAAACGATCAAGTTGTTTCTTGCGTATGCTGCCCTCAAAGGCTTCGTTATCTATCAAATGGATATGAAGTCAGCATTCCTGAACGGGTATCTAAAAGAGGAAGTATACGTAGCCCAACCCTCATTTTTTGCAAACTCTAAATTCCCTTATCATGTTTTCTTTTTAAATAAAGCCCTATATGGTTTAAAGCAAGCTCTCTGAGCTTGGTACGAGACTTTGTCTAGCTTTCTTCTTGAGAACAAGTTCACAAGGGGAAAGATAGGCACAACATTATTTCTTAGGGAAGTTAATGGTAAGATTTTGCTAGTGAAAATCTATGTCGACGACATCATATTTGGCTCTAAGGAAGACAACCTTTACAAAAAATTTTATAAACTTATGCAAAGGAAGTTTGAAATGAGTAGTATGAGTGAGCTGAAGTATTTCTTAGGACTTCAGGTGAAGAAATCTAAAGATGGGATTTTCATCTCTCAGACAAAATTCACCAAGGAGATTCTTTTGAAATTTGGAATGGAGAGTGAAACCTCTATGAGGACTCCAATGGGTTCAACGGTGTCTCTGGACAAGGATGAAAAAGGGAAACCTTTTGATGAAACCAAGTACAGAAGCATTATTGGATCCTTGCCCTACCTAACTGCCAGTAGACCAAATATAATGTTCTCAACATGTGTCTGCGCTAGATATCAGGTGAACACTAAGGAATCTCATTATGTCTCTGCAAAACAAATTTTAAGATACCTTAAGGGTACAACCAATCTTGGTTACGGTACCCAAGAAGTAATGACGTCGAGCTAATTGGCTCTTCAGATGCTTATTTTGTAGGAAGCAAGGATGATAGGAAAAGCACTTCCGGGACGTGCCAATTCATCAGAAGACGGCTTATCTCTTGGAGCAGTAAGATGCAAAATTGCGTTGCAACATCTACCGCTGAGTCAGAGTATATCTCTGCAGGTCATTGTTGCGCACAACTTCTATGTATAATAAAGCAACTCGAAGACTATAATTTGAAGTTCAAAGAAATTCCAATGTATTGCGACTCTTCCAGCGCAATAGCTATCACCAACAATCCAATTTTCCATAGTAGGACCAAGCACATCGAAGTTTGCTACCATTTCATCCGGGAGCATGTGGAGAATAAGGACATAGCCCTTAATTATGTCCCGATGGACAAGCAGGTGGCAGATATTTTCACGAAGCCGTTGAACGAGGCCAAGTTCTCCTATTTCAAGACAGAACTTGGCATGCTCAACATGGAATCCTGAAGTGATCATTTCTGAAGTCAAGCATAAATTCAAAGAAGATCTTGTGTTTCTCGAAAACTTATGTGGAATTCTCGAACACAAGTCATTTTCTTGGATTTCTCGAAAAGAACTTAGATTTCTCGAAAGGCTCTACATTTCTCGAGAAATACTTTATGGACTTCTTGAAATTCTCTCTATTTCCGGAGAAAAGCCTTATGGATTTCTCGAGAACCCTAATTTTCTCGAGAAAGTCCCTAGTCCGCCAGAATTATTTCTCTTTTTGATGAAGAATTCGTACCGCCGCTCAGGAATGCATTTCTTTTAATTCTTCAAAATTTTTAATTTTATATAAATAAAAGATAAGTCAATAGAAATTCTTGAACCCACAAATTTGAAAAATCTTCCCAAGAAAGACAGTTCTGTTTTGCAAAGGCCACTGCCACTCTTCTCCCAAAACCCACTGCTTCTTCTCCACCAAACTAGAAATTTCTCCTTCTCTGCAATTGATGGCTCCTTCCTCTAAGATTGGTGTGGGAAGTGAATTTGTTCGCACCAGCTTAGAGGAGATTTTCGACAACTTCAAAAATGTTCTGATACTTCTGGATTTCGCCAGACTCAACTTTATCCTGGAACATCCTTGTATGGTCTTATTACCCGATGTTGAAGAGTTCTTCCGTCATTCCAACATCAAGAGAAGTGGGAAATTATTGAAAACAACAGTCAAAGGTATGAAACTCAAAATCAAGCCATCCTCTATCACAGAGTTTCTACGATTGCCATCCATAGATGATGAAGATTATCTGGAAGCAGATGATTATTCCAGAGCCTACTCCTTCTGTGGTCTTCCAGATTCAGCCACTTCTATTAAAAGACAGAACATGACTGCTGAAATTAAACTTCTGGCCGACATTCTTGGCAAGGTTCTTCTATGCAAAACAGGGTCAATTGGATATATCTCTACAGAGTTCTTTGATATGATAATTGCAATTGTATGCAGAAAGAATTTCCAATGGGGATACATGCTGTTTGACAAGATCAAGGAGAGTTTGGAGGAACCTAAATTTTGAAGAATTATTTCTCTATACCTGAATCAGGCTCACCCAGAGATCTTCGACATAACCAAAGGTGTGGTAATTCACCACTTCAAGGAGGTCTCTATATCCTTCATCCAGAGATGGGTGATCAGAATTCAAAAGCCAAGGGATGCTACAGAAGTTCCAAGAATAATTGATGAGTTGTAAATATACCAACTTTTATAGTATTTTTATTAAGTCATTTTACTTTATTTTTGCCTTTTTGTTTGTTTTGTTTAATAAATATGCTTCTTTTTGTAAAAACAATCCTAACTTAAGTTTTTTTGTTTTATTAATTTTTTCAGGAAAAAGTCAAAATTTGACCTGACATGCACGTGTCGTATGGCCGACTCGCCCGTGTCAGCCACTCAATGCCATCGAGGTAGAAGCCACTCAATCCTTTTACTGTTCATGTCTCAATGCCTTCAAACCAAGCAGGACACGCCCGTGTCTGAAGACTCGACACGCCCGTGTCCGAAGACTCGACACGCCCGTATCCCTCACTCAACGCCTCCCACCAATCAGTCACTCAATGCCATCTTCGATTCGAGAAGGGCACGCCTACCAACACGCCCGTGTGGTACCCCGTGTCACCAGCTCAACTCAAATTACAACGTGTCCCAACATGCCCATGCCACGCAACCCGACACGCCCGTGTCGGACATGTGTCTCTTCCTGATGCTTCAAGAAGAAAGCCTGCTCGCCAGTGCTCGTAAAGTCAAACACGCCACCTCGACACGCCCCCCGACACGCTCGTGTCGTAGGGTGTGTCAAACCAAAAATTTTCCCTATAAATACCCAGTTTCTGTATGCTCTCTTGTTCTTTTTTTGGACCATCTTTAGTGTGTTTTGTGGGCTGCCTTGGTGCATTTCCATTTCACGTAAGGAGATTTCTCCCCCCTCCCTTTTCATGTTTGTTTTAGCTTTTCCTTTTGCCTTGTAATAGCTCGTAATAACTTTAATCATGAAAATAAAAATGTTTTCTTCTTTCTCTCTCTACATGGAATGAAAATGTCTTTGGGTGCTTCACTTTCTTTCTCCCTTTTTTTCCTTATGTTCATCTTCGTTTTTCATTTCTATGAAAAGTGTGTGTGAGTTTGTGAGTGATGCTTTTATTTATCTTCATTATGCGAAAGTGTTAGGATAGCTTTTATGTTTTAAGTTTTAATTTCAAGTTTTATGTTTCTTTGTTATGAATATATATATATATATATATATATATATATATATATATATATATATATATGTATGTGTGTGTGTGTGTGTGTGTGTGTGTGTGTGTTAGGTTATAAGGATAGTTCTTCCCTTTTTTTAGCTTTATGTCACTTTCAAATTATAACCCTTGCATCCTTGGGAGTTTTGTAAAAGAGGTTTTATAAAGGTGATTTTAATTTTCTTTAACTTAGTTTTTGTTTAGGTTGTAAACTTTTTGTTCCTTTAAATTTTATTTTCACTTTTTAATCACTTTTATGAACTCTTAAGAATAGAAAAGTTATAATTTTGATTTTTAATAACTTTTATTTTATCCAAGTTTAGGTTGTTTATATTTTATTTCCTTTATGTATTAGGATTTGGGGTTTTATGTTTTCATCCTTAGGATTTTACAAAAGTGAGCTAAGAGTTTGATTTTTTTTCTTACTTAGCTTTTTAGGAATGTAAAACTTTTTCGTCATTTTCAGTTTATTATCACTTTTTTCTCACTTTTGTAAGACCCTAATAATGAAAATGTTATCATTTAAATTTTTCAAGTCCTTGTACTTTTGTTTTTATTTCAAAAACCATTTGCTCTTTTAATTTTTATTTCATCTTTTTTATCGTTTTTGGCAAGTTATAGTGGTAGAAAAATTGTTGTTTTAATTTTTAGATAACTTTGCTTTTCTTGTTCTTTAATGTGTGTGTGAGTGTATGAGGATAGATTTTCATTAAGCTCTTTAATTTCATGTTAGTGTGTGTGAGTGTATGAGGATAGTTTTATTGCTTTCATTCTCCCGCCCACTCATTTAAGCCGGGACTCGCAATTTTATCGCTTTTTCAATTATGTAGAGTCTGTGTGTGAAGGAGATAAATTTTCTTGCTTTGATTTTATCGCTTTCTTCAATTCATGTAGAGTGTGTGTGTGTGCGCTTCTATTTCCGCCTACTCGTTAAGAGTTAAATGTCGTTCTTCTTTCATTTCCCGTCCACTCATTTGAGTGGGACTTGTCTTTTAATTTTCCTCCTACTCATTTGAGTAGGATTTGTAATTTTCATTTTTTGTAACTTAGTTTCTTTTTATTCATGCATTTATTTCCGCCTACTCGTTAAGAGTTAAATGGCGCATTGTTTTAATTTACCGCCTACTCAGTTTTGAGTAGGACTTGTCATTTACCGCCTACTAAGTTTTGAGTAGGACTTTTCATTTACCGCCTACTCAGTTTTGAGTAGGACTTGTACTTGCATTTATTTCCTGCCAACTCATTCGAGTAGGACTTAATTTACTTAATTTCTTCATGGTTTTGAAGTGTGCGTGAGTGCCTGCATCAATTAGCTTTCTTTCAATTTTTCTAAACGCCCTGTTTTTTTATGTTTTCTCTTATAACTGTTTAGTACTTAAATTCAAACTCACGTTTCACTAAAAACCATAAAGCCATCCCCATACCGATGAGTGGCTAATCTCTATTAGCCTTCGGCATCGAAGAGCATTGGGACATATAAAATGATTCAAAATAAATAAGGTTCTTTATTTTTATTTTAATTTAAGGACTTAAGGTTTGCACCGGGTTAATGACGCATAGGACCACATTATCGATGTGTGGGATCTATTTCCGTTATCCAAGCACAAAGTCGAGAGGCTACACGTATGGACTGATCCCCCTTGGGTAAAGAGAACTGTGTACGCCCCCTCGAAAGAGAAGAAGCGTAGTTCTTCCGAATTGGGTTCCCTACCAATAGCGATGTTCTTAGCATAATGCAAGCGTTAAGGTGAATCCTTCGTCGGACTAACGTTCGGTCGAATAGCCTTAGCGTCCAGGTGAGCGATATCCCTAGACCCTGGTGAGCTCATGTCTATGGAACCTCCACGGCCAAGTGCCTTTTATTAATTTAAAAACTAAGTTCAATAATTATTAAGAATTATTTTAGTATTAATCCGATTCGATGTCGAGTGTTAACCCATCATCGAATAAATCTAAGTAAAATTCTGCACTCATTTCTTTCCTCCTTAATTAAATAAGCATCTCACCTTATTGATAGTAAGATAATAGTCTTCATGGAAGAGTAGATATAATCAACGCGCCCCCGAGAACAATACAACCTCGGTATTCTCCTGAATACCGAGTACTACTTGCGATAGGTGCACTTGCCTTCTTTTGTTAGAAAACTCGATCATCTAACCGGGCCGCGTAATCAGACCATTTCGAACCAACCATAGTTGGTCTCTGTTTTGCGGCCATCAAGTTTTTAGCGCCATTGCCGGGGAACACGGTTGTTATATCGAATCCGGGACTCTATTAATTTTACTTTATTTTCAAATAAAAAATCAAAAAAAAAACTTCCCCTTCGTTTTTTTTAGGGTATATGACCCGTGGACAACCTTCGAGTTCTAAAAATCTTGAATTCGACCCTGAGATCGACCGCTCTCTTTTGCGTATCCGATCTCAATGTCGAATTCCCTTTTTAGACCCGGAAGAATCCACCAGAGAACCCTCTATCTCTCCTATGGCCGACCCAAGTAATGCCCAAACGGCCGAGCATTCGATGTCATACTACGCTCGACCCAACTTGGATGATACTGGGTAAAGTATTGTTCAACCTGCTATGGCGAACAATAATTTTGAAATTAAGTCAAGTGTTATACAAATGATCCAAAATGTCGTGCAGTTCGACGGACAGCCGGATGAGGACCCTAATAACCACTTGTCTAATTTTTTAGAAATCTGCAATACTTTGAAGATAAATGGCGTCACTGATGATGCAATTTGTTTGCGCCTCTTTCCCTTCTCCCATAAGTCCAAGGCCAAGGAATGGTTGGTTTCCCTCCCGCAGGGATCCATCACGACCTGGGCAGAGTTGGCCGAGAAATTCCTTACTAAATATTTTCCGCCAGCAAAAATTGCTAGATTGCGAGTGGACATATCCTCGTTTGTACAAAACGACTCTGAGTCTCTTTATGAGACTTGGGAGCATTTTAAGGAATTTCTCCGCCGGTGCCCGTACCACACACTATCAATGTGTTTGCAGGTACAGATTTTTTATAATGGACTGAACTGTCAGACGCGTCAAATGATTGACGGGGCTGTCGGAGGCACTCTGAATAATAAGACCCCCGAGGCCGCCCAGGCTCTTTTCGAAGAAATGGCTATGAACGCCTACCAATGGAACCACCCGCGGGCACGCCATAAGCAGGCGGGCCTTTTTGAAATGGATGTCACTGCTCAGCTATCCCTTCAAGTGGAAAGGCTAACTAAGCAGGTGGCGGAGATGTCTGTTGCCTCCCCCACTGCGCCTTGTTTTATCCCCCCTAATGCCTGCGTGGTCGACGAGTTCGTGGACTACATGGGGAATCCGGTGCGTCCCTCCTTCCAAAACAACCCTTATAGTAGCCACTATAATCCGGGTTGGAGGAACCACCCGAATTTCTCATGGAGTAACCCGAATAACGCGCAGCGCCCTCCCCCCTCCCATTCTTTTGCGCCCTCTTTTCCATCACCTCCCTCAAAGCTCTCTGGTGGAGGAAAATTTTAGTCGATATGTCGCGTCCAACGAGTCTAATATCCGGAACATCACCGGATCACTTAAAAATTTAGAAATACATATAGGACAGCTGGCGCGACTTATGTCGGAATGCGCTCTGGGGGAACTTCCAGGGAATACGGAGCCCAATCCAAGGGAGAATGCCAACGCTATAACTCTCCTAAGCGATAAGGAGGTGGTCGATCCAAAATAGATCGATCCTCAGGTACATATTTCACCTCCGACCCCTCTTCCCTCTTTTTGATTATGCAGCCCTTGCCGATTTTAAACGACAAAACTATTTTAAACAAGGCGCTGCCCTACCCGCATAAGTTAGATAACGAGCGACTGAACGCGCAATATGAAAGATTTATTTTATTACTTAAACAAATTCACATTAATGTTCCTTTTTGCGAGGCTATCTCGCAAATGCCTAAATATGCAAAAATTTTAAAAGAGCTTCTTTCTAACAAACGAAAACTTGAAGATATTTCGCATATTCTTCTTAACGCTGTCTGCTCGGCGGCTCTTACTAATAAGTTGCCCTCAAAACAAAATGACTCGGGACGGTTTTCCATCCCGTGCCTTTTTTGCGATGTATTAGTAAAATAGGCCTTGGCAGACGTAGGGACGAGCATTAATTTGATGTCATTCTCGCTCTTCCTGCGATTAGGTTTGGGTACTCCTGCTCCTACCAATATGCGCAACCAACTAGCGGATCGCTCGATTAGGTTCCCCAATGGGGTAGTTGAGGATGTCCTTGTCCGAGTAGACAAGTTCACCTTCCCGGTGGACTTCGTCATCTTAGACATCGAGAAGGACGCCGAGGTACCCATAATACTCGGTCGCCCTTTCCTCGCAACCTCACCTGCGCTAATCGATGTAAGTAACGGTCATCTTCTCCTTCAGGTAGGAGACGACCAAGTTACTTTTTCTATTAACCCCTCAATGAAAGACTCGTCGCCGAGCGGCGATTTCTACTATTCATTAGATTCTATTTTTGGAGATTGTTCTTCTCTGGTTTTCGAGTCCGTGTTTTTAAATGAAGATATTTTTTCACTCAAAAATTTTTATTGTGATGAGGATGCGTCTACGGATAATCCTTTTGAACCAATTGGTTCAAAAGACATTAGAACTAAAACCTCGCTAGAAGAACCGCCCACCCTAGATCTCAAACCATTACCCGAATCCCTCAAATACGCCTTTTGGGGAAAAATGATACACTCCTGGTGATCATTTCTTCGCATTTAAGCGATTCGGAGACCTCTGATTTGTTGGAGGTTTTGCTTAAACATCGCCACGCAATTACGTGGCAAATTTCTTACCTTAAGGGGATTAACCCTTCTTTCTGCACTCATAAAATTTTCTTAAACGATAATTGCCGCAAAACCATTCAGCCGCAGCGACGTCTTAACCCAAACATGAAAGACGTTGTGAAAACTGAGATAATTAAACTATTAGATGCGGGGATTATTTTTCCCATTTCTGATAGTTCATGGGTTAGTCCCATTCATGTCGTGCCCAAGAAGGGCGGTCTGACCGTAGTGGCGAATGAGCACAACGAGCTCGTCCCAACGCGTACTATTACGGGTTGGCATGTGTGCATCGATTATCGCAAACTTAATGATGCCACCCACAAGGACAATTTCCCACTACCGTTCCTTGACTAGGTTCTCAAGCGTCTTTCCGGTCATCCATATTATTATTTTCTTGATGGTTTATCGGGGTTCTTCCAAATCCCCTTTTCCCCCGACGACCAAGAGAAAACAACTTTTACTTGCCCGTTTGGCACCTTCGCCTACCGAAGAATGCCATTTGGCCTCTGCAATGCGCCAGCTACATTCCAAAGATGTATGCTAGCAATCTTTGACGAGCTAGTAGAAGATATTATGGAAGTATTCATGGATGACTTTTCTGTATTCGGATGCTCATTCCCGGATTGTCTTCGTAATCTCGATCATGTCCTCCAGCGATGCGAGGACACGCATCTTGTTTTAAATTGGGAAAAGTGTAACTTTATGGTTCGAGGAGGTTTAGTCCTCGGCCATAAGATTTCGATTAAGGGGATAGAGGTCGATAAGGCAAAAGTAGAAATCATAGAAAAACTTCCTCAGCCGACTAACGTTAAATTTATTAGGACTTTCTTAGGCCATGCGGGCTTTTATAGGCGCTTCATTCAAGATTTTTCAAAAATAACAAAGCCGCTAACTCGCCTCTTTGAAAAGGAATCACATTTTGTATTTAGTAGCGATTGCGAGCCTGCCTTTAATTTTATAAAAAAACTTATCAATTCTCCAATTCTAGTGGCCCCTAATTGGTCCCTTCCATTCGAAATCATGTGCGACGCGAGTGATATTGCCATAGGTGCCGTTCTTGGCCAGCACATAAAAAAACATTTTCATCCTATTTATTAAGCTAGCAAGACGCTCACTTCCGCACAAGTGAATTACACAACGACGGAAAAGGAACTCTTAGCCGTCGTTTTCTCTTTCGATAAGTTTCGCTCGTATTTAACGCTATCTAAAGTTATCGTTTTTTTCGATCACTCCGCCCTTAAGTATTTACTAGCTAAAACCGATACGAAGACCCGCCTTCTTCGATGGATCCTCCTCCTTCAAGAGTTTGACTTGGAGATCCGAGATAAGAAGGGCGCGGAAAATCTTAAGGCGGACCACCTCTCCCGTTTAGAAAATCCTGCTGCGGAAGCGCTCGTCGAATCTGAAATAAATTTTAGATTCCCTGAAGAACGCCTTCTTTCCATTCATACGTCTTCATCATCTTTGCCTTGGTTCGCAGATTTTGCGAACTACTTAGTCGCGCGGGTACTTACAAAAGAATTTTCAAGTCATCAAAATAAGAATTTTTTTCCGACTTGAAAATTTTCTTTTGGGAAGACACATTTCTTTTTCGTATCTGCGTGGACCAAGCGATTCGAAGATGCATCGCGGGTGTGGAGTTCACGCAAATACTTAGGCACTTCCACGAGGGTCAAGCCGGGGGGCACTATAAAGCCAACCGGACCGCTAGGAAGGCGCTAAAGGAGGGCTACTTTTGTCCCACTCTTTTCAAAGACGCGCACAATTTTGTGCGCGCATGCGATAGCTGTCAGCGGTCGAGTAACATCTCACGTCGAGACGAGATGCCCCAAAACTTGATTTTAGAATGCGAAGTCTTCGATTTATGAGGCATAGATTTTTGATGGAGGCAAACCCCAATGTGTTAAAGTTGAAGATGATGATGGCGACGGCGACGGCGTTCTCCTACAGTTGAAGATAATGATGGCGACGACGACGGTGACTTTCTACATGTTAAAGATGATGATTGCGATAGCGATTTTCTACATGATGAAGAAGAAGACTCTAAAATAATATTTAGTTCTTTTATTTGCATTTTATTTTTCATCATATTGTCTTAATTTTGAGAGTGTTTTATTTTTATTTCTATTTGGGCTGTCTATAGCCATGTTGAAGTTGTAAGCCTATATATAGGCATGGACTTTCATGATTTTACTTAGTGAATGAAAATTTAAGAAAACCCTAAACCCCTTTGGATTCTCTTCTCCTCTTCTCCTTGGCCGCCCCCTCCTCTCCTCTCCACCTCTTGGCCGCCGACCTTCCTTCTCCTTCCCTCCTCTTGCTCGGCCCTCCTCCTCCTACTCCTCTCCCCTTCTCTTGCTCGACATTCCTCCTCCTCCCTCCTTCAACAACAAGCTCCGGCCACCATCTCCCCCCCATAGCCGCCACCTCCACTATCCCTCTTTGCACCACACGACCACCATCCTCTTTCTCCACCACCAAACCCGAGCCCCTCCCTCTTCACTCACTAATCCGACCACCACCTCTTCATCTCCTAACCCGAGCCTCCCCTTTCCTCCACAAAACCGACCCTACATAAACACCCCAAACAGCCCCCATTCTAGATAGAAATTGGCCAAGGCAAGCTCTAGTTTTATGGAACCCCTCTCCGGTGTGAAGCGAAAGAAGCGGACAAGTTTCTCTCCGGTTGGCGAAACTCCGGCAGAGTTGTGGAAGAACGGTCCTTGAAAGTGAACCGGAATCATCTCTTCCGGTTGGGTAACGAGATCCTCTACTTTGTTTGTGTGATTCCGATAATTTTTAGAATTTCATTTTGGTGGAATACGTTTGCGTTATTTTGGAATCATTCTTTTCGTTCGTGGTTTATTTTTTGATTGCATAGGTTGTTATTTCTAGTTGCTTAGTTTTCCGAGAGGTTTGGCGAGCCTCGCTTTCGTTTTGTTGCGGGAGATCTACCATTTCCGAACCGTACTTTTCGGTAGATCTCCTTTGGTACAACCATCGCTCGTTCGGATCGGGTGGATCCTTTTAGCTCAAAAGAACAACGGCCTATAGCCTTTTGTTCGATCTTAAAACGGCGTGGCTACCGTATGTTAGCGTTAACTTGATAAATTTGTTCAACTTGTGTGATGCGTGACGAATGTGCGAGTGTAGGATTGAATTGTTAAGAGGCACATGTGGCTAATTCGTAGATCTAATTCGCACACAACGTGTTCGCTTAAATTTCCCATTGGAATCCCTCTGGTCTTGTCGTGCCTTAATCCTACTTAGGGAGTGGCCTACATCAATTTGGTATCAGAGGGAGGTTTACGTCAATTTCCTAATTGGCACCCCTCCCCCATCTTGTGGCACATTACCCGCACTTCTGTTTGCACGTTAGTTGTCAAAATCACAAAAAAATTATTTTTTTGGTCTGCCAATAGTGGCTTAAATTTCTTATTTTTCAGCAAAAAAATAAAAAAAAATTTATTAATAATCTTCATATTTCATTCAGCAAGAAAATCTATTTATTATTATTATTACCTAGTGTTTAAGCGGGAACAATTCCAACAAACTTATTTTAATTGAGCCAGAAGCATTTCCCCTTGTATGTACACAAATTCCGGATCGAGTCTTCTCTCCGGTTATCACAATATTGCCTATGACGTCAATGCTTCCCGAGAAAAATCTTTAGGTTTTCTTAGGAACGGTAGAAAGCCATTCCATTTCCCGGTAGTGGATGATGTTATGGCGTTGATTGGCTAACTAAAGGCTAGCCAAGTTGCACAATTTCCCCCAAGGCAACACCCTAGTTACCCTACTGATGGCTATAGTTCCATACCGATCTTTAGGAACGAAGATAAACCTAACGCCCAGGCCAAGTGGCAAATAACTGATGATTTGGCTACCCTTAAACAAGGGAATAAGTCAGTCTCAGATTATATGCAACTCTTTAAGGATTTGACGGTTAGGAGCGGTGTGAAGTAATCGCCTGAGGTCACCCTGTCTAGGTTTCATAGGGGGTTGAGCCCCTACATCCAGGGAAAGTTATTGCGATGTGGTCACACTGATCAAAACACCACCTTTTGCACGGCATTGGAAATTGAGAAGAACCAAATTCCTAGGAGTAAAGTTCCATGTAAGATGATTACTATAGCTGAGTCTAGTGGCAAATCTGGTATTGGCTCTATTGAGCGTCCTACCGCGATTACGCCCATAGGACAATTTGAGTGTTCCCCTGAGTTGCCTGACTTAGTGGTTGATTCCCCTGATGAGTCTAAGGTCATGCCTAGGACTGTGCCTGTCACTGAGGGCGAGGCTGAAATTACTGACGATAGTATTGATGTTGAAGAGATTGGTTACCCGAGTGATCTGGATGATGATTTCTCCTCTGAGGAATCACCCCCATTCCTTTACGACGATATTTCGGATCCGTCTACCTTGATTTCCATGGAGTCGTCTGATAACCCTGAGGCAATTGATATTCTGGTTGAGTCGGAAGAGTTACCGTATGCTGAGAGCTTACCTAGTCGTGATTTAGGCAATGAAATGTTAGGACTCGAGCTAGTTATTTTTAGTCCGAGACATATTGTAGTGCCCATTCCTGAGATTTTACTGCGACTGACTTGGAAGTTATGATGGATGTGTTGGAAGTATATCCTAGCGAGAGAGTGACATTTTTGGAAGACGATATAGAAGTAGACCCGGATGAGCATCCCCGGATGCTAACTCCGTTGCGTGAATTTAAATGCGATCTTAACTCTCTCTCGATTTTAGCTTACCCGACTCTCCCACCTGATATATTGACTCGACCAGCAGATCCCTTCGGAGATGAATTTATCTTACCAACTGTGCTGGTCCCGTCTTTAGACATGCCTCGACAAGCGTTGAAAGAATTCGTGTGTGGTCACAATATGATTTTTGATAGTCTTGTATCCTCCCGAATTCCCTCGTTTAGTCAAATCCCTGAGTATATGTTATTGATGTGGCAATTAATTGTGCCACCTGATTTCTTTCTGCTAGTACCACCAGATGTAGTCTCTTTAGTGCCCCCTGATCTCGTTATATTGGCACCGCCTGATGTAGTTATGCTGGTGCCACCCTACTTATTTCCATTTGTGCCACCATATGTAGTTCTGTTACCGCCATTTTCTATGTCAAGTCAACATGCACTAGTATTTTCCTCTCTTCTTCTTAATTTACATAAACACACTATGGTAGCGCTAGTCACACAAGTTTCTTCTTATCAATGTATCGCTAACATAGATAAGAGAGTGTCTCCCTATAAGGTTTTCGGTTTACTCTTGGTGCGACTCATCCCTGAACGGATGCCTTCGGGCACTTTAGAAATGTTGGTGAGTCGGCGAGTTAGAATTTTTCGGATTCTTAATCAATTAGGAGAAACAACATATCTGTTAAAGTTAACCACTGAATGGGGTCATTCCCCTAGTTTAAATGTTTTCAATTTCACGCATTGTGTTTTTCCACCATTTGAAATATCTAACTCTACGATTGGTGCCACTATATTTTCATTTGGGTTTGGGGGTGAGCTTGTTCTTGGATTGTTCTCTCCATTGGTCTCCAACGGAGGTACGTCTATTGTTTATGCATAAATATTTCCTCTTTATTTGCCTAATGAATTTCCCAAGTTCCGCAGGACAATCTTTTTGCTAGACAGGTCCATATTTGGTGGTTTGCTCTCCTCTCCAAGCGGTAGTATTCAGCAATCCATGATACGATGGTGTGATCGTCCATCCCCTGGTGACTCTTGGATCCCGGACTCGGCGATGGTTCTTTTGGATGATGTTCATCGGCGCAAGCACCTCCATGCCAACTCATCGGTGATGAGTTCTTTTGAGCGGGGGAGGATTGATGGCGGCAACCCCCAATGTGTTAAAGTTGAAGATGATGACGGCGAAGGCGATGACGACAGCGTTCTCCTATAGTTGAAGATAATGATGGCGACAGCGACGGTGACTTCCTACATGTTAAAAATGATGACGGCGACAGTGATTTGCTACATGATGAAGAAGAAGACTCTCAAATAATATTTAGTTCTTTTATTTGCATTTTATTTTTCATCATGTTGTCTTAATTTTGAGAGTGTTTTATTTTTATTTCTATTTGGGCTGCCTATATCCATGTTGAAGTTGTAAGCCTATATATAGGCATGGACTTTCATGATTTTACTTAGTGAATGAAAATTTAAGAAAACCCTAAACCCCTTTGGATTCTCTTCTCCTCTTCTCCTTGGCCGCCCCCTCCTCTCCTCTCCCCCTCTTGGCCACCGGCCTTCCTTCTCCTTCCCTCCTCTTGCTCGGCCCTCCTCCTCCTTCTACTCCTCTCCCCTTCTCTTGCTTGGCATTCCTCCTCCTCCCCCTTCAACAATAAGCTCCGGCCACCATCTCCCCCCCCATAGCCGCCACCTCCACTATCCCTCTTTGCACCACACAGCCACCATCCTCTTTCTCAACCACCAAACCCAAGCCCCTCCCTCTTCACTCACTAATCCGACCACCACCTCTTCATCTCCTAACCCGAGCCTCCCCTTTCCTCAATAAAACCGACCCTACATCAACACCCCAAACAGCCCCCCTTCTAGATAGAAATCGGCCAAGACAAGCTCTAGTTCTGTGGAACCCCTCTCCGGCGTGAAGCGAAGGAAGCGGACAAGTTTCTCTCCGGTTGGCGAAACTCCGGCGGAGTCGTGGAAGAACGGTCCTTGAAAGTGAACCGGAATCATCTATTCCGGTTGGGTAACGAGATCCTCTACTTTGTTTGTGTGATTCCGATAATTTTTAGAATTTCATTTTGGTGGAATACGTTTGCATTATTTTGGAATCGTTCTTTTCGTTCGTGGTTTATTTTTCGATTGCATAGGTTGTTCTTTCTAGTTGCTTAGTTTTGCGAGAGGTTTGGCGAGCCTCGCTTTCGTTTTGTTGGGGGAGATCTACCATTTCCGAACCGTACTTTTCGGTAAATCTCCTTTGGTATAACCATCGCTCGCTCGGATCAGGTGGATCCTTTTAGCTCGAAAGAACAACGGCCTATAGCCTTTTGTTCGATCTTAAAACGGCGTGGCTACCGTATGTTAGCATTAACTTGATAAAGTAGTTCAACGTGTGTGATGCGTGACGAATGTGCGAGTGTAGGATTGAATTATTGAGAGGCACATGTGGCTAACTCGTAGATCAAATTCGCACACAACGTGTTCGCTTAAATTTCCCATTGGAATCCCTTTTGTCTTTTCGTGCCTTAATCCTACTTCAGTAGTGGCCTACATCAATTTTGTAGGCCACCTACCTCCTTCTTATAAAAATACATATATTTTAGTGGCGGTCGACTATGTATCAAGGTGGGTGGAAGCCCAAGCTCTCCCCACCAACGATGTGCGAGTCGTGTTACATTTCTAAAAAAATTATTTTCTCGCTTCGGCACGCCTCGCGCAATTGTTAGTGATAGGGGAACGCATTTCTGTAACGCTCTAATGGCTAAGATGTTCGCTAAATACGGAGTCACGCACAAACATGCCACCCCCTACCACCCGCAAACATGTGGCCAAGTTGAGGTAATAAACTGAGAGATAAAATTAATATTAGAAAAAACTGTTTCACTTAATAGGAAAGATTGGTCCGTTAAGCTTGACGACGCGTTATGGGCGTACCGTACGGCGTACAAAACCGCTACTGGTTGTACTTAATTTTGATTAGTCTATGGAAAAGCGTGCCATTTACCCGTAGAACTAGAACATCGCGCACTTTGGCATTAAAACTTTTAAACCTCGACGCTAACTTAGCCACTCATAATAAAAAACTGCAACTAAACGAGCTCGATGAATGGAGTGCGAATGCTTACGAGAGCAATAAGTTCTATAAGGAGCGTTCTAAGTTATATCACGATCGAAAACTTTAAGCCCCAAAAATATTTTCTCCAGGCGATCTTGTCCTTCTATACAATTCACGTCTTAGGCTTTTCCCGGGTAAACTAAAATCGTGATGGTTCGTCCCCTTCAAGGTTGAAGAGGTTTAGCCATATGGGACCATACTCATCTCCCACACCGAAAAAGGTACTTTTAAAGTGAACGGTCATCGGTTAAAGTCTTATATAGCGGGCGACCCTGTGATCGGTAAGAGCGAAACCATAACCCTTCTCCATATATAATCCCGTCCAATATAGTCAAGCTACACGACTATAAACAAAGCGCTCCTGGGAGGCACCCCACGCTTATCTTTTTTTTTATGTCTTTATTTATTATCCTTTCTATTTTTTTAATAACTGCATGGTTTCAAATGGGCTTCCCCGAGCGCGGATCAAGGACGTTTTCTGCCGACCCTATTTCTCTTTTTTCGTACATATAGCAACTATCTTGTTCCTCATGCTTAGCATACAACATTGGGGACAATGTTGGAACTAAGAACGGGGGTGTTTTCGTATTTTCGTACTTTCTTTTTCTGCACCTTTATTTTCCGCATTTCAAAAAATATATATATTAAAAATAAACAAAAATTTTTAAAAAAAACTTCTAAAATAAAAAATATATATATAAAACACAAAAATTGAAAAAAAAAATTTGTGAAGTTTCATTTTTGAAACTCTGACTTATTTATAACTCGGTCCGCGAGATCCGGCTCATCGAGCCATCCACATAACGAGTCATTTCGCGGCAACCTAGTTTTAATTTTTGTAAATATTTCTGTAAATATTTTTGTAAATATGTTTGTAAATATTTTTTGTAAGTATTTTTTGTAAATATTCTTCGTTTTTCCCCTCTCCCTTTTCCTCTCTCATCCTTGTAAATAACTTCTCTTTTTCTCCCAATTTTTTGTAAATAGAAGGAAAATTTTCTTAAAAAAAAAAAAAAAATTACATAAAACTTTAAAATACAAAAAAATTCGCAAAACTTGAAAATCAAAAAAAAAAATTTATTTTTGCATTTTCCTTTCTTTAGTATGTATATATTAAAGAAATAAATACAAAAATTCAAAAAAAGATAATAACTTCAAAAATTCAAAAAAAATATAATTTATGAAACAAATAAATCATTCTTAAGTTTTTTGCTATCCAAAAATTTTGTTTTGAGTTTATTTATATGCGAATTTGATCAATTCTTTGTTCACTATTCGTTTGTTAATTATAGATTGAAAAATTTATATAGTCGGGGTTAAGTTTTAAAGAATTTATTATGCTTTATTAAAAATAGGGGACTCGTTTTAGGCACTACTTCTAATTTTTCATAGATAGGAGCACGTGTACTATGTTAGAAAATAACGAATACAGAATTCAATTATGCTTACTTTTAGCTTTTTGAAAAATTGGAATGTACAATTTATAAAGGTTGCTCTCAAAAATTTTAAAATTAAAAATCTAGTTTTCTTTTCTCCCCTTACTTATCATGACCTACTTGGTATGATAAAATTTTTCCACCCCAAAAAAAAGATCCTATGTCAATGGGAATACAATTTCATTCCGTTAACATAGGCACCCAATAATTAAAAAAAGATTATATGTTACGGAGTAAGAGAATAAAATTCATTACTCCTACACATATACATTGGGTTAATTTTTATTATGAAGAAAAGAAAAAAAATCATGTTAAGGAAAATAAGTTTTCGATTTCCTATAACATCCAAATCAGAAAAAATGGAGGTTCGAGAAAAAATTACCTCGCCTCAAAATCCAAGCCTCTTCATAAACCAACATCAACCCCCCTTATCCAATTTCATGACTATAGAATTAATTCAAAAATCTTTTTGAGAGTATAATTCGTAAATTGCTTTATTTCCGGTAAAACTCCTATAAGCTAAAGTTCATATAATTCCAAACTATTTTTCTTAATCTAACCAATACAATTATTGCTTTCTATTTGATTACATCAAGAAGTCTTTTGGCTAAAACTTTTGCCCTGTTTAAATCATCTACATAATTTTAGGACTTAACTCTTATACCCTGTATATTTATTTAGATCTCTCTGATAATTAATTTTAGCGGTAGCAGAACTTAGAGTTTTTTATTATTCCTTATAAGTTCACCTCAAACTTTTGCTCTAGAATAACAAAAGCTTAAGTATGGGGGTATTTGATGAGTTGTAAATATACCTACTTTTATAGTATTTTTATTAAGTCATTTTA
Organism: Platanthera zijinensis; assembly: GCA_039513925.1. Lineage (NCBI taxonomy): Eukaryota > Viridiplantae > Streptophyta > Magnoliopsida > Asparagales > Orchidaceae > Platanthera > Platanthera zijinensis. The sequence goes on from CM077098.1 coordinate 13,885,637, forward strand.
CTTTATTTTTTTCTTTTTTGTTTGTTTTGTTTAATAAATATGCTCCTTTTTGTAAAAATAATCCTAACATAAGTTTTTTTTATTTTCTGAATTTTTTCAGGAAAAAGTCAAAATTTGACCTGACACGCCAGTGTCATATGGCTGACACACTCGTGTCAGCAACTCAATGCAATTGATGCAACTCAATGCTTTTACTGTTCACGTCTCAACGCCTTCAAACCAAGCAGGACATGCCCGTGTTCGAAGACTCGACACGCCCGTGTCCCTCACTCAATGACTCCCGCCAATCAGTCACTCAACGCCATCTTTGACCCAAGAAGGACACGCATACCAACACGCCTGTGTGGAACCCCGTGTCACTAGCTCAACTCAAATTGCAACGTGTCCCAACACGCCTGTCCCACGCAACCTGACACTCCCGTGTCGGACACGTGTCTCTTCCTCATGCTTCTAGAACCAAGCCTACTGGCTAGTGCTCGTAAAGTCAAACACGCCACCTCGACACGCCCCCCGACACGCCCGTGTCGTAGGGCGTGTCAAACCCAAAAGTTTCCCTATAAGTACCCAGTATCTGTATGCTCTCTTGTTCTTTTTTTTGGACCATCTTTAGTGTGTTTTTTGGGCTGCCTTGGTGCATTTCCATTTCATGTAAGGAGATTTCTCCCCCCTCCCTTTTCATGTTTATTTTAGCTTTTCCTTTTGCCTTGTAATAGCTTGTAATAACTTTAATCATGAAAATAAAAATGTTTTCTTCTTTCTCTCTCTACATGGAATGAAAATGTATTTGGGTGCTTCACTTTCTTTCTCCCTTTTTTTTCCTTATGTTCATCTTCGTTTTTCATTTCTATGAAAAGTGTGTGTGAGTTTGTGAGTGATGCTTTTATTTATCTTCATTATGCAAAAGTGTTAGGATAACTTTTATGTTTTATGTTTTAATTTCAAGTTTTATGTTTCTTTGTTATGAATATATATATATATATATATATATATATATATATATATATATATATATTTATATTTATATTTATATTTATATATATATATACATATGTAAGATTATAAGGATAGTTCTTCCCTTTTTTTAGCTTTATGTCACTTTCAAATTATAACCCTTGCATCCGTGGGAGTTTTGTAAAAGAGGTTTTATAAAGGTGATTTTAATTTTCTTTAACTTAGTTTTTGTTTAGGTTGTAAAACTTTTTCTTCCTTTAAATTTTATTTTTACTTTTTAATCACTTTTATGAACTCTTAAGAATGGAAAAGTTATAATTTTGATTTTTAATAACTTTGATTTTAGCCAAGTTAAGGTAGTTTATATTTTATTTCCTTTATGTATTAGGATTTGGGGTTTTATGTTTTCATCCTTAGGATTTTACAAAAGTGAGCTAAGAGTGAGTTTGATTTTTTTTTCTTACTTAGCGTTTTAGGAATGTAAAACTTTTTCGTCATTTTCAGTTTATTATCACTTTTTGCTCACTTTTGTAAGACCCTAAGAATGAAAATGTTATCATTTAAATTTTTCAATTCCTTGTACTTTTGTTTTAATTTCAAAAACCATTTGCTCTTTTAATTTTTATTTCACCTTTTTTATCGTTTTTGGCAAGTTATAGTGGTAGAAAAATTATTGTTTTAATTTTTAGATAACTTTGCTTTTCTTATTCTTTAATGTGTGTGTGAGTGTATGAGGATAGATATTCATTATGCTCTTTTAATTTCATGTTAGTGTGTGTGAGTGTATGAGGATAGTTTTATTGCTTTCATTCTCCCGCCCACTCATTTGAGCCGGGACTCGCAATTTTATCGCTTTTTCAATTATGTAGAGTGTGTGTGTGTAGGAGATAAATTTTCTTGCTTTGATTTTATCGCTTTCTTCAATTCATGTAGAGTGTGTGCGTGTGCGCATCTATTTCCGCCTACTTGTTAAGAGTTAAATGGCGTTCTGCTTTCATTTCTCGCCCACTCATTTGAGTGGGACTTGTCTTTTAATTTTCCTCCTACTCATTTGAGTAGGATTTGTAATTTTCATTTTTTGTAACTTAGTTTCTTTTTATTCATGCATTTAGTTCCGCCAACTCGTTAAGAGTTAAATGGCGCATTGTTTTAATTTACCGCCTACTCAGTTTTGAGTAGGACTTGTCATTTACCGCCTACTCAGTTTTGAGTAGGACTTGTCATTTACCGCCTACTCAGTTTTGATTAGGACTTGTACTTGCATTTATTTCTCGCCTACTCATTCGAGTAGGACTTGCTTTACTTAATTTCTTTATGGTTTTGAAGTGTGCGTAAGTGCCTTAATCAATTAGCTTTCTTTTAATTTATCTAAATGCCCTATTTTTTTATGTTTTCTCTTATAACTGTTTAGTACTTAAATTCAAACTCATGTTTAACTAAAAAACCATAAAGTCGTCCCCATACCGATGAGTGGATAATCTCTATTAGCCTTCAACATCGAAGAGCATTGGGACATATAAAATGATTCAAAATAATTAAGGTTATTTATTTTTATTTTAATTTAAGGACTTAAGGTTTTCCCCGGGTTAACGACGCATAGGACGACATAATTGATGTGTGGGCTCTATTTCTATTATCCATACGCAACGCCGAGAGGCTGCACGTATAGACCGATTGCCCTTGTGTAAAGAGAACTGTGTACGCCCCCTCGAAAGAGGAGAAGCGTAGTTCAGCCAGATTGGGTTCCCCACCCAATAGCGGGGTTCTTAGTGTAATGCGGGTGTTAAGGGGAATCCTTCGTCGGACTAACGTTCGGTCGAATAGCCTTAGCGTCCAGGTTAGCGATATCCCTAGACCAAGGTGAGCTCATGTCTATGGAACCTCCACAGCCAAGTGCCTTTTATTAATTTAAAAACTAAGTTCAATAATTATTAAGAATTATTTTATTCTTAATCTGATTCGATGCCGAGCGTTAACCCGTCATCGAATTAATCTAAGTAAAATTCTGATGTCTTTTCTTTTCGCCTTAATTAACTAAAAATCTAACCTTACTGATAGTAAGATAATAGTCTTCCTTGAAGAGTAGATATAATCAACGCGCCCCCGAGAACAATACGACCTCGGTATTCTCCCGAATACCGAGTACTACTTGCAATAGGTGCACTTGCCTCCTTTCGTTAGAAAACTCGATCTTCTAACCAGCCCGCAGAATCAGACCATTTCGAACCAACCACAGTCGGTCTCTGTTTTGCGGCCATCAATAATCTTTGATGATGAGGATAGGATCCCATCTCCTCCTCACACTGATACAGCTGGCATATCTTGTGCAGCTATTGAGGCGGAGCCTACTCATACAGTTCTTGTAAATATACAGCACGATGAGATACTAGAGGCAGATATTCAATCAGATGTTCTTGCCGCCCAGGTTCCAGAGAAAGTGGTTAATGTTGATGTTACAGAGGAAGATGAAAACATAGATCAGTATGATGATGAGCAGAGCACATATGCACATGATGATGCCTCAAGTATGTATGTTGACTCCTCTACTCATGAGACTTTACTGGAAAATACTACAATGGCCATCAACCAAATGATATAAGAACTAAATTCTGATGACCCCCCTGCTAATCCCTCTTGGGAAGCCAACTGAAAAGACTACTGTGAAGTTATCCCTGAGGAGACCCCTGAAGAAATTCCTCCAGAAGAGATACCCGAAGACTTACAACCCCATGCATATATTGAGGGGGAGACGTCAGTTATGCAAACTGATGAAGATGAAATTATTCCAGAGCCTGCAGAGCCTCCCATGAGGAATTTAGATTTCTATATCCCTTCCATTCTTAGACATGAGGGGGATGAGACTATACCTTTCCACAGAGCCAAGAGTTCAGTTGTCATTGAAGAAGTACCTATCTAGACAACTGCAGCTCTTCCTCCTGAACCTACTCTGACTGATATTATTCATGATGATACCCTATTGGGTAAAATTGAATTAATGCTGACACAACAACGAGAGCACTTTGATTAATCTCTCAAAGATGTCACTAAGAAAGTCACTGCTCTTGAAAAAGAGATGAGCAGAGGCTTTGTTGAAATTCAACACAATACAGATGAATTCAAACAATTGCTGCAAATTGGTGAAAATTCCATAGACAATACTATCACTAGTATTGGTCAATTCACGGATCAATCAGTCACATTGGCCAACAATCAGATTCAACTGGAGAAGAAAACTGAAGAACTCAATTTCAAAACATGTGAGGAAGTTGGAACATTCAAAGAAGATGCCATAGCAACCCTTACTATAGAAGTTAGAAAGGGGGAGGACTAAGAAAAAGAATTTCTTGACAAGAACATTTTTAAGATGAAAAACCAGTGGGATGCACAATTGAAAGAGATTAGTACAAATATACAGAAACAGATTTATGGTGTAAAATTTCATACTTATGACACTGTTGTATGGATGCATAATCAGATACTTCCAAACTCTCCAGCCAATCAAAATGAGGCTCCACCTCCTCAACTTAATGCAATAGTTTGCATGCCCACATTCTCTCCTAGACTAGAACTTTATGAAACTCCTCTTGAAGACTCCTCTCATATATGGAATTCTGATCAACAAGATCATCCTCAAGAGATTCCTCCTGAAGTGCAAGTGCCAAAAAGAAGGAAGTATGGTGAGGGTGCCTCGGCCAGCCGTTCCTTTCCAATTCATGAAGCTATGAAAAGAAATGCTCAAGAGTTTGATGAGGTGTGGATTCCAACCTCCAAGTCACTTATTCTTGAGACTCTAAGTTGGTTGTGGATTACAATGAAGACAAAAATGCTCATTACAGTCCCATAGAGTGGGAGCTATATGAAAAATCTATGACTAAGAGGAAGATCTATGATAGAGAATATGGCAGGAACAATCCCAAAGATCCTCCTAAACCTTCAAAGTACTACCCCAAGCCCTATAGCTATCAAAAGAGATAACAAGAAAAGAAGGAAAGATAACAACAATAGAAATTCAAATGATTCTTTGTTCATAAGTCCTATTGAATTTTGTGGGCTAAGAAATTTCTGAGGACAAATCTTATATATATACATATAATTTTGAAATTTGTTGAACTTGTCATTTATTATTTGTCTTTACATACATATCATGCTTTACTTGTTATTTCTTTATTTATCTTGATGTAATTCAACTTAGTGTGGAGGGTTTTGACTTCTACAAATAGGAGGAGATTGTTGGGTATTGTATCCACAATAACCTAAATTTGTATGAAGTCACCCAACAACTAAGGTGAATTAAAGTTATATTTGATACCATCTTGTAGTTGAGTGCTTACAGGTCAATATTTCTAAGTGTAGATGAAAGTGAGGGATAGATCTACTTTATATTAGAGGGGGGTGAATAGTGTATTTTTAAAACTTTAATTTATTTTTATAGTGGATTTAAAGTAAGTGATATATATATATATATAGAAAGCAAAAATCACAACACACAAATAAGAAGAATAACAATCACACACGACACAAGGAAATTTATAGTGGTTCCCCAATAAATTTGGGTACATCCACTCTTCTACCACCCTGGTCGGAATCCACTACAGGTTTTTGATCAGGTGACCTGCAACCAGAAGATCTATTTTCTAAGGGAGATCTAGAAACCCTTTGAGCTTTTGATCAGGTCCCCAAAAACCAAGCTTAAGTCTTTTGATCAATATACTTAGAAACCAAAAGATAACTTTTGAAGGGAGTTAAAAACCCTATACACAGCTTATGGAATAAACAAAAAAGGTGATGATGTCTTCTCTGTCAAGATTCTCTGAGAAGACTAGTGGATGTTGTAAGAAAAAAAGCTCCCCCTGATTTGTGTAGATATTATGATTAGGAGAGGAGGAATTTTCTTCAGGGTGTAGGCCTTCTTGAAAAACTTCACTGTCCAGAATATGTTTCTGAGAGATATGAAGTTGAATCTCAGATTGAAGATTTGTTCTTCTGGAAGAAGCTTGAAACAGAATATCTTATTCTATGTAAAAACTAAATTTGTACAGTCTAACAATCTAACCCTGAGGCATATAACTTCTGTCAATATATAAAGAATGCTTGAGAGGAATTCAAACATTTGAATTCATTAATTTTGAAACGGCTGAGGCATTCCTTGAGAATTATAACTGCATTGGTGATTGATTAGAATTAAACTCTATGATAAATCCATAATTAATGCTGTCTGGAATGGCTATATTCAATAAGAATATTCAGCATTAATTATCAGAGTGTAACTGCCTGAAATAAAACGTGAAATCATCCTGCCTCTGAATAAATATATATGCCAAAACACTGCAAAGAATTCGTAGAACTCATCAAACATTTCGTCGACCTGAGCTTGGAGTTCGTCGAACTAAATATGTCATTCTTCGAACTGAGCTTGGATATCGTCGAGCTAAGCTACAGAGTTGAGGTCAGAGTTCGTCGGCTGGAGCTCAGCTTTCGTCGAGCTAAACTGGTAGGTAGAACTCTTAGTTTGTCGAGCTGAGCTCAGCATTAGTTGAACGCAGCTCTGCTTTCGTCGAACTGAATTTCTGCTGGAATTCTTTCTGAGGCACTAATCTTGGAAAAAAATTATGACCCTAGACTATAGAAAATGGGTCAAGCTAATCATTCTAAACAAATGATAGTGATCCTAGCCCAAATAAGTAATAGGGCACTAATCTTGAATTCCTTCTGAGTGCTTTGAGAGTTTAAAAACATAATCAAAGTTTAAAGATATAAAATCAGAAATCAATTGTCTTTCTTAGAAGCTTCTGAGAGAGAATCAGAAGATGGTTTTATAAAGATCAACTTCCTATTAGGATCTTCAGCTTCTATTTGACTCATATTTAAATCTTGAGAGCCAATGATCTTCAGAGAGGTATCCATTAGCACAACTGCCTGTGGATGCAAGCTCATGTACTTGTCCACATTGAACAACTTCTTCACCTGATATATGTCAAGCTCTTTCTTTTTATAAGAGGACATGGTGGAGAACTGAGAGGTGTCCTTTCCTTTTGCTTTAGCTTTTTTAATTTGTGATAGAGCAACAAGCTCATTAAATCTAGACATTCTAAAATTTGGATCCATCTCTGGATCATAAACTGGTGAAGGAGGCCTCTCTTGATCGGATTGCTATGAACAGCTTTGACTTGACTAATGGCTGCTTTGCTTTATTTGCTGCTGCGAACTGCTTTGAGAATGTGACCTTGAAGGTCTATCTTTTCTGGCTTGAGAAGGTCTAGAATGATGATGAGAAGTAGGACTTTGCGAAAGAGAAACATTTCTTGCTGCTCCTACTGCTCGAGGAGGAGGAGATCCTCTACAAGTTTTTGGAGGTGAAGAGTATCTCCTCATCTTATTCCTGTTCTTTTTCTCATTCTTAGAGAACCTCATCAAGTGGGGAAGATCTGGATTGAGGGGTATTCTATGCAAAATGTAGAATGGAATATCTGCATTAAAAGAAGGTTTAGGAGCAACCATTGCAGGAGCCTTCTTCTTTAATTTCCTTTTCTTAGATCCAAAATATTCTGAGTCATCTGACTCTGAGTCATCATTGGACTCTTCTGCAGGGAGATCATATAAATCATCTAACTACTTAAGCAAATCAGACTGATCATGAACTTGAACTTCTGGCTGTGTAGGATAAATATCTATATCAACTTATATATGTATACTATCATCTTCTTGTTCCATGTCTTGAAAAAGAATGCCATCAATATTAGGCATAGGAGTTTCATCCCATGTAAAGGAAGGAGGGGAAGAAACTTTCTCTATAATATCCTTTGAATTCTCAATAACTGAATGCTAAGAGACTGGAGAAATGCAAGAAGAAACAATTATAAGACTGGTCATTAGGCATTCTCAAACTGAAGGACTAACAGGAGCAGTATAGCATACTATAACTTTAGAAAGATCAAGCTAAAAAACTGGAAAACCATTATGCAGAGTTTCAAAATAATATAATAAAGAATGCATGTTGACTGTGGTATGAATATAGGCATCATCAACAGTAACAACTTCTAGAATTACTACTGTCAACTCTTCTGTCAACTACTCTTAAACTGAAATAACTGCAAGCATTTCTGAATCCTGATTTTCATTAAAAACTGTTGTTGTTACTGTTGTAGTAACTAGAACTGCTAGAGCTTCTTCATAAAACATCTCGCCCTGCCTAGATCTAGGTAGAGCTGAATCTAGGCCCCAGAAGAAGGGACAAAAGTGGAGGAGGCAAGTTGAGAAGAAAGGGCAGAGATTGAAGAAATAAGAGGGGTCATTGCTTCATCTATTAGTTTCTTGAGAGTGGGAGTTATAAATTCAATGAGGTTTGAAGCAATGGAAAAAAAATCCAAATACATAAACTCAGTAGGATCCTGAGCAGATGTTGATGTTGGATTTGGAGTAGAAGAAGAGGGAGTAGATCTGTTTGCACAGATTTGATAGATATTGAAGGCTTGAGGATTGGATGAAGGAGGAATGATGTCATCAGGAATGATTTCCTAGATTGGTGAATGTGGTGGAGATATATGAGGTAGAGTTATATATGGAGGAGATGAAAGTAATGGAGATGGAGATGTAGATGGTGACTGAATATGTGACTGAGGAATTGAAGCTAATTTATCTAGAGATAATTGTTGTTGAGTAGGGGATTCTTCATGGAAAGAAGTGGATGGAACCTCTACAAATATAATAGGTGGTAGAGGTTACTGAAGAGGAGGGGAATCATCATGTTGAGTTGATGATGTAATTTTTCAGATAGAGAAGGTTGATGAAATGGAGAGGATTGCCTAGGAGAGAGATGTGGAGATGGTAAAGGAGAAGAATTTGGAGGAGCTAGAACCTCTTTTGGTGTTCTGAGAGAGGTTGAAACATCCCTTGTGCTTTCAGAAGTATTCCCAGAAGAGGTAGCCCTGGATGGCTTAGGGATTACCCTCTCCCATCTTCCAAAGAGGGAAGAGGTTAGTTGTTGAAGCCAAAAATGGACTCAACGAGAGTTCGGACCTGGGGGTATAGCTAGCACCTACTTCTCCTAAACCTTGACCTCTGACTAATGATAATGAACCTGGAACTGACACTAAGCCTCACCCGGGAGGTCCCTCCACTAACCTAAAATATTTCTGAGCACTTACCCTCCAAAGCTCATAATTGGGATAAGTGAACCTCTGTAACACCCCAAAATCCCAAAATTGAGTTTAGGCTGGGCAACACGTCCTGGGACATGGGCGTGTCCCAAGCCGTGTCCTGCTCTATTTACTCGAGTGTGTCTCGAGTGAGGCACACAGACTGGGACACGGGAGTGTCCCAAGCCATGTTCTTATCTATGTCATCTCGAGTACTCGCTGAAATCCACTCGATGTTTGTCGAGAGGGTATACGGCCTAAGACATGGGCGTATCAAAGGTCGTTTCCTCCTCGGGTTTTGGCAAGGTTTGTGCGGCCTATTGAACACGGCTGGGCACGGGCATGTCAACAGCCGTGTCTAGGCATACGGCCTGTGATACGGGCGTGTCACAGGGCTATGTCCTACTCTGGAATTGTCAAGGGAATTTAGGCCAGGTGAACACGGCCTAGACACGAGCGTGTTCGAAGTCGTCTTGGTGCGCATGGTCTATGACATGGGCGTTTCACATGGTCGTGTCCTGTTTTGGATAAGTAGGTTTGTGTACCACCTAAGGCACATGGCCTGTGACACGGGCGTGTCATAAACCGTGTTCGGCCCAGGAAAAATTATTTCAGGGCGATTTGTAGACGTTCATTTCCTTTAGATGGGATCTAATGGTCCTAGCTTCTCCCTGCTGAGTTAAGTCCAGGAATTGAGAGTTATCTCTCATTCAATCTTGGTGAATCTCTTTCTAAAAGAGATAGAGAGAAGGGAGAGCAAGGAGGAGGAGGAGGAGAAGAGATCTGGCAGCCAGTGGAGCTTCAGCGTTCGAAATTGCAAGCCGAGTCCAGATGTATGGAGGCGAGAGCGGTGTGGTGCTTGCTATCCGGCTAGAATTCCATGGCTCCAAAGAGATCGTCAAGGGTAACAATCTTCCTTCTTGGACATGTGAATTCCTCATTTTGGCATGTTTATGGATTTACCTCACCAAAAGGTTTCTTTTTAGGGATTTCCTTGGGTTGATTATTGTAATCCCCAGTCTTGCATATAGATTCGGAAATGTGTAGTACGAAATAGGCATGATGTGTGAAGCCTCTCTGGACAGGTTGGTCTGGATTGGTGATGCTGCATTTCTTGCACCGGAGAAGACTCCGCGTATACACATGTAGTTTGTGGAGTTGATTGGTTGTTCCTGTGACGGGTAGTTAGAGGAAGTACTGGAGTGGAATTCCAGGAAACTACCCTCATGATTCTTGTGTTGTATATCATGTTTGGGTTGAGTTTTGGTACCGAAATGTAATTCTGTTGAACCCGCCATGCGACCGCGAGGAACGCTGGAATTATCTCCCCTTTTTGGATTGTGGAGCCAATACTTTGTGGACAGTGTGGCTATTGTGAGCTGTGTGCTCTTAAAAAAGCTTAGTGCTGAACAGGAAAGGTGAAAACGACCCGCGCCTGTAAATTTGTCATGAGTACTTTGGTATTCGATGGTGGCATGGCGATTTGAGCAATGGGGGGTGTCTTATCTATACCTGTGTTATGTCTGACCGACTGGTAGACCTAGTTATTGGCCTCGTTGGAGCGCATAATGAGTGTATTAGGCTTACGGGCCATTAAGACTAAATTCTCAATACCGTTGGTTTTCGGACCTTCAACGGTGGTGGGACCCTGGTTCGCTGGTACACCAAGAATGTGCCCTGAGTGCACAGATCGTCGGGCCGCGTGGCCGACGGTTGTATTATGTTGATTGTGCATGAGTGCATATTGTATGATATATCTACTTGTGAAAAGCTATGACTGCAGGGAAGGAATACCACTTCCCCGGGAAAAAGGGTAAGGTCGTTCTAAATTTGTCAGCTGAATGCTGACCATTGCTTTGTTTGCCACCAATATGGTGGGCTATCCCTGTGCAGGTGCTGGTGAGCCGAGCAGGAAAAAGAGGGCTGAAGCCCCTGCTGCTGCTGCTGTTGGCCCTGGAAGGCTGAGCAAAGGCTTTTGTTATGTTCATGTGTGGCAGGCCTGCGCACCGATGATTGTAATCCACACTTGTAAAGCGTAACTGTAACGCCTTAAGGCCAAACTCTTGAGTATTTGTTGTACATTCCTTCATGTGTATATATAAATGTGGTAGTTTATATATAGTGTACATTCATGGTTTGAGCTCAGTTTAACATTAAAATCTTCCGCCAGTATGCTCTGTGTTAGTATGCGTACCTGTTTTGGTATTAACCTGTGACCTCGCCGCCTGTTTGTGGCATATAGTGTGGGGCCTTGACCGGACCTTCTATTATATGTTATTTAACGGATTGAGTCGTTACATTTTGGAATCAGCATGTCTCGGTCTTCCTCTTAAAAATTTGCGGTCGAATTCTTTTGTGGGGGTGGCGAGCACGTGTAAGTGCGACCCGCTTTAACATTAATGAACTCTGGAATGTCCACTAAGGAATGTAAATACTCCTGTTTGAGGAACCTGCGCATTCCTATATTATTGTGATTACTTGTGCAAGGTCGCTAAAGTGTGTCTTGTTCACTATTGGTGACTCGTAGTGCTGCTGGGCAATTGGAGCCCCAGCATTCTATTTAGAGTGCAGCATCAGTTGAGGTGCCCACACATCCTCCTTCTACGGAAATATTCCGCTTAGTTGCTGAGGCGCTATTTGCCATGATTATGTTGGAGTTACCATGGTGATCTAGAAGTGGTCAAACATGTAATCTCACTGCCAACGCGATATGAGCCTGCAGGGTCGCACATAAGAGATGTGGAGAAGTTGGATGATTGACTATGTTGGTAAAGGTTACCAATCACCGACCTTGAATGGGGTTATGGGCAAAGTGTTGCCTTAGACGATCGTCGGGTTGGGCAAAATGTTGCCTTGAAAAGGTTTAGTCAGAATAGTCGACCGAGGGTCGACGATCGTCGAACGCGGGTCGACGACGATCGTCGACCGCGGGTCGACGAGTATCGTCGACCGCGGGTCGACGAGTATCGTCGACCGCGGGTCGACGAGTATCGTCGACCGCGGGTCGACGAGTATCGTCGACCGCGGGTCGACGAGTATCGTCGACCGCGGGTCGACGAGTATCGTCGACCGCGGGTCGACGAGTATCGTCGACCGAAAGGTCGACGAGTATCGTCGACCGAAAGGTCGACGATCGTCGACCGCAGGTCGATGATTATCGTCAACCCACGTTCGACGTGAATCGTCGAGTATTGTACTCTGATTCTCGTCGACTGATACTCGACGACTGATTCTCGCCGATCCTATGAGATTCTCGCCGATTGATTCTCACCGAATCTGCTAGGTGATTCTCGCCGATTCTGGAACCCTAATTTTCTGGGTGGTCTGCGGATAGCGATATTCCTAAGTCTGTTTATGCCTTTGGTATAAATAGATACTTAGGGTTTTCGGGAATAAGATCTGATCGAATCAAAGCGATCGTTGGCCCTTTGACCGAGACGAATCCGACGGAAGCGTTCCGCCATTCTTCGTTCGCTCCGCCGATTCCCGAATCCCGCCGGACGGAAATGTTCCGCCGCCGGTTGTTCGCTCCGCCGACCACCTCCTCTCCGGCGACCGTCGCTGGTCTTGCTTTCCCTGACACGGACCTAGCAGTCCGTGTGAAGTGCATAGGTGCGGCCGATCTTCTTTCCGACCATCCGTGTGACGGAAGTTTGGAGTTCTCCCGCTCGTGTGGATTTCAGCAGAGACGTAGATATTATTCTACGTGGAACTCGCCACCGACAAGGAATCACATTTGGAGCATCTTTGTTGAGTTGTGACTCAACACCCAAAAGGTAATTTTTGCCTTATTGTATTAACTTCTTGATTCAACATGCATGGCCCAGTCCAATATCTTTGGGTTGTTCTAGATTTTATTACTTCCGCTGCGTGCACAAGTGTTGTGCCAACCTCTTAGAGAAACCCAACAGTGGTATCAGAGGCAGGTTCCGGCCATGTTTGTTGTATTGGAAGTTAGGTTATTCCAGTACGTGTAAACCTAGGGATTTAGAAGTGTTCTAAATGTCTAGATTTAATCTTGGTTCCCCGCCAGGAATGTCTGGGATTTCGTGGAAATTTCTAATTGTTAGAAATTATTGTTTCCTTAGCAGTAACCATCCCTCGAAATTGTTTTTGATTTTGAATCCAACAAAGAGAGATGAGCTTGTCTACTGCTTTAAGTTGAGTTGTCTTTGCCTTGTCCAATGCATGTAAACCTGAAGATTTGGAAGTGTCCAGATGTTCAGATTTATCCCTTTTCCTCTATCAAATGTTGATAGTGTTCTGTTGTGCACATAAGGGATGCATGAGGATTTTAGTGAAGTGTTTTTCTTTGGATGTGCACATTGATCAAATGTTGGCTATGGTTAATTGTTAACCTATTATCAAAAATCCCTTCATCAAATATTAAGTGTTCGGATGCCTTCCGATGGATGACACTCTTCCTGCCTCGATCGATGAAGTGTGGGCTTGCCAAAGCAAGGTGCATTAATCTATCTTGGTAAGGGTGCGAGCGGATAATTGTGATATCCCACTGTCGACATCGGGTCTAGCTTAACTAGGTGACCTCAAAGGTTGAGTGCCTAGAGGCATGGGGTTGGCATGCACCATGTGATCGATGCGAATAAGGAGTTATTCACCAACCATACAAGAATTGCATGAGGATGCAATTGGCAAGCGTTGCCTACCTAAATAACCACATCGTGAGAGGAAAGCCAAAGCTGACTCATTGTGTTGGTGAAATACGGATCTTGTCCACTAAGAGAGTAGCTCGCATGAACTCTCCGAATTGATAGTGAGGGCTATTATTTCGAATAAAATAGTGGGAGTTTTAGTTGAAGTCCAAATTAAGAAAAATAATTGTATTTTGAAATTTTGGTACTGATTTATTCTGCATGAATTCTTGTAGAATTCCATGGCAAGTGGTTCGCACTCCACTCTGTCTCTGAGAGCCATCATTGAGAAGGATAAGCTCAGTGGGACCAATTATATGGACTGGTACAGGAACCTGAGAATTGTTCTCAGGCAAGAGCGAAAGCTCTATGTCTTGGAAGAGGAAGCCCCCGAGGTGCCGACCAGGAATTCTTCCCGTGCTGATAAGGATACTTATAAGAAGTATACTGATGACGCTTTAGACGTCGAGTGCCTTATGCTTGACACCATGAACTCTGAGCTTCAGAAGCAACATGAGAACCTGGGGTGCAAGGAGATTGACGAGCATCTCAAGAAAATGTTTCAAGGGCAGGCTCGTCAAGAGAGGTTCGATGTCACAAAAGCATTATTTCAGTGCAAGATAGGAGTTCGAGACTCAGTAGGGACTCACGTACTCAAGATGATTGGGTATATAGAGAACCTTGAAAGGCTGGGTTTTCCTCTGGGTCAAGAGTTGGCCACAGATCTGATCCTGCAATCGTTGCCGGACAGTTACGAGCAGTTTGTCTTGAACTACAACATGAATGAGATAGACAAGACACTGCCCGAGCTCCTAGGCATGTTGAGAACTGCCGAGATCAATATGAAGAAGGCCAAGCCTGCCTGCCCCATACTGATGGTGCATAAGGGCAAGGCCAAGGCCAAGGGCTTCAAGAAGACGAAGGTGGGACCTAAGTCACATCTTGAGCCCAAGTCTTCTGCACTGATGAAGAAGAAGAGCACGGTAAAGGAGGGGAAATGCCACCACTGTGGCAAGGCTGGTCATTGGAGGAGGAACTGTCCTTCGTACATTGAGGGTCTGCAGAAAATGAAGGGAGGTATGACTTCCGCTTCAAGTATTTGCGTTATAGAGATAAACCTTTCTGCTCCTTCATCTTGGGTATTGGATACCGGATGTGGTTCTCACATTTGTACAAATGTGCAGGAACTGGGAAGGAGAAGATTGATGAGTAAAGGGGAGGTGGACCTTCGTGTCGGCAATGGAGCAAGAGTTGCTGCTGTAGCCGTAGGGGTTTACCGTCTTTCTTTGCCCAGTGGGCTTGTAATAAAACTTGATAATTGTTATTTTGTTCCGGCCATAACTAGAAACATTATATCCATTTCATGTTTGGACATGATTGGTTTTTCTTTTATAAATAAGAACAACTGTTGTTCGATATTTAAGAATGATGTTTGTTATGCTGTAGCTCAATTGTTTAATGGTCTTTATGTTTTGAACTTGGACCATCTGATCTATAATGTAGAAAATAATAAAATACTAAGAACAAATGACTCAAACCCTACATATCTCTGGCATTGTCTTTATATGGATAAACGAGAAGCGCATATCCAAGCTCCATAGAGATGGACTTTTGGACTCATTTGATTATGAATCATTTGAGCGATGCGAATCTTGTTTGTTAGGCAAGATGACTAAAGCTCCTTTCACGGGCTATACTGAGAGGGCTGAGGATCTCTTAGGTGTTGTACATAGTGATGTATGCGGACCCATGAGTTCCATTGCTAGAGGAGGGTTTTTCTACTTCGTTACATTTACTGATGATTTCAGTAGATACGGATATGTGTATCTTATGAAGTGCAAATCCGAGACCTTTGAAAGTTCAAAGAGTTCAAGAATGAGGTAGAAAACCAGTTGGGTAAAAGGGTTAAAGCACTCCGATCTGATCGAGGTGGCGAATACCTGAGTCATGAGTTCCGTGATCAACTGAAAGAGTGTGGTATTGTATCACAGCTCACTCCACCTAGAACACCACAACATAATGGTGTGTCTGAGAGGAGAAATCGTACTCTGTTAGACATGGTACGTTCGATGATGAGTCATGCAGATTTGCCTGTTTCCTTTTGGGGTTTTGCTTTAGAGACTGCTGCAATGACACTGAATCGCGCTCCAACGAAAACGGTTCTGAAGACACCATATGAGATTTGGACTGGGAAGCGTCCTAGTATGTCGTTCATTAAAATTTGGGGCTGTGAGGCATACGTGCGACGTCAAATGCCTGACAAGCTGGAACCCAAATCGGATAAATGTTATCTGGTGGGATATCCTAAGGAAATGAAAGGGTATTACTTTTACCTACCATCCGAGAGCAAAGTGTTTGTCGCAAGGACTGGCGTCTTCTTGGAGAAAGAGTTCTTATCAAGAAAGACTGAAAAGGTAGAACTTGAAGATGTTCAAGAACCACAGGTAGTGAATGAACCGGAATTGGATTCTGAGATAGGACTACAAGATGTTGTTGCTAGAGAACCTACTCAAGAAGCACAAGTCCTACGTAGATCTGGTAGACCAAGATTTGAGCCTGAGAGATATGGATTTCTCGTGTCTCAAATAGGTAATGTGTTGCTTATGGATCATGATGATGAGCCAGCAACCTACCAAGAGGCTATAGATGGACCGAACTCCGACAAATGGCTTGAGGCTATGAAATCCGAAATGGACTCCATGTATGCAAACCAAGTTTGGAACTTGGTAGAACCACCTGAAGGGGTACGACCCATAGGGTGCAAGTGGGTCTTCAAGAAGAAGACCGACATGGATGGGAATGTACAGACATTCAAAGGGCGACTGGTGGCTAAGGGTTTCAAGCAAATTCATGGTATTGACTATGATGAGACCTTTTCCCCTATTGCCATGGTTAAGTCCATAAGGATATTGCTTGCTATTGCTGCGTATTATGACTACGAGATCTGGCAGATGGATGTCAAAACGGCTTTCCTTAATGGAAACCTCCTTGAGGAAGTGTACATGACACAACCCGAGGGTTTTGTATCCCCAAATGAAGCCACTAAAATATGCAAGCTGAATAGGTCCATCTATGGACTGAAACAGGCCTCTCGAAGTTGGAATCTTTGTTTTGATGAGAAAATCAGAGAGTTTGGTTTCATCAAGAATGAAGATGAGCCTTGTATTTACAAGCGAATCAGTGGGAGCATTGTTGTCTTCCTGATATTGTATGTAGATGACATACTTTTGATTGGGAATGACATTCCTACCCTGAAAGTTGTTAAGAACAACCTAGGGAACTGCTTTTCTATGAAGGACTTGGGTGAAGCGACTTACATACTCGGTATTAAGATCTATAGAGATTGGTCGAAGAAGTTGCTGGGTTTGACCCAGAGTACGTACATCGAAAAGGTTTTGAAGCGGTTCAACATGCTTGAGTCCAAGAAAGGATTTTTGCCCATGTCTCATGGTGTGAATCTCTCTAAGGACCAGTGTCCAAAATCTTGTGAAGATAAGGACCGCATGAAGTTGATTCCATATGCTTCGGCAATTGGATCAATCATGTACGCGATGTTGTGTACTCGACCCGATGTCTCCTTTGCTTTGAGCATGACTAGCAGGTATCAGTCAGACCCTGGTGAGTGTCACTGGATTGCAGTCAAGAATATCCTGAAGTACTTGAGAAGGACTAAGGATGTGTTCTTGGTGTATGGTGGAGAGGAAGAGCTCGTTGTAAGTGGTTACACGGATGCTAGCTTCCAAACTGATAGGGACGACTCCAAGTCTCAGTCAGGTTTAGTGTTTTGCCTTAATGGAGGAGCTGTGACCTGGAAGAGTTCCAAGCAAGAGACAGTTGCTGATTCTACAACAGAGGCCGAGTATATCGCTGCGGCTAACGCAGCGAAGGAGGCTGTATAGATTAGGAAATTCATCGGCGAGCTTGATGTAGTTCCTAGCATTGTTGGTCCCGTAGTTCTCTACTGTGATAACAATGGTGCAATTGCACAATCTAAGGAACCTAGATCCCATCAGCGCTCCAAGCACATACTTCGGCGGTTCCATCTTATTCGTGAGATTGTCGAACGAGGAGATGTGAACATTTGCAGAGTGCCGACTGAGGAGAATATTGCGGATCCACTGACAAAGCCTCTCGCGTAGAGAAAGCATGATGGTCATACTAGATCAATGGGTATACGATACCTGAATGATCAACTCTAGTGAGAGTCTTGTGGGTTGCATGTAAACATATATTCTGTTGGCTGTTTATTGTTTATTCATTTGATGAATTTTGTACCTAAATGTTTCTTTTTACAATTAATGGCAAGTTCTTTTATTGTGATTTTTCTATGTGATAGTTAAATTGTAACATAATAAATACCCTTAGAGTGTTCGCTTCCATAGGACATCAAGTACGTGACTTTAATGTGAGAGCCTATGATTTATTTGAAGCTTCATTCTTAAAAGGTCCCTGGTCATTGTATCATCATAGAAACAAAGGGTGATGATGATACCTTAAGACTAGCACGTTTGTTGACTGATGACCAGTTCTCACAGGTCATGATATTGTGATATCAAGTCATCACGTGGGTACTTGTTAGTGAACAAGTTGTACTGGACAGACCCCACCTGAGACTACTTTGTGGATTGTCATTCAATCGTGTCACGAGTAGGTCTCAATTGACAATCGTGTTGTGGACCTTTGACCTGAAGTCACAGCATTCATCAAGTGAGGAAGAGCGTGCTTTGATGCCATCTAAAGTCTTCCTTGAGAAAGGTTGATGATAAGGATGGTTTTTGGGCATGTTACGAATCATTTGGGTGTTTGTGTGTGAGAAGATATGGAATTTTTCCTCCTGTATGACAGGAGTTACGTCCATGGGCCCCTTGATGGAACTGGACTGAGAAATGCATGGCCATGCTTGATTGAGTCAATATGTGATATTGGACTCACCATTCTCTGGAAGTCCGTCCTGAATCAAGAAACTTGGATTGAGCTATTACGAGGGTGACACGGTCCATGCCTCTAGTTCTTTCTGGATGTAAGGGACAAAGACAACGCTGATACATTGGTCATGAAGGCTTATGAGTTATGAACTCTTATTGCTTGGGTAGCAATGATGCATTGCTAGATGCCACTCATTGTTTGTGAAGTTCTTGGTTTGATACTTTCAAGATCAAGTGGGAGACTGTTGGAGTTACCTTGGTGATCTAGAAGTGGTCAAACATGTAATCTCACTGCCAACGCGATATGAGCCTGCAGGGTCGCACATAAGAGATGTGGAGAAGTTGGATGATTGACTGTGTTGGTAAAGGTTACCAATCACCGACCTTGAATGGGGTTATGGGAAAAGTGTTGCCTTAGACGATCGTCGGGTTGGGCAAAATGTTGCCTTGAAAAGGTTTGGTCAGAATAGTCGACCGAGGGTCGACGATCGTCTACCGAAGGTCGACGATCGTCGAACGTGGGTCGACGAGTATCATCGACCGCGGGGACGGGTATCGTCGACCGCGGGTCGACGAGTATCGTCGACCGCGGGTCGACGAGTATCGTCGACCGCGGGTCGACGAGTATCGTCGACCGCGGGTCGACGAGTATCGTCGACCGCGGGTCGACGAGTATCGTCGACCGCGGGTCGACTATCGTCGACCGCAGGTCGATGATTATCGTCAACCCACGTTCGACGTGAATCGTCGAGTATTGTACTCTGATTCTCGTCGACTGATACTCGACGACTGATTCTCGCCGATCCTATGAGATTCTCGCCGATTGATTCTCACCGAATCTGCTAGGTGATTCTCGCCGATTCTGGAACCCTAATTTTCTGGGTGGTCTGCGGATAGCGATATTCCTAAGTCTGTTTATGCCTTTGGTATAAATAGATACTTAGGGTTTTCGGGAATAAGATCTGATCGAATCAAAGCGATCGTTGGCCCTTTGACCGAGACGAATCCGACGGAAGTGTTCCGCCGTTCTTCGTTCGCTCCGCCGATTGCCGAATCCCGCCGGACGGAAACGTTCTGCCACCGGTTGTTCGCTCCGCCGACCACCTCCTCTCTGGCGACCGTCGCTGGTCTTGCTTTCCCTGACGCGGACCTAGCAGTCCGTGGGAAGTGAATAGGTGTGGCCGATCTTCTTTCCGACCATCCGTGTGATGGATGTTTAGAGTTCTCCCGCTCGTGTGGATTTCTGCAGAGACGTAGATATTATTCTACGTGGAACTCGCCACCGACAAAGAATCACATTTGGAGCATCTTTGTTGAGTTGTGACTCAACACCCAAAAGGTAATTTTTGCCTTATTGTATTAACTTCTTGATTCAACATGCATGGCCCGGTCCAATCTCTTTGGGTTGTTCTAGATTTTATTACTTCCGCTGCGTGTACAAGTGTTGTGCCAACCTCTTAGAGAAACCCAACAGATTAATGCATAGCCTATTGGGGAAGCGCAGCCGGCAGCGGTGCCAGAATGGTTTGGTATAAGACCAGAACCTGTTGAGGCTGTTGATCCTCGAGAATATGAGCGGTAGTTGAAGCATTTTATGAGCTTCAATCCTCCGATGTTTACGGGTGTGGGAACCCTTGTACAAGCGGAAGATTGGTTGTCGCGCGTCAAGCGTATATTGACGGTGATAAGGAGGAAGGAAGATCAAAAGTTCACCTTGGCCACCTTCTTTTTGGAAGGAGAGGCTCGGCTATGGTGGGACGAGATAGAGTTACATCACCTAGCGAGCAGGCAATTAATACAAGTCTCGATTGAGGAGTTTTCGCGATTATTTTTGTTAAAGAACCTGCTAGCTGCAAAATGCATCGCCGTGGAAAATGAGTTCCAACGTCTAATGCAAGGTGAAAGGAGTGTTGATACTTACTTGCATGAGTTTACAAGGTTGGGCCGTTATGCGGGGTCTATCTTCGCAGATGAACAACGGAAAACCAATAGGTTCTTCGAAGGGTTGCGGGATGAGTTGAGATTCCTGCTCTCGAGTTCGGTGAACAAAGGATTTCAGGCATTTGTTGATACTGCTTGTGCGCTTGAGAATGATATGAAACGGGTGCAAGTAAAGAGGGACTTAGCTATGACGAAGTCTGAGTTCAAAGTGCCCCATCTTGGAAAATCAAACTACCAAAGGAAGTGGAGCAAGAGGACCAAATCATCTGGACATGCCCCTTCTTCAGTTGCATCGGGAGCAACGTCAAAGCAAGAGTCTCGTACCTGCTTTACATGTGGCAAAGTGGGACATATTGCCCATGATTATCGGGTTGGTCTGCCAAAGGGGGAAAAGAAGACGGGAGCGTCTTATGCTGAAAAGTGAAAAGTAGTGGTGGAGTCGTCTGCATCCCAGACGCAGCCCCGAGTCTATAATCTTGGCCAGTAAGAGGGAATAAAGCAAAGTTATGTCGTCACAGGTACGATTTAAGATATTGATTGCTTTTTATATTTCATACCTTGTGTGTAGCTTATGTATGATTTGTTTATCTTAGGCTTTGTCCTGATTTGGAATAACTCGGTGAGAGTACTATTCGATATGGGTGCTTCCCACTCGTTTCTGTCTCAGGACTTCGTAGCTCGAATTGGAGTACCTAGTCATGTGACGATAGATAGTGTTAAGGTAGTAATACCGAATGGATATGTGATGCTTGCAGATAGGGCTTACGATGTGGAAGTTCAAATAGGAAGTCGGGATTTCTGCTTGAGCGCATCTGTGCTACCGATATCGAAATTTGATGTGATCTTTGGTATGGAATGGCTCTCAGGGCAGCGTGCCATTATTGATTGCAATTCAAAGGAGATCACACTAGGCCAGAATACCGAGCTTGAGACTAGTTTGCTGTTATGCGAGGAGTAGGCGGGACCTTATTGTCTGTTCTCCAAGTCATCAACGTTGTTCGGAAGGGCGTGGAGTTATTCTTCGTGCTTATTGAGGCTGTTGAGCCAAAGGCCAGTGTGAATGTTGTTCCAATTGTGTCGGAGTTTTCCGATATGTTTCCTAAAGATCTTCCTGGGTTACCACCCAAGCGGGAGATCGACTTCTCTATTGAGTTGGTTCCAAGTGCGAAACCTGTGGCCCACTCGCCATATCGCATAGCGCCAAAGGAAATGGAAGAACTGAAAGTTCAATTGCAAGAGTAGTTGGAACAGGGAGACATACACCCATGTATGTGACCTTGGAGCGCACTTGTTCTATTTGTGAAAAAGAAAGACGATAGTTTACGGTTGTGTATTGATTATCGTGAATTGAATAAGCTGACAGAGAAAAACAAGTATCTAATTCCACGGATAGATGACTTATTCGATCAGCTCACGGGATCAACCATCTATTCTAAATTGGATTTGAAATTTGGATATTACCAATTGAGGATTCGGGAAGGTTGCATTCCCAAGACAGCGTTTGGAACACGCTACTGTCATTATTAGTTCACTATAATGCTGTTTGGGCTATGTAATGTGCCATCAGTGTTCATGGATCTAATGCACCGAATGTTCCGAGAGTACTTGGATCTGTTTGTGATTGTATTCATTGATGATATTTTTGTGTACTCTCAATCAGAAGCTGATCATGCGAACCATTTATGGTTGGTGTTGCATACCCTGCGGAGAAATAAGCTCTATGCCAAGTTCTCAAAGTGTGAGTTTTGGCTGTCGTCAGTGGCTTTTTTTGGCAATGTGGTAAGTGAGAGGGCATTGTGGTGGATTCGTCAAAGATAAGTGCCATACGAGAGTGGCCAGTGTTATCTTCGGTGGCCGATGTCAGGAGTTTCCTTGGACTATAAGGCTACTACAGACGTTTTATGGAAAACTTCTCAAGGATCGCTTTGCCTCTTGCCATATTAACGAGGAAGGATCAGAAGTTCGTTTGGACAATGGAGTGCGCGCGAGCTTTTGAAGAGCTAAAGAGTCGTTTGATCACGGCGCCTGTTTCGCCATGTGGTACAGACGGCTATGAGATTTACAGTGATGCTTCAGGGAGCGGCTTAGGCTGCGTTCCTCTGTAGTTTGGCAAGGTGATTGCTTATGGATCATACTAGTTGAAAGTGCATGAGCGGAGTTATCCCATTCACGACTTGGAGTTGGCGGCAGTGATCTTTGCACTTAAATTGTTGCGGCACTATCTATATGGTGTGAATGTGGATATCATTACAAATTATAAGAGCCTAAAATACTTATTAGATCAGAAGGATCTCAATATGCGACAACGGAGGTGGATGGAGTTCCTCGGGGACTACACCTCTCATATTCATTATACTCCCGGGAAGGAAAACGTGGTCGCAGATTCCTTGAGTCGTAGGACTCCGGTAAGGGCAAATTGGTTGTGGATGCATGATGAGCATCTGATACAGGAGTTGGAAGCGTTAGAGAATTCTTGTGTTGACAAGAATTCCACAGCCGATGCATGCTTGAACTGTACGGAGGTACAGTATGACCTTGCGGACAGGGTTCGGTGAGTAACGGAACTTGATGAAAGTCTCCAATGCTATCTAGTGGATGGTTCAAAAGACCAATTCTCTTGGGATGACGGCCTTTTGCGGAAAGAGGGCCGTTTGTACGTCCCAAGTATGGATAAGTTGAGGGAAGAGTTGATGTATGAGACTCACTTTACAAAATACTCAATTCACCCAGGGAGCACAAAGATGTACAAGGACATGAAAAAGTTATTCTGGTGGCCAGGATTAAAGAAAGACATAGCACATTATGTGGCTCAATGTCAAACATGTGACTTGGTAAAGGCGGAATGCCAGAAGCCAGAAGGTTTCCTGAAGTCGTTACCTATTCCAGAATGGAAGTTTGATGATGTTTTGATGGATTTCGTGCATGGGGTTCCGAGATCTCAACGCTGGAACGATTCAGTTTGGGTGATCGTAGACCGGTTGACTAATGTGGCTCACTTCCCACCGAACAAGAGGGATGATTCAGTGGAAGTCTTGGCGAAGCTTTATGTTGAGCAAATAATACGATTGCATGGTGTTCCACGTAGCATCGTAAGTGTTCGTGATGGCCGATTCACTTCGAATTATTGGAGGCAGATCCATCAGTTATTGGGCATTAAGTTATCATATAGTACGGCATTTCATCCCCAAACGGATGGCCAAACTGGGAGGACCAACAGAATGATGGAGGACATGCTCTAAATGTGCGCCTTTGATTTTGGAAAGAGATGGGAAGATAATCTCTATATGGCAGAGTTTGCCTATAATAATAGCTACCAAGCGAGTATCGGTATGGCACCGTTTGAAGCTTTGTATGGTCGGAAATGTCGTACACAGTTAGCTTGGGCGGAAACTGGAGAATCGAAACTTTATGGGCATAAAGAAGCCGAAGAAACTATTTCGACGATACACTCTATTCGGGAGAGGCTACTGATAGCCCAAGATAAACAAGCCAAATACTATAATGCCAAGCACCGAAACATTGATTTTTTGGTGGGCGATTGGTTCTGTTTGATGAACAAACCCTTCAATGGTGTGTCCAGGATTCGGCGTCTAAAAAAGTTAAGTCTGAGATATCTTTGTCCGTTTGAAGTGGTGGAGCGAGTTGGGGAAGCTACCTATTGGCTTGCTCTTTCAGCAGAATTGAGTGGGTTGTAAAATGTGTTCCACATATCAGTGCTTCGAAAAGCCGTGAAAGATCAAGCTCAAGTGATTCCAAACGATCGTGTACTGGTCGA
Organism: Platanthera zijinensis; assembly: GCA_039513925.1. Lineage (NCBI taxonomy): Eukaryota > Viridiplantae > Streptophyta > Magnoliopsida > Asparagales > Orchidaceae > Platanthera > Platanthera zijinensis. Next base: position 13,910,016 of record CM077098.1, read on the forward strand.
ATCTGGGCTAACGACGAATGTTAGGCCCATTCGGATCGAGGATAGAGCCGATAAAAAGTTGCAGAACAATACAATCGGGATGGTCAAGGTCCGATGGGAAAACTATTGCCGTGAAGAGCTAACATGAGAGCGAGAGCAGACCATGTAGGCTAAGTTTCCCGAGTTGTTTGTGTAAACTATTGTAAGGTGTGTGTCAAGTTGTATCAAACTTTTGTGAAGTTATAACATCTTGATTGTTGTTTTTCCTTACTGTGTAAAAATTTCGGGACGAAATTTATTGTAAGGAGGGGAGGGTTGTAACACCCCAAAATCCCAAAATTGAGTTCAGGCTGGGCAACACGTCCTGGGACACGGGCGTGTCCCAGGCCGGGTTATGCTCTATTTACTCGAGTGTGATTTTGGTCTCGAGTGTGTCTCGAGTGAGGCACACGGCCTGGGACACGGGCGTGTCCAAAGCCGTGTCCTTCTTTATGTCATCTCGAGTACTCGACGAAATGCACTCGACGTTTGTCGAGAGGGTACATGGCCTAAGATATGGGTGTGTCAGAGGCCATGTCCTCCTCGAGTTTTGGCCAGGTTTGGGAGGCCTATGAAACACGGCTGGGCACAAGAGTGTCTGCAGCCGTGTCTAGTCACACGGCCTGTGACACGGGCGTGTCACAGGGCCTGTCCTTCTCTGGAATTGTCTATGGCATTGAGGCCTTGTGAACACGGCCTGGACACAGGCAGGTCCGAAGCCGTATCTGTGCACATGGCCTTTGACACGGGCATGTCACATGGCGTTGTTGTGTTCTGGATAAGTCGGTTTGTGTACCTCTTAAGGTACACATCCTATGACACGGGCGTGTCACAGGCCGTATTTGGCCTAGGAAAAGTTATTTCAGGGCGATTTGTTGACGTTCATTTCCTTCAGATGGTATCTAATGGTCCTAGCTTCTCCCTTGTGAGTTAAGTCCAGGAATTGAGAGTTATCTTTCATTCAATCATTGTTATTCTCTTTCTAAAAGAGATAGAGAGAAGGGAGAGCAAGGAGGAGGACAAGAGATCCGGCCGCCGGTGGAGCTTCAGCATTCAGAATTGCGAGCCGAGTCAAGATTTGTGGAGGGGAGAGCGGTGTGGTGCTTGCTATCCGGCTAGAATTCCATGGCTCCAAAGAGATCGTCAAAGGTAACGATCTTCCTTCTTGGACATGTGAAGTCCTCGTTTGGGCATGTTTATGGATTTCCCCCACCAAAAGGTTGCTTTTGATGGATTTCCTTGGGTTGATTCTTGTAATCCCAAATCTTGCATATAGATCCGAAAATGTGTAGTACGGAATATGCATGATGTGTGAAGCCCCTCTAGACAAGTTTGTCTGGATTGGTTATGTTTCATTTTGTACATCGGAGAAGACTCTGCGTATAAACATGTAGTTTGTGGAGTCGATGGGTTGTGCCTGTGAAGGGTAGTAACAGGAAGTACTGGAGTGGAATTCCAGGAAACTACCCTCATAGTTTTTGTGTTGTATGCCATGTTTGGGTTGAGTTTGGGTGCAGAAATTGAGTTCTACTAAACCCGCCAGCGATCGCGAGGAATGCTGGCATTATCTCCCCTTTTTGGATTGTGAAGCTAGTCCTTGGTGGACAATGTGGCTATTGTGAGCTTTGTGCTCTTAAAAAGGCTTAGTGTCGAACAGGAAAGGTGAAACCGACCCGCGCATTTAAATTGGCCATGAGTACTTCGGTAATCGATGATGGCATGGCGACTTGAGCAACGGGTGGTGGTTGATCTGTACCTGCGTTATGTCTGATCGACTGGTAGAACTAGTTAATGGTCTCGTTGGAGAGCATAATGAGAGTCTTAGGCCTGCGGGCAATTAACACTAAATTCTCAATACCGTTGGTTTTCAGACCTTCAACGGTGGTGGGACCCTTGTTCGTCGGTACACCAAGAATGTGCCCTTTATGCACGGATTGTCGGGCCACATGGCCGACGGTTGTGTTATGTTGATTTTGCATGAGTGCATATTGTATGATATATCTACTTGTGAAAAGCTATGCCTGTAGGGAAGGAATACCACTGCCCCGGGAAAAGGGGTAGGGTCGCTATAAATTTGTCAGCTGAATGCTGACCGTTTCTTTGTTTGCCACCAATATGGTGGGCTATCCCTATGCAGGTGTTGGTGAGCCGAGCGGGAAATAGATGGCTGAAGCCCCTGCTGATGTTGCTGCTGGCCCTTGAATGCTGAGCAAAGGCTTTTGTTATGTTCATGTGTTGCAGGCCTGCGTACCGATGTTTGTAATCCACACTTGTAAAGCGTAACTTTAATGCCTTAAGGCCAAACTCTTGAGTATTTATTGTACATTTCTTCATGTGTATATATAAATGTGGTTGTTTATATATAGTAGACATTCATGGTTTGAGTTCAGTTTAACGTTAAAATCTTCCGCCAGTATGCTCTGTGTTAGGATGCGTACCTGTTTTGGTATTAACCTGTGACCTCGCCTCTTGTTTGTGGCATATAGTGTGGGGCCCCGGTCGAACCTTCTATTATCTGTTATTTAACTGATGGAGGCGTTATAAACTTAGAAAGCACTAGCGGGTTATAGAAACGATCAAAGCTTGCTTTCTGAAGAACTCCATCGGTTTATTTATAGGTTTTCCTAGTCTAGTGTGCAAAAAGCGTACTTTTGCCTCCCTAAAATTACTAAAATGCCCTTGGGCTGGTCTACCAATATCCATACTCCGCTGTTCTGAGGAGATAAATGTAGACCCAGGGAAATTTAGGTAATTTCAGGTCTGGGTCCCATCTGTCTGAAGCTCTTCCTTCTGAGCTCTGCAGGAACCCTGCTTTCTCTGAGCGCGAGCCTTCCCTCCTATCCCAAGCGGGAGCCAAAAGGCTGAGGGGGGCGTTGAGTGGGAAAAACACCATTCAACACTGAGGGCTGAATGGGCTTCCGCCAATGAGAGGCGCGAGCCCTTCCGCCCGCCCAGGGCGGGAGCCTCCCCCTGGTTGTGCCATGCCCGAGCGAGAACCCCTTTCGCCCAATCTTCTTGCCTGACCTAATATGCTTTATGCTGGCCGAAGGCTAGCCCAATATCGACCAAATAGGTACTTAGGTCCCACCCAACGAATATGGAGTTGTACACAATCCCCGCTCTTTGCGTGCTAGCCATGCGCTCGGAAAGACACGTCTAACCCCTAATATTCGTTGTGTGCTTGCTGATCTGGCAGGGAATCTTTCCGTGGACCCCACCATGGTTATATATATACACTGTCGAGTTTGATCTCAGGCCATCTCTGTTGTTATTGCCCTCCGCCTGAGCTTTCGCAGAGACTTGAAGATGTATTCGAATTGTGTCGAAAAACTACTCTCGGAAGAACGTCAGGCCCGCCTTGTCGTGGCCCAGGTGAGGGCCCGCGACAACTGTGCCAAAGTTGCCCATTTGCTAGTGGGCAAGTGGCCAGCTTGCGAGAAGTCAGCTGGCGAGAAGCCATCCGATGAGAGCTCCCGCCCAAAGAAGAGGAAGAAAGACAATTCGGTTAGGCGAGGTCACTCCAAAGAGAACCGATCCTCGCCTACACAGACCCCTTACCACGACGAGAACCCCTCTTCCTTGCCGGAGGTACTTTTATCGCCTCGCCCATTGGCGTGAAATTTAAAGAGTTGACACGAGGCTGTGTACTGATGTATTGCTCTTCTTGTAGAGGACGGTGCCGAAAGACATCGTAGGCTCACTTCCGACGGACACCTCGGGGGCTGCCTCTCTGACTACTCCAGTCGATCTCCCAAGAACTCCTGGTATTTCATCCTTTTGTTGGTGTGGCTTTCACTTTAACTGATCTGCTTTTACCTTTCGCTGACCATGCTTCTTCTTGCAACGCCTGTTCCTGGGAACTTGAACCTCGTTGACCCGAGGCCTTGGGCTTCCGCTCCCGAGGATCCCATCAACCAAGTGGCCGACCCCGCTCCCATTTCCAGAGGGGCTACCACTGAATCATTGGCTCCCGTGCCGAAATCCTAGCCTTTGGCAGAAAAGGTGGCTCCGTCCCCTACTAACAGAGGCCGAGACCTTGGAGTGTCGGACATTTTTCCCCGGGCGGGGCAAGCCGCTTCACCTGCTCTTTGGAAAGAGTTCTGAGGGGATGCCCGACCCTTCTCGCCAACTGCCGGCGAAAAGCCCCCGCCACACCTCAGGTATGCGGGAACCTACCAATTACCCTTTCGCTCCTCTCCCGATCTGACCTACTGTCCTCCAGGTCCAAAGGTGCAGGGAGAGGAGGGTGAAGAAGAAGAAGGAGAAGACGATGAAGACGAAGAGGAGTAAGAATAAGAAAATGGGGACGAATTGCCCCTTCCCACTTCTAGAAAGATGGAGGAATTCTTTGAGGCCTCCGGGCTTGGTAAGACACAGCGACAGAGGATTGTGTCCGTCCTATCAAAGCTTGTGCGGCGGCAGCAAGCCAACTCCGCGGCAGTGAAGAGAATCCATGAGATGATGGAACGACAGCTAGCGATCGTTGAACGGGACTACGCCTACCTCATTGGTGAGGCGGAAGACCAGGACACGCTTTCCAAAGAGACCTCCCTTAAAAGATACGTCGTGCGGGTTCGAGATCAGCTCCGCCTTGCCAACCAAGGGCTGACTTCCCTGACAGCCTTCTTCAATCTACGAGTGTCTCCAAGGCCAGGGAGATGAGATCGTGGTCGCTGGCAGTGGGAACTGTATTGAGCCTCTTGGTTTTCGCATCTTTTTTACCACCCCCCCCCCCCCGGCCAACCCTTCTCAAACTGTACCCCTTGCGCCAGACGGAGATAAACAATTGTTACTATTTTATTTATTATTATTATTTCACAGCTCTCGTTGAGCAAGAGCCCCACTATATTTATGCTTGCTTTATACTTTCACATCTTATGCTTTGTGAATGCTTGACTCTTGTGCCCTGGTTAATACTTCTCGCATGATGTGATTGATTGCCTTCTCTCTAACCCTCCCGGGAGGTTCCCGCTTCCCACAAGTTGAAGGAGAGCCGACGAGTCAAGGTGGAAATCGAGGAGTCAAAACTACGGGATTGCTGATCTGTTGACCGTCTCCCCGCCATTTTTTCGTTTTAGGAAAAAATACATAATTACCGTATCCTCTATAAATAGGCCGATCCACCTACCACATTTACTTCTCTGCATTTACTTCCTTAATTGCTAGCCCTTCTTCCTCCCGACCATTCTCGCTGACTTTGCGGCGCAAAGGCTCTCGCCTCTCCAATCTTTCCTCCCTTCTCGCCTTCTCTTCCAAATGCCTGGCAAAGGCGAAGGCCGCTCCAAGTGCGCGCAGATCTTCTTGGACCACACTTTCCCCTCCTGTCGGCTGTTGCAGTCCGAGTTCCTTACGGTCAACGAGAATTTAATCCCGCAAGGGTTCGTCGCGCGGAAGCCTGGGAATGACGATAGGGTTAACCTCATGCCGGAAGGGGAGCTCGCCATCCCCTTGGAGCACTTCATGGTGGGATTCCAACTCCCCCTTTGGCCGGAGTTGCGCCAGGCCCTACTGATTCGTGGAAATCGTCAAGCGCACCGGTCGCACAAGTAATAAAATTTGGGAATAAATCCCCTAGTGTCGGTCTCTTGAGGAATGCAATTAGCATAGAGCGGCGACAGTTCAGAAAATATCGTTATGAGGGTTATACTTAGAAAAGATTAAAAAGGGGGCTTGTGAGATTGTGGTTTCTTGATCTAATAAACTAATTAAGACTATGCGGGTCGAAGGCACCGCTTCGCAAGGTGAGGTTAGTGTATCAGTCGCGATGCCGAACTTCGGTTGGGTGAGTGGACAGAAAGCTAATGGATGGAAGTGATCTTGTGCGGATTGCAATCGGGTGAAACAAGGGTATGGAGTGGATGTGGAGTGGGTGAGGCGCACTCACAACACACAACTCAAAAGCAAATGAAAACTACAAACATCCAATTAGATATAGAGTAGAAAATGTAGTTCATTACAATATCAAATCATTCCATACAACGAAGAAAGGGGAAGAGGAGTAAACAACTAGAGGGTGAAGGTCCACCGCAGGTCGTGGACGGAATAGCGAGTTGTCAATCCGCTTCAGGGCAAAGTACGTGGAGGCTTCCGGTACCAACAAGCTGTCACCTCGAAGGCCTTTGAGTCCGTTCTATAGTTCATCTTCTTCTCCAACTCCGGTGGAAGCTTGGAGTTGAGGTCATCAATGGCCGGGAGCTTCGCCGGAGGGTTTGGAAAGATTCAGAATCACAGGATATGGACTCCCGATGGAAGGGATGAAGGTGGAGGTGGATGGAGCAGCTGGACAGCGAAATGGAGGCCTGGCGGCAAGTCCCGATCGAGAGGAAATTAACCTAATTCGCAGAATGAACCTTTATATAGTAGCAAATTTTGAATACCGCGCACGCTCATCGACGCACGACTAGTGGTCATGCGCCCTGATGTTGGTGCTCGTGCGACAGAAACCTGTAGGACTTGCTGAAATTGTTAGTAAATGCGCAAGAGCGGCGTCGCACGATCGGTGATCGTGCGAGGTATGGTCGTCTCTCGTGCGATAGCGGAGACAGGGAAGAAAAAAAATGGGTCGTGAACGTGCACGATGGGCAGCGCTCGATCGGTAATCATGCGAGGTATAGCTTGTGATCGTGCAATATCCCGAGACAGGGCAGTTGAAAATATTGCATGAACACGCACGATTGACGATCGTGCGCCAAAGGGTTCTCTGGTCATACGTGGTTTATAATGCACGACCATTGACTCTTTGGCTGAACAATGGCCCTGATCAATCCCGGACGCCCACACGATCCCCGTACCTGCAGGAAAACAGATTGGGTTGTCGAAGATGGCGTTCAACAATAACAAGGGAACTCAAATACAACAAAGTGAAAGCGTATAGAGATATGAAATAATTAAACGCATGGAAATGGGCTTACACAGTGCACTGGGCATGGAATAGTGTAGTGATCCAAAAGGAGTGGTATTGGTGCTAAAAGGAAGTGTAATGGCATGAAAATGAGCCCAGATGAGTCCGGAATCCGGTATAAAATATGGACACCCCCAGACTTAACTGTTTGCGCGTCCCGAGCAAAAGAATCCGGCGGAATGTGTAAAAGGGAGCTAATCTAGGAGATTGCAAGCGCGAGGTGATATGCGAAGTTTCGCTCTCGTGTGCACCGAAATTTCATAGAAAGAAATTCTAATTAAACAAGCTAATCTATGAAAGTGTAAAAGCATAAATAGAAATTTATTATTACTCATATGGTGAAATATGAAGAATCTCGTAGTCACGCTCGGTTCGAAAGTAGGCGAGCTACTCAGGGGGATGTTGCCCAAAGACGAAATTCAAGCGTATCTCTATTGAAATCCATCAACGTCGCGGGCCATAGGCTTGCTCGGTTACACTCTCTCCACAACGCTACGAAACTCACAAGTTGAATCGGTAGGGATTTAGGTCAGGAGGAGGCTTAGGCCAGGGAGTGGTATATCGAGGGTAAACATGAAGGCTCATACAACCAATCCGAGCAATCAAAATCAAAAACAAAGCAGCCCTCAACTTTTTGCACACGTGACACACCCCCCGACTTGGCATGAAAACCGGGTGTGTACACGGCCTGCTCCAACAAATAACAAAATGATTTTTTTCTTTAAACACAAGGGGATAAAAATTTTCTTTTCTTCCTTTTTTTTGTTTTATAATATTTTTCCAAACTCATCCTTTTTCTTTTTCTATGCATCCCCATATTCAGCATTTATAACAAAATAGCACACATCACATTTCACACAAGAATTTCACACCACATGAATATGATTAAGCTCTTGTATTAGGTTATGGTAGTGGGATAGGCTTGAGGCTTTGGTGAGAAGAAGTGGAGCTGAAACAATTGGAAGAGTAGGCTCAACGGGGCTAGCAACGGTTAGTGTTTAGGACCGAGAAATAAAAAGCTCAAACTAGCCAAAATAATGTCCTACGTCACGCTCAATCCATGAGTCGTTTGCACCTATGCTTCAAGAGTCTCTTGGGGCAAGTTCTTAGCCTGCGAGAGAGGTAAACCTTCCTCCTGACTCGAGCAACACGTACGGAGCACTAGCCAACACGCGAAATGAAGCTACTACTCGATTCAAACAATTTCATCAATAGAGTAGAATAAATTAAATTTACCCAAATACACTAACAATAAATTAAATGCTTAAAGAAAATCTAATTCTACTAATAAATTTCGAGGCGAGCACGAGTACTCAACTAGAGCACTACAGGAGTCAACATTGCACCTATAGGAGTCATTATCGCACCTAGGCTCGCAATCAGATAAGCTACCATCCAATTATTACCACCCAACCCTGGCGTGAATCTGTGGGAACACATAAAAAGCAAGTGTGCGCTCATGTGGGTGAGTGTGCGTGCTACAGGATTCTATAATAATAACGCACAGAATATAAAAATACTGGCATGCAACTACGGTGCTCGTGTAGTGCGTAGCCCTGCTGTTCCCCCCCCCAGACTTAAATGAAAACGCAGCTCAAGAATGATAAATAGACATTTCAAAATGAAATAAGAGCTGAAATGAAAGAGTACCTAAGCTCATAAATGAGTATACTTGTAGAGACGTGGAAAATCTGGCGGCGGTTGCCGCTTCGCTAAAATGCTGGACCTGCGAATTAGGCTATCCACACAAAAAAAATTCCGTGGACAAAGATAAACAAAATATTATAAATAGAAATAGATACACAAAAGACGGACCAGGTGGTCCAATCATGGGTTGTCTCCCAAAAGCCCTTTTTCTTACCGTCCTTAAGGTGGACCAAATACCTGTATTAGCAGTTATAATAAAGAGTTCTTTGCAGTTTGAAGAAAAAGAAATAAATATAAAAGCTCAAATATGTTCTTTAGATACAAAATCTGTAGAATAACGTGCAAGGGTAGCTGCGGAGTTGAGGGGTGGTCCACATTCGTTGTTGCTGCCATTGTCGATATAGGAGTGTCTCTATCGCTTTGCTTGGGGTCGGCGAGCTACAGGCTTTGAGATTTGCCGGTAGTTGCGCCGCTATCATATAATTTTAGCCGGTGCACATTGACTTTGAAATTGTCTCCGCTTTTCCCGGCTCTTTCGATGGCGCCAAAGGGGGAGACTCCGATCACTGTGAAGGGGCTGCTCCACCGCGATTTTAGCTTTCTTGGAAATAAGCGGAGGCAGGAATTTCACTTCAGGACTTGGTCTCCTTGTTGGAATTCTTTTGGGATGATGTGACGGTCGTGCCATTTTTTGTTTTTTCTTTGTATATCCGCGCATTTTCGTATGCGAAATGCCGGACATCCTCTAGTTTGTACAGTTGAGAGCGGCGCTTATCTGTTGCGGCTTCGATGTCCATGTTTAGTAATTTGGTTGCACATAGCGCTTTGTGTTCTAGCTCGACCGGCAAGTGGCAAGCTTTTCCGTAGACTAGTTGAAAAGGGGTCATACTGATAGGGGTTTTCAAGGCGGTTGTTTACGCCCATAAGGCGTCGTCGACCTTCTTGGCCCACTCTTTTCTGTTGGAATGGATGGATTTTTCAAAGATTCTTTTGAGCTCGTGGTTTGAGACTTCTACTTGCCCATAGGTTTGGGGATGGTAGGCAAGAGAGATATTGTGGTGGACTTCGAACTTCTTCATGAGTTGCAAGAATGACTTATTATAGAAATGGCTCCCGCCATCACTGATGATGGTGCGCGGGGCACCGAATCTGGAGAAAATGTTCTTGTGTATGAAAATCAATACGGTGCGGGCGTCATTTTCAGCGACAGCTTCGGCTTCGACCCACTTGGAAACATAGTCGACTTCGATAATAATATAGAGTTTTCCGTGCGATATTGGGAAGGGTCCCCTGAAGTCGATCCCCCAAACGTCGAATGGTTCGCAGACGAGCATGTTGTTGAGAGGCATTTCATCCCTCTTGGAGATATTTCCGATCCTTTGGCATTTATTGCATTTTGCGACGTATGCTTGAGTGTCTCTAAAAAGGGTTGGCAAAAATAGGCCACATTGCAGTACCTTGCGTGCCGTTCTAGTGGCTCAGAAATAACCACCGACCTCCCGGTCATGGCAGTGTGTTTAGACGGATTGGAATTAAGTCTCGGGTACGCAGCGCCTGATGATGCCGTCGTTTCAAGTACGGAATAGTAACAGGTCTTCCCAGAAATAGTATTTGGCATCGGACAGTTGTTTTTGCTTTTGCTGCGTTGACAGGTTAGGGGAGACAGATTTGCAAGTGAGGTAGTTGGCCATATCTGCGTACCACGTGATTGTCGGAGTGAGCGAAAAGATGGCGAATAATCTTTCATCCGGGAAGCAGTGGACTATCTCGTTGCGTTGGCAGTTGGGTACAGCTCCTTCGGTGTCGCCCTCCAATCGTGATAGGTGATAGGCGATGACGTTCTCTACCCCTTTCTTGTCTCGGATCTCGATGTCATATTCCTGTAGTAGAAGAATCCAACGGATTAGCCAGGTCTTGGCGTCTTTCTTCTTGAATAAATACCTTAGTGAAAAATGGTTTGTGTAGATAATGACCTTAGATAACACTAAGTATGAATGGAATTTTTCGAAAGCGAAGATTACTGCCAACAGCTCCATTTCCGTAGTGGTATAATTCAGTTTGGCATCGTTGAGGGTACGGCTGGCGTAGGAGATATTATAAAAGATTTTGTTTTTCCTTTGACCAAGCACTGCTCCGACTGCAACATCGCTTATGTCGCACTTGTCTTCGAAGGGTAAAGTCCAATATGGTGCCACCAAGATTGGAGCGGAGATAAGTCGGTCTTTGAGAGTCTCAAAAGCTTGCATACATTTTTTTTCGAAGTCAAACTGGGTGTCCTTGGCCAGCAGATTTGTGAGGGGCTTGGATATTGATGAGAAATTACTGACGAATCTTCTGTATAAGCCGGCGTGTCCCAAGAAGCTGCGGATACCCTTGGCGGAAGACGGAGGAGGAAGATTTTTGATGATGCTGACTTTCTCTTGGTCGACTTCGAGCCCCTTGTGAGAGACTTTGTGGCCAAAGACGATGCCCTCGCATACCATGAAATGGCATTTTTCCCAATTCAAGATGAGTTTTGTATCTTCGCACCGCTTTAGAGCTTTGGCTAGATTCACGAGGAAGGAATCGAAGCTGTTACTGAAAAGGGAAAAGTTGTCCATGAAGACTTCGAGAAAGTCTCTGATCATGTCGCCGAAGATGGCGATCACGCATCGCTGGAAGGTTGTTGGGCCGTTGCACAACCCGAATGGCATTCTCCTGAACGCGAAGGTGCCGGATGGGCACGTGAACGTCGTTTTGTCTTGGTCGTCGGGGTCAAATGTGATTTGATTGTATCCTGAATACCCGTCGAGGAAACAATAGTATTCCTGACCGGCCAATTTTTCCAGCATCTGGTCGATGAAGGGTAGCGGGAAGTGATCTTTGCGGATAGCCTCATTCAGTTTCTGATAGTCTATGCAGACTCTCCACTCGGTGACCACGCGGGTGGGTAATAATTCATTCTTATCGTTGGACACCACGGTAATCTAGCCCTTTTTGGGCACCACTTATACTGGTCTTACCCATTTGCTGTCGCTGATTGGGTAAATGATACCCGTGTCAAGCAATTTTATTACTTCTGCCTGTACCACTTCATGCATCTTGGGGTTAAATCTCCTTTGAGGTTGTGTCGACGGTTTGTATTTATCTTCAAGCAGAATCTTGTGCATGGAAAACGTCGGGTTGATCCCTTTTAAGTCGGCTAACGATCATCCAAAAACATTTTTGTATTTCTTTAAGAAGTCGACCAGGGAGAGTTCATTGTCGGTGGAGATGGATGCAGAGATGATGATTGGGCACGCTGTGCCTTTCTCTAGGAAAGCGTATTTCAGGGAATCGGGCAGCGGCTTCAGAGTTGCGGCAGTGGGTGTGATGGTAAATCCGATGAAAGGTTCTTTGGTCGGATGCGGGGTTCTCGGGAAATTAGTTTGGACGGTTGTGTCGGGTGCATCTTCTTCTTCCCACGCTGGCTCGGCTTGGTCAAGAATCATTTCGCTGTGAATGTCTGGTTCTTCTATCAAATCTGCTTCTTCGCAGTTAGTGATTCTGAGATGTTGTGGAGGTTCGTGGATGTTCAAAGAAATCGATTCTTCCCCCACGCTTAGGGTTAGCTCTCCTTGGTCGACGTTTATAATGGCATGGGCTGTGGCGAGGAAGGGCCGTCCTAGGATTATAGGTACTTTGGGATCGTCCATCATGTCGAGGACGACGAAATCTGCTGGGAAGGCAAGGTTGTTTACCATTATAGTGAGGTCTTCGACTATCCCGACCGGTTTTTTTATCGATCTGTCAGATAATTGCAACCTCAGGTGGGTGGGATGTAGAATCCCAACTCCTAGCTCGTGGAAGATTGAGAGCGGCATTAGATTTATCAAAGCTCCCAAATCACATAATGCGCGGACGAATCTATGGAGGCCGATTCTGCAGGGGATGGTGAAACTGCCAGGATCTCTGCGTTTGGTTGGGGAATAGTTGGTGAGGAGAGTTGAGCATTCTTCGGTGAGGTTAATCATTTTCAGTTCTTCTAAGGATTTACGCCTCGATATGAGGTTATTTAGGAACTTGGAATATCCTGGGATCTGAGTGATAGATTCTGTCACAGGTATGCTTATTTGGACTCCTTTCATAATCTCGAGGAATTTATGGAATTGCTTTTCAGCCTTTTCGTTTCGCGTTCGGTGGGGAAATGGCGGCTTCAAGGAATTCTTCATGGGTTGTGGTACTTCCATGGGTTCTTGATCGGTTGTTGAGGACGGAGGTTCCTTTATCAAATCGGCAATGGGCTCGCAGAGTGATTGTGAGGGAGGATTGGGAGGCGAGGCCCTCTCTAGGTTTTTTCCGCTTCTCAATCTCATTGTATATACTGTTTCCTATTTCTGATCGACTGAACATAGTAGCGTTTTCGTGAGAATCCCTATGGAGGTTTGTAGGCGCTGAATGGTGGTGGCTTGGTCGTTGAACAACTCCATCATTCTGCATGCATAAGCTCAAAATTTCTCTGTCTTTGACGAGGGATTGCGGTCGGTGGCTTCATCAGAGACTACTGAATTTATCCTTGCTGGATTTGTTAAACAGAGTTCCGCCGACTGCGACGTCGAGTAATGGTCAGAATCTGTCTGAGATGCCAAAGTAGAAAGTTTGGATTAGGAGGATGTCTGACATTTCCACTCTGCAGCATTCCCTTCACAGGGACTGGAAACGCTCCCATGTATCGAACAAGGATTCTTCATTTCTTTGGGTGAAGGTGATGAGCTCCTTGTAATTTTCTATTGCTAGCATTTGTTGTAGGAATTTGGCCAAGAATTTCCCTTCGAGGTTTTTCCAGGATCAGAATATTCCCTTTCGGATATCTTGATACCATTTCTTTGCTTCGTCTTTTAGGGAGAAGGAGAAGAGTCGGATCTTCTGCTGCACATTGTATAATGCATCTACATTTCCATCTCCGCTGAATTGGCAGTTTTTGATGATGTATTCGATGAGGTCAGGTGAGATCTCGAAACTATTATTTCCCATTTCTGCTCGGTATGTGAGGTTGGTAAGGCTAGCTTTATAAGTCTGTTGCTGAATAGTAGTCATTGAAAGTGGCTTGAATGAAGAGGGGTTAGTAGGCTACTAGACCTCTTGTGGCTCGACCCTGCATTCACTTCAGCAAACTACACAAGGAAACAGCAGTCAAAAACACTAACTCTTATAACAATATTTTCAGTCATCCTGAGTCGCTCTATAGTTGCATTCCAGGGCAACGACGCCAAAAACTTGTTGCATGGAAATCGGCAAGCACACCGGTCGCACAGGTAATAAAATTTGGAAATAAATACCCGAGTGTCGATCTCTTGAGGAATGCAATTAGCATAGAGCGGCGACAGATCAGAAAATATTGTTATGAGGGTTATACTTAGAAAGATTAAAAAGGGGGCTTGTGAGATTGTGGTTTCTTGATGTAATAAACTAATTAAGACTATGCGGGTCGAAGGCAACGCTTCGCAAGGTTAGGTGAGTGTATCATCCGCGATGCCAAACTTCGGTTGGGCGAGTGGACGGAAAGCTAATGGATGGAAGTGTTCTTGTGCGGAGTGCAATCGGGTGAAACAAGGGTATGGAGTGGATGTGGAGTGGGCGAGGCGCATTCACAACTCACAACTCAAAAGCAAATGAAAACTACAAACATCCAATTAGATATAGAGTAGAAAATGTAGTTCATTACAATATCAAATCATTCCATACAACAAAGAAAGGGGAAGAGGAGGAAACCACTAGGGGGTTAAGGTCCACCGCAGGTCGTGGCCGGAATAGCGAGTTGTCTATCCTCTCCGGGCTCAGTCCGAGGAGGCTTCTAGTACCAACGAGATGTCACCTCGAAGGCCTTTGATTCCATTTTGTAGGTCGTCTTCTTCTCCAACTTCGGTGGAAAGCATGGAGTTGAGGTCATCAATGGTCGGGAGCTTCGCCGGAGGGTTTGGAAAGCTTCGGAATCACCGGCTACGGACTCCCGATTGAAGGGATGAAGGTGGAGGTGGATGGAGTAGCTGGAGAGAGAAATGGCGACCTGGCATCAAGTCCCAATCGAGAGGAAATTAACCAAATTCACGGAATTAACCTTTATATAATAGCAGGTGTTTAAAACCGCGCACACTCATCAACGCATGACCAGTGGTCATGCGCCCTGATGTTGGCGATCGTGCGGCAGCAACCTATAGGACCTGAAGGAATTGTTAGTAAACGCGCATGATCGGCATCGACGATCGGTGATCGTGCGAGGTATGGTCGACGCTCGTGCAATAGCAGAGATAGGGAAAAAAATAAAATGGGTCATGACCGCGCACGATCAACAGCGCACACGATCAGTGATCGTATAGCTGGTGATCGTGCGATAGCCCGAGACAGGGCTGGTGGAAATCTGGCATGAATGCGCACGATCGACGATCGTGCGCTAAAGGGTTCTCTGGTCCTGCATGGGTTAGAACGCACGACTATTGACTCTTTGGCTGAACAATGGCCAAGATCGGTCTCGGACGCCCACACGATCCCCGTACCTGCAGGAAAATAGATCGGGTTGCCGAAGATGGCGTTCCACGATAACAATGAAACTCAAATACAACACAGTGCATGTGTAAAGAGATATGAAATAAGTAAACGCATGGAAATGGGCTTAAATAGTGCGCTGGGTGTGGAATAGTGTAATGATCCAAAAGGAGTGGTATTGGTGCTAAAAGGAAGTGCAATGGCATGAAAATGAGCTCAGATGAGTCCGAAATCCGGTATAAAATATGGACTCATCACCTACGCAATTATGGGGTAGTGCAGGCCCAGCTCAACCCCAATTCAATCGCCCTCTTGGTTGCTTTTGCCTGCTATATGCGGGCAGAAAGGATCGAGTTCAACCTATCATTTTTCGGGAAGCTGTTCAACTTTCGGGCCAAGAAAGGGTCAGTCTCCCTCTCTGGCCAGTCGGTGAAGACGACGGGTCTTTCCAACAAACATCATCACTTTGCGGAGATATTTGTCTTCGTCTCAGGGCCCTTCGGCAACATCACTCTCACGCCCATTCAATAAAACAACGCGACCTATAAGCCTCCAACTCTCGGGGAGCGAGAGGGCGCCCTCGTTGAGTTCTTTGGGTCAAAGGATTTTGATATCCCCTTCCTATAGCGTGACCTGGATTCTCTCCTTCCGGTACCCCCCAGCAAAGGTAATATCTCAGTCTAAACTTGCAACCTTTCGATTCGAGGTATATGGCTAACTAAATATGGGTCTTGCATGCGAGCAGGAAATCTTCCTCCACCATCCTTCTGACTTGGCCAGGGCACTCGCCGACCCCTTGGCTCTCGCCAAGTCTCCCGTCACCGCCTTCCTGGAGGATCCGGGATCCTCTTCCGCACCAAGCGTCCAGAAGTGGAAGCAGAGCTCCCTTCCTGCCCCTCTACTCAAAAAACCAAGCCTATCGGCAGTGGATAAGGGCAAATTCATTGTGCCAGCTTCCGCTGAGGTCCCTATCGAGGCCCAATATGTTGCAAGCGAGACGCACGTTGGTGGGCCTGCCGAAGATACCCAAGTCGAGACCCCTCTCCAGCCGGTGCCGAAAGGGCGCTAGAATTTTGGCTTCGGCGAGAAGTTCCTAGACGCGGAAGGCAAGCCCTTGATCTATTAGGACCATACCACCAACCGCATTGCGGTTTCCATAATCCATCCCTCCTGGAGAGAGCGAGACACAATCACTGGCGGCGCACGAGAGGACGCTGATACGTTCGATTGCACGACTACCCGAGCCCTCGTCTACGATGCCGCCCAGGCCCAACTTCGCGCGGTCCAGCTCTTACATATGGCTGGGCGGCGCACCATGACCATCGAGCGCAATCTTGCTGACATGCTCAAGTCAAGGGATGCCGCTCCAGTTGAAGTATCCACCCTGAAGGCCAATTTGGCGGCTGCCCAGCAACTTCTTGCCTCTCGCCCGACCATTGAGGTAAGTAAGACCCTTCAATATCTCTCGCCCTCTTAATATGTACACTTATCGCTTAACCTGACCGTCCTACAGATTCTGTGCAAGCCGAGCTATCTCGTGCTAGGATGGCCAGGGTCGAATGCGAGAATCAACTACTGCAGGCTGAGGTGAAGCACTTAGAAGGGGTCCTGGCTCTGGCCATGGCCCGACCGTCATTGGAGGAGAGAGTCGAGAGCAATCACTATTTCGCATACGAGCTCGGCGTGATCATTCAATAGAACGTGCAAGCCACTGCCAATATGGTCATCGAGGTGTTGCGGGAGACGGAGCTTTTGAACGAAGGAGGCGAGACCCTTACGATGCAAGGGGTTTTGCCCTATGTATTCGAGGTCATCCCTAGGCCTGCGGGAGAGGACAACTCTCCCATCATCGATGCGGCTGAAGTGGTCTTGAATGAGGAAACTGGCAGCTGCTCACCCGACGAGTCCTCTGGTTACTCCCCCAGTGGAAAATCAAGCAGGACCTCCTGCGGAACCTCCGGCGGGACCCCAAACAAGCCTGCACAATAGCTTTCGCACTTTTGATTTTTCATTATAATATGATTTTTGTAAACATATAAAACTATGTTTTTTGCATCTTTTGTAAGGGGCGAGATCTCCCAACCAATGCAACCACTATTATTTTGTATTGAAAGATTTTCCATTTCGCTGGAATGTTTATTACTTTTGGGCAAACCCTAGGCTCTTAGGTTATAACCTCCCCACGTTTGAAGTGCTGGCCAGTAAAACTTGCCGGAATGGACCTGCCGAGTGTCTTGCCGAAAGGGGTTGTCGCAAGAACCTTTTCGAGAGGTGCTTGTCGGGATCCCTGGCAAGAGGGCTATGGCGACAGCTCGTCTGAGACCCCTGCCAAGAGGGTTATGCCGAGATCCCTATTAAGACCCCCTACTAAGAGGGTTCTGGGTTATTCCATCCTCACTTGGGCCTTAGTGTTAGCTGTGTGGGAACTTGTCATCAAGAGCTTTGTTACTCCATCATGATTTCAATAGCCCTGTCTGGTTTGTGTGAGCCTGGTCGTCAGGTCAATCTGGGATAAATTAACCAAAAATTCCTTTCTCCTGTGAAAGCCTGTAAACGGGCCTACTTGGGGTCTTGCAAATTTCTACCCTTTTCCCCTAGGCGAGTATTTAGACCTGCCAGCTAGTGAGAGACTGGACAATGGGTCTACCCAGGGCTAAGTGCGCCTTCAAGCCCTGCCAGCTAATGAGAGCCTGAGCAGCGGGATCCTCTCGGGGTATTCCCTTACCCTCAGGCGAGCCTTCAGACCTGCCACATAGTGAGACCCTGGACAGAGGGTGTACCCGGGGCCGAGTGTGCCTTCCAGCCCTTCCAACTAATGAGATCCTTAGTAGCGGGATCCTCTTGGGGTCTTGCTAACTTCTCCCCTTTTCCTTTCCCCCAGGCAAGCCTTCGGACATACCAGCTAGTGAGAGCCTAGACATCGAGTCTACCGGGGGCCGAGTGCGCCTTCTAGCCCTGCTAGCTAATGAGATCCTAAGCAGTGCGATCCTTAAGACCTACCACCTAGTGAGAGCCTGGACAGCAGGTCTACCCGGGGCCGAGTGCACCTTCTAGCCCTGCCAGCTAATGAGAGCCTGAGCAGCAGGATCCTCTCGAGGTATTGCCTTACCCCCGAGGCAAGCCTTCGAACCTGCCAGCTAGTTAGAGCCTTGACAACTAGTCTATTCGTGGCCGAGTTTGCCTTCTAGCCCTGCTAGCCAATGAGAGCCTGAGCAGCGGGATCCTCTCGGGGTCTTGCTAACTTCTCCCCTTTTCCTTTCCCCCTAGGCGAGCCTTTGATCCTGCCAGCTAGTGAGAGCCTGTACAGCCGGTCTACCCAGGTCCAAGTGCATCTTCAAGCCCTTCCAGCTAATGAAAGCCTGAGAAGTAGGACCCTCTCGGGGTATTCCCTTACCCCCCCCTAGGCGAGCCTTATGACCTTCCAGCTAGTGAAAGCCTGGATAGCGGGTCTACCCGGGGCCGAGTGCGCCTTCAAGCCCTGCCAGCTAATGAGAGCCGAGCAGCGGGATCCTCTCGGGGTCTTGCTAACTTCTCCAATCTCTTCTTCGGTCACCGAGCGAGCATACGACCTAGACATCTTGATGGGAGCCTAGACAGCGGGTCTACTTTGACCCGTGCAAAACCACAAACACTTCATAACCTGTGAAGAAACCATCTTTAGAATAACTATCAAAATAAAACATACAATCTTACCCACGCTAAGGATAAAAATGATTCAGGTCATCGCCCCTCCATGCATGACTCATGGATACCCCTTCCACATTTTGGAGGTGGTATCCCCCCTCCCCGACCCAAGGAATTTTCCACAATGTAAGGCCCCTCCCAATTGGGGTTGAGTTTACCCACGAGAGTCGATCTTCCGGTCGCATTAACTTTCTTTAGGACTAGATCTCCTTCGGCGAATTTCTTGATCTTCATGTGCTTGTCAAAGTACTTTGCCATCCGTCGCTTTACCTCCTCTTGCCTGAAGGCGGACATGTTGCGAAGTTCCTCCACCATGTCCACTGAGAGTTGTAGCTCCTCCTCATTTCCATCCCTCTATGGCTCGTCTCCTTTGATGGCCGCCGCAACTCGAGCGGAGTGAACCTCAAACTCCACAAGCAGGACTGCGTCACCACTATATGAGAGCTTGAAGGGGGTCTCTCCAGTGTCCGTATTTGGGGTTGTCCGCAGGGCCCACAACACCATGGGGAGTTGCTCCACCCAACTCACCCTCAAGTTCTACACCTTCTTCTTGAGCAAGTTCACTATGATTTTTTTTGCCGCCTCCACCTGTTCGTTTCTCCTGGGGTGGTGGACGGAGGAAAACCTGATGTCGATCCCTATCTGGGTATAAAAGCTAATGAACTCTTCGCTTGCGAACTATGGCCCATTGTCCGTGACAATGGCTTGAGGCAACCCGTGCCTACAGATGATCTCTCTACAGACGAAGTTCCTGATGATCTGGGAGGTTACTTTGGCCAACGCCATGACTTCTAGCCACTTTGAGAAGTAATCAATCATGACTAGGGGGAACCTTCTCGTCCCGCTTGTTGGAGGGAATGGTCTAACAAAGTTTATCCCCCAGATGGCGAAAGTCCACGGCATAGTGATGCTTCGATGCCGCTGAGCAGGCAGGAGCTGGAGGGGGGCATAAAATTGACACTTTTTGCACCTCCTCGCAAACTCTGCCGAATTTTTCCTAAGTGTGGGTCAAAATTATCCTTGCCTAACCACCCCTGCTTCCAACATTCTACCCCACGAATCGCTGCCACATTCTCCGGAGTGTATTTCTTCCAGAATTCTTGGGACCTCTTCTTCTGCCACACTTCGCCCTAAAAGGCCCGATAGACGCTTTATGCCGAAAACCCTTTGCCTCCTTAACCCCTTCAGGGAGGCTTCCTATGGAGAAGAAGGTCACGAAGGGATCCACCCACGAGGGTCGCCGATCCACTTCCATCAACTCCCCTTCCTCAATTGCTGGATGAAATAGCTCGGTCAAGGTCCCCCCAACGGTCCGAACTTGGCCAGTTGGTTAGCCGCTTCATTATCCTCCCTGGGGACGTGCTGTATTGAGAACGCTCGTAATGCCCTGATAATAACTCTTACCTTGGATAAGTACTTATGGAGGGTGGTCTCCCGGGATTCATATTCTCCCCTGATCTGTGACGCACTACTAATGAATCTATGAGCACTTCTACATCGTGAACCCCGAGCTCCTTGGCCAACCTTAACCCGGCGATGATAGCCTCATACTCCGCTTGATTGTTTGTGACCGGGAAATGTAGCGCCACTGCTTTCTCTATGGTGACCCCCTGAGGGCTTACCAATACTACCCCTCCCCCCAAGTAATTCTTCCCCGAGGCTCCGTCAACGTATATCTTCCCTGCTTTCCTTGGCATTGCTTCCTCCCCCTCTAGCTCTATGACGTAGTCATCCAAGAAGTCAGCAACTGCCTGTGCCTTGATGGAGAGCCTTGGCACAAAGGAGACATCGAACTCGCTGAGTTCAATGGACCAATTGGCCAACCATCCTTAATGCTTCACCCCTTCAAAAATCTTGCGCAAGGGATGGTCTGTCACCACTTTGATTGAATGAGCTTGGAAATATTTGAAGACTAGTTTTAGTCATCCTTTTTGGGGGTAATTTAGTATTCAAAATGCCTAATTTTATTTATATTTTATGATTGTTATTTCATGTTTTAATGTCTCTTTACAATATATTACTTCCTAGTGTTATTATAGTTTTGATATAAAAATCTATATAGTCTTATTATATGTATTATGTTATTTTATAATATGTTATGTTATGTTTAATAATTATAGTTAATGATATGTCTTAATGTTTTAATTTTAATGTTGTAATGTTTTTATCATTATTGTGTTTTAAAATCTTTTTTTTTAACTTTGTTATTTTATGTAGACTAATCCATGTTTGTGTTGTCTCTTTTCTTTGTAGGTTCATGCCCAAGCTTCAAAGCCTCTACCCGAGCCTACAAGGAGCAGCCCATGCAAGTCCAAGCCCACATGGAGCAGTCGGCCCTTCCATTTGGTGCAGCCAAGCCTCCTACCCGAGCCCTTGTTACATCCACAAGTGCATGGTGAGCCCCTTCAACAAGCTTGGAGTAGCCCTCAAGCCGAGCCCTACATGCAGCCCACCTTTTGGAGCAACCCGAGCCCACCATATGCAGCCCATGCAGCCAGCCCACTCCACAAGTGCATGGCCGGCCCCCTCTCATCATCCACAAGCAGCCCCCCTCTTTCATTTAATGCCATGCATGAATATTTTCATGCATGGCCGGCCCTTGTTTTCTCTCATGCATGCATTTTTGTCCTTTTCTCCCCCCTATTTACTACATGCATGAACCCATTCTCCTAGGTGGCCGGCCCCTATCATCTCTCTCCCCTCTTTTATTTTCCATTCACTCCCCCCTTCCTATTACACATTTTTCATTAAATAAAATACATGCATTTAGCATTCTCTCCCCCCTCATTTAATACCATGCATGAACCCATTCTCCCCCCTATGGCCGGCCACCCCTTGGTCTCCCTTCTTCTAGATGCTTCCCTCCTCTCCTATAAAAGGAACACATATCCCATGCTTTGAAGAGGTTGGATTGGAGCAAGAGAGCAAGTGAGCAAGAGAGTTCTACTACAAGTTTTTCTTCATTGTTGTTTTCTTTTTATGGTTGTGATTTTCTTCTTAGCATAATATTATCATCATTTTAATATTATTGTGTACTTCTTTTTTAATAATCAATGGAATTCTTCTCTCTTTATTTTGTTGTTTCCTTTTCCAATATGCGTAGCTAATCTCTTATAGCATTCGATCGTGAGGATCCATGAAGTGAGATGAGAGTTTATTTTATTTCTTAGTTTTATTTTTTTTTGTTATTTCATGCTCGATCCTTCTTTGATTTATTTTGCGTCGACTCCGTATTTCCGGTATACGGTAGTAGGCCTTGTTCTCATTTCATAGTAGTCGAGAGACTCATGATTTGAAAGATCGCTCAAAGAAGGAAGGAGTTGAACGCAATCCTAGAGATAGGACGACGTAAATCCTCCGAATTGGAGTCAAATCCAATAGTGCGGATCACCTCGATAATGCAACTTTAGGCTTCTTTGGTTTGTAAAGAGATTTCGATCAAAGAGTTTATAAGTTAGGAGACCTAATGCTCTAGCGAGATTTTGTCTTAATATCGGATCCGTCACGGTCGAGTATGGTTTGCAAAAAATTAAAACTATCTTTATTTTTATCTCTCTCATCTAATTTCATGGTGAATCATTGATCGAATGCTAGCTTTTTATTATAAGTTTTTCGTCTCGCAATTTGTCTTTCATTTTACTTTAAAAAACTCTCAAATCCCATTAGTTCTCCGGTAGGATAATAGTTAAAGCGTGAGTAGAAGTAATTGACAGCCCCGTGTTTAAATACGACCTTGGTACTACAATTCGACAGGTACGCTTGCCTGTTCGGGTTTTGGCCCACCAAGTTTTTGGCGTCGTTGCCGGGGATTTTTCTCGTCAATATTTTGAAAACGCTTGCGCTATTACTTCTACAAAAATCAAAAAAAAAAATTTATTTCTATATATATTTAAATATTTATAATCAACCCACCTCATTTTAATTTCTACCCCACCTAAAATCTCTCGAAAAGGGTAAGGGGCTTTAAGCGCCACCATTTTACCTAGTACCGGGCGAACCTTTCACCGGGTAGTCCTCGGGAAGTTCGAGAGCCAAGCCGTAAAAAAATTTCTATTTTCAAAAAAAAAAAATCCTTTCTTCTCTTTTCTTTCTTTTTCAAATTTCCATTTTCATTTTTTCTTCGTCTTATTTGCTAGTGCATGACCCGAGCGAATCCGTCGCTACTTGTTGATTTGGACCCGGAAATCGAACGCTCCTTTCGGAGACAACTACGATTCGGGGCTTCCACTTCTCAAACAACGGTTGAGGATTCCTTTGGGGATTGCAATTTTAATTCTGAAATGGGAGACCCTAACCCAGAAATGGCTCAGCAAAGGACCATGTCCGATTATGCTCGACCCAATCTGGAGGGGACTGAAACAAGTATTGTTCGACCTGCAATTGCGAACAATAACTTTGAGCTCAAGTATAGCATCATTCAAATGGTGCAGCAATATGTACAGTTCGACGGATTACAAGATGAAGATCCGAACTTGCATATTGCTAATTTTCTCGAAATCTGTGACACCTTCAAAATCAATGGTGTCTCAGACGATGCGATAAGGCTAAGACTCTTCCCATTCTCCTTAAGAACTAAAGCCAAACAGTGGTTGAGTTCTCTTCCAAGAGGATCAATCACTACTTGGAACATTTTAACTGAAAAATTTCTTTCTCGTTATTTCCCCCCTGCTAAAACTGCTAAGCTGCGTAATGATATAACTTCATATTCTCAAATTGATTCTGAGACCCTCTATGACACTTGGGAGAGGTTCAAAGAACTTTTGAGAAGATGCCCTCATCATGCTCTGCCTGTATGGTTGCAGGTCCAGACATTTTATAATGGGCTAAATCAAGAAACTAAGCAAATGATAGATGCCGCTTCCGCTGGTTCTTTAGACCGCAAAACTCCGGAAGCCGCTCTTGAGCTTATCGATGACATGGCGATGAACACTTATTAGTGGAATTCGTCCAGGTCTCGCCCATCTAAACCTGCAAGTATCTACGAAGTGGATTCGGTGACGCAACTGGCGATGCAAGTGGAAATGCTCAACAAGAAGATCTCGGAGATGACTGCTCCCTCCGCCGCTAAGGTATATGAAAATGCTGCTGCTGCCGAGCAGGTGGATTATCTGGGGAACATACCCAGGCCTGCTCAAAATATTTCTGCGAATAATTTTTCTGCTTTTTCGAATTTTTCTTCTCCTCCTGGTTTTTCTGCTTCTTCGAACACTTATCATCCCGGATGGCGTAACCATCCTAATTTTTCTTGGAGTAATAATGCTAACGTAGTACGCCCACCGCACGATTTTACACCACCACCACCACCGCAACAAAATTTTCAAAAACCTTCCCCTTTGGAAGAGATCCTCGCTAAATATATAAGCTCGAACGATGCCACTATTAGAAATTTAACAGGATCAATGAAAAACTTAGAAAATCAAGTTGGCCAACTCGCCAAGGCCTTTTCCGAGAGACCACCTGGAACTCTTCCCTCGAACACTGAGCCTAACCCAAGGGAGCACGCAAATGCGATTTCCCTTCGGAGCGGTAAAGTTGTTAACGAGCCCACCACAAGGGAAGAGCCAAGGGTGAGTGTCCCTCCTGTTTGCACCCCCACGGAGAATGATAACTTAGATCTTGAAAAAGACAAATCTATTTTTGAAAAAGAAAAGGATAGCTCCATTATTTCTAATTCTGCAACAGAAAAAAATGGTTTTCAAAATGATGCTCCGATTGTTCTAAAAGAATTCCCGCCACCTCCTTATCCGGCTAGACTTAGGAAAGACAAACTAGATGATCAGTACCAACGCTTTCTTGAAATGTTCAAACAAATTCACATTAATTTACCATTTCATGAGGCAATTAGTCAAATGCCGAAGTACGCAAAATATCTTAAGGACTTATTAACGAATAAGACGAAATTGGAGAACTTATCACATGTAACATTGAATGAAGAATGCTCGGCAGTCATTAAAAATTCTAATCTACCTAAAAAGATAAACGATCCGGGTAGTTTTTCCATTCCTTGTGTCTTTGGTGATTTATTTGTTAAACATGCGTTAGCCGATCTAGGAGCGAGCATCAACTTGATGCCTTTTTCACTATTTAAGAAGTTAGGATTGGGCACTCTGAGCCCTACAAGAATGAGTATTCAATTAGCTGATAGGTCTATTAAGTATCCACTAGGTATCGTTGAGGACGTGCTAGTAAAGGTCGACAAATTCATCTTCTCGGTGGATTTTGTCATTCTTGATATTGAAGAGGACGTCGAGGTTCCTCTTATCCTTGGACGACCATTTCTAGCCACCTCTCGAGCAGTTATAGACGTTAGTAACGGAAAGTTGTTTTTGCGAGTGGGAGATGATGAGGTCACATTTTCTATTAATCAATCAATGAAAAATTCTTTACAAAATGATGACTCATGCTTCTTTATTGATGTTTTAAATGAAGATTCTTCCCTTCCCCATTCTAACATCTCTTCTAATGAATTTTCCTCTTCTTTTTCTGAAATTTCTTCAAATGGTTTTGAAAGCACGGTGATGTCAATACAAGAAAATTTTGAAAATGATTCTGTTTTTGGTAGAAAAAATTATGAAAAACTTTTTTTTGAAAATGAAAAAGTTTTAAAAAATTCTTATGACAAACCACCCCAGCTCGATCTCAAACCCCTTCCCAAACATCTCAAATATGCTTTTCTTGCAAAAGATTCAAAATTGCCCGTTATAATCTCGGCTCATCTTTCCCAATCCGAAAACGATCAATTGATCGAACTACTACAAAAGCATCGCCGAGCTATAGCGTGGCAAATTTGTGATATTCCTGGCATAAGCCCCTCTTTCTGCACACACAAAATATTTTTTTGACAATAATCCTAAGGGTGTAGTTCAACCGCAACGTCGTCTTAATCCAAATATGAAAGAGGTTGTGAAGGGAGAGGTGCTTAAGTTATTAGATGCGGGGATAATCTATCCTATTTCCGATAGTCAGTGGGTAAGTCCAGTTCAGGTTGTTCCTAAGAAGGGTGGGATCATGGTAGTACCAAACGAAAACAACAATTTAGTTCCAACTAGGACGATAACGGGATGGAGGATGTGCATCGATTACCGTAAACTAAACGATGCCACTCGAAAAGATCACTTCCCCCTCCCCTTTATCGATCAAATTTTAGAACGTTTGTCCGGGCACAATTTTTATTACTTCCTCGACGGTCTCTCGGGATACTTTCAAATCCCTATCGCACCTGAGGACCAAGAGAAGACGACATTCACTTGCCCCTTCGGAACTTTTGCTTATCGTAGAATGCCTTTCGGATTATGCAACGCACCCGCCACCTTTCAGCGGTGTATGCTTGCCATTTTTGATAAATATGTAGAAAATATTATGGAAGTTTTTATGGACGACTTTTCCGTTTTTGGCGACTCATTCGAACTATGTTTAGAAAATTTAGGAAAAGTTTTAAAACGCTGCGAGGAGACAAATTTAGTCTTAAATTGGGAGAAGTGCCACTTTATGGTACGTGAGGGTTTAGTCCTTGGCCACAACATTTCCGCTAGGGGAATTGAAGTGGACAAGGCAAAAATTGAAGTAATTGAAAAGTTACCGCCCCCTACAACCGTTAAAGCGATTAGAAGTTTTTTAGGTCATGCGGGTTTTTATCGTAGATTTATTAAAGACTTTTCAAAAATCACTAAACCTCTCACCCACTTGCTCGAAAAAGACACTCCTTTTGTTTTTGATAAATCTTGTCTCGAGGCCTTTGAATTAATAAAATCGAAACTTATAAATGCTCCTATTATGATCGCCCCAGTTTGGGATTTACCATTCGAAATTATGTGTGATGCGAGTAATCATGCGGTAGGTGCGGTTTTAGGTCAATGAATCGCTAAGAACTTTCATCCGATTTTCTACGCTAGTAAAACTCTCACTTCTGCGCAAGAAAATTACACCACGACGGAGAAAGAGCTCTTAGCAGTTATTTTTGCTTTTGATAAATTCCGACCGTATGTTACTCTATCTAAGGTTATTGTTTTCACGGATCATTCCGCTTTGAAGTACCTCCTTTCTAAACCGGATGCCAAGCCGCGTCTTATCCGTTGGATCCTCTTACTTCAAGAATTCGACTTGGAGATTCGGGATAAGAAAGGAGCGGAAAACCTAGCGGCGGATCATCTATCTCGCCTTGAAAATCCCAAACTTGATTTTTTAAATGAAACTTTTATTAATGACTCTTTTCCGGATGAGCGTCTTTTAATATTTCTTCATCTCCTACCCCCTGGTTTGCCGATCTGGCCAATTATCTTGTGGCCCGGGTCCTTCCAAAAGAATACTCCACTCACCAAAAGAAGAAATTCTTTTCAGAGTTGAAGTATTATTTTTGGGAAGACCCATTTCTATTTCGCATTTGTGCGGACCAGGTGGTAAGGAGATGCGTTTCGCAGGAAGAGGGTCACCAAATTTTAAAACATGTTCATGAAGGTCCGACTGGCGGGTATTATCAAGCAAACCGCACCGCCCACAAAGTGCTTAGTGCTGGCTTCTATTGGCCAAGCATATTTAAAGGTGCTCAAATTTTTGTGGGTGGATGTGATCGATGCCATCGGACTGGAAATATTTCTCCTAAAAATGAAATGGAACAAAACTATTTTCTCGAGTGCGAAGTTTTTGATTTGTGGGGCATTAACTTTGTCGGCCCATTTCCCTCCAGCTTAGGAAATAAATATACTTTAGTAGCCGTAGATTATGTTTCTAGGTGGGCAGAGGCCCAAGCTCTACCAAATAATGATGCTCGCGTTGTTGTCAATTTTCTAAAAAAATTATTTTCTCGCTTTGGTTTTCCTCGAGCGATCGTTAGTGATAGGGGAAGTCATTTTTGCAACGCTCAACTCGCTAAGGCTTTAACTAAATATGGCGTTATGCATAAACTATCCACCGCTTATCACCCCCAAACTAACGGGCAGGTCGAGGTAGTCAATCGCGAACTTAAAAGAATTTTGGAAAAAACCGTTTCTACTTCTCGTAAGGATTGGTCCCTAAAATTAGACGATGCTCTGTGGGCTTATCGGACAGCGTACAAGACCGCCATCGGTTGTACTCCTTTCCGATTGGTCTATGGAAAATCATGTCATCTTCCGGTAGAAGTAGAGCACCGTGCGTATTGGGCGTTAAAGTTTTTTAATTTCGATCCGCATTCGGTCGGCGAGCATAGAAAAAATCAATTGAATGAACTCGATGAATGGAGAGCGTACGCGTATGAAAATAATAAAATTTATAAAGAACGCACGAAATTATATCACGATAAGAACCTGCGCCACCCTAAAACGTTTAAACCAGGCGATCAGGTTCTTCTTTTTAATTCGCGTTTACGTCTCTTCCCGGGAAAGCTTAAATCTAGATGGTCCGGACCGTTCACGGTCAAGGATGTTTTTCCTTACGGCACTGTGCTACTTTCACACCCCGATAAGGGGGACTTCAAAGTTAATGGCCATAGACTTAAACTCTACTTCTCTAATGATTCTGTGACTCCTGCAATGGAGAATCTTCTTTTTGATTCTTAGTTTATTATTTCTGATGGACATTTTTATTTTGTGATGGACATTTTTATTTTCCACTTTTTGGACTTATTATTATGAAACTCTTTTATTTGGATTATTGTAATAATAAAAAAACATTATCGGGCAATCTGCCCATGGACTCTATTTTTTCTTTTATACTGCTCTTTCTACCGGAGGCCAATCAAGTCCATGATCGTGGTCGCCGCTCCGCCGCTGCTGATATCCGATGGATCAAGTCATACCTGCTGACGATCAAGTACTCTAAAAGGCAAGCATGGGGGAGCGACATCCGCCTTCATCTCACAACCCCGGGGAAGTCCTGTTTTGTTTTCCTTATTTATTTATTTTCCTGCATTTTTCTTTTTTCTCTTCTTCTCAGTCCCCTTCTCTTTTTCTTTATGTTTTCTTCATTGAGGGCAATGAAGAATTTAAGCATGGGGGGTCTAGTTTCTTTTTGCCTTTCTTTCTGTTTTCTTCTTTCAAAAAGAAAAAAAATTATATCTTAAATTAGTATAGTATTTTATGTCTTCAAAATCTAAAATCCAAAAAATTATAAAATATAAAACCCAAAAAAAATTAGAAAAACAAAAAAAATCAAAAAAAAAAATTTTGTGCTTAAATCGATTTGAAAAACAAAATCTAAAATTATTTCTATCTTTATTTTCATGTTGCTTCTAGTGAAGTGTAGGCCCATGCGGTTTCTTAGTTCTATATAGATCACTTTGAAAATGTTTTTCTAAACCTATCATTTTAACATAGTCTAGTTCTACTAGTTTCTTTTTCTTAAATATAGGCATCCGGTTTTTAAGTTATAAGCTAGCAATGCGTAGTTATGTCTTTTTATTCGGTTAGTTACTTACGAATGGTTGCTAGGTATCATTAGTCCTTTTTCATTTGCGAGGTAGTCTTTCTTGGTGTCTAGAACTTGTACCAAGCTACTCTCGAAGCATTTGCGTCGTTTTTACGTTCTTTAGAAATGATTTAGGCCACCATTTGAATAGTTTGAGCTTTTCTTGCCCGCCAAAAACAAAACCCTTGCAAAACAAGTTTGGGCCTTTTCCTTTTTTTTCTTTGTTTTTAGCTCCACCTTTCATTTCATCTTGTTCACCAAAGCCAAATGCCCTTCCTATTTTCACACTATAACCTTGAGCTTAAAATTATTTTGTGGGAGGGGTATTATATTATTTTGGAAATGAAAAGGACATTATAAAGCTTATTTTTGGAGTTTCCTTATCAATTGTTATTCAAAAAGGAAAAAAGTTTGAAAAAAAAAATGAAAAAAATCAAAATAAAACAAAAAAGAATGCAAAAAGTTTATGTTTGGCCAAGCTTATAAAAGAAAAAAGTACATGGCCTTATGTTTATTTTAGTTTGAATTAAAGTACTTATCATGTCTTATCGTTGTATTTTAAGCTCACCCTTGGTTTAGTGTTTAAGCCGTTATGTTTATCTTTGTTTCCATTTCCTAATCATTCACCTAAACCAAGTTTTAATGCCTAGTAGAAGTCCTAATGATCTTAGAATTTAAATTCGCGTAGTGGAGAAAGTGTGAACGTACAAGCCTATGGCCACCATCATTGATGGATTTCTTTGGAGGTTATCTTGGAGTGTTTTAGGGTTAATATTTATCTAGCAACCTAGTAGTTTGTTAATGCGCCGTTTACTTAGAACCTCTACTTTTGTTTTCCTTATTTTCATTTATTTTGGATGCCTTGTTTTAAGATTTAGAAATTAGTAGACTTTTCTTATGTTTTAATGAGATTTTTAGGATTCCACTTTCAAATTTTCTATTGTGCACTTCTCACCCCACTAGTTGATAACATGGGAATAAGGATAGTTTAATTTTCCATGTTTTGTTTTTCTTAATTATGAAACCTAAATTAGCTTTGTTTATTTTCTATTTCCTTCCCTAGTTTTCATTTTTATTTGCTTGAGGGCAAGCAAATGTCTAAGCATGGGGGAATTTGATGACTAGTTTTAGTCATCCTTTTTGGGGGTAATTTAGTATTCAAAATGCCTAATTTTATTTATATTTTATGATTGTTATTTCATGTTTTAATGTCTCTTTACAATATATTACTTCCTAGTGTTATTATAGTTTTGATATAAAAATCTATATAATCTTATTATATGTATTATGTTATTTTATAATAAGTTATGTTATGTTTAATAATTATAGTTAATGATATGTCTTAATGTTTTAATTTTAATATTGTAATGTTTTTATCATTATTGTGTTTTAAAATCTTGTTTTTTAACTTTGTTATTTTATGTAGACTAATCCATGTTTGTGTTGTCTCTTTTCTTTGTAGGTTCATGCCCAAGCTTCAAAGCCTCTACCCGAGCCTACAAGGAGCAGCCCATGCAAGTCCAAGCCCACATGGAGCAGCCGGACCTTCCATTTGGTGCAGCCAAGCCTCCTACCCGAGCCCTTGTTACAGCCACAAGTGCATGGTGAGCCCCTTCAACAAGCTTGGAGCAGCCCTCAAGCCGAGCCCTACATGCAACCCACCTTTTGGAGCAACCCGAGCCCACCATATGCAGCCCATGCAGCCAGCCCACTCCACAAGTGCATGGCCGGCCCCCTCTCATCATCCACAAGCAGCCCCCCTCTTTCATTTAATGCCATGCATGAATATTTTCATGCATGGCCGGCCCTTGTTTTCTCTCATGCATGCATTTTTGTCTTTTTCTCCCCCCTATTTACTACATGCATGAACCCATTCTCCTAGGTGGCCGGCCCCTATCATCTCTCTCCCCTCTTTTATTTTCCATTCACTCCCCCCTTCCTATTACACATTTTTCATTAAATAAAATACATGCATTTAGCATTCTCTCCCCCCTCATTTAATACCATGCATGAACCCATTCTCCCCCCTATGGCCGGCCACCCCTTGGTCTCCCTTCTTCTAGATGCTTCCCTCCTCTCCTATAAAAGGAACCCATATCCCATGCTTTGAAGAGGTTGGATTGGAGCAAGAGAGCAAGTGAGCAAGAGAGTTCTACTACAAGTTTTTCTTCATTGTTGTTTTCTTTTTATGGTTGTGATTTTCTTCTTAGCATAATATTATCATCATTTTAATATTATTGTGTACTTCTTTTTTAATAATCAATGGAATTCTTCTCTCTTTATTTTGTTGTTTCCTTTTCCAATATGCGTAGCTAATCTCTTATAGCATTCGATCGTGAGGATCCATGAAGTGAGATGAGAGTTTATTTTATTTCATAGTTTTATTTTTTTTTGTTATTTCATGCTCGATCCTTCTTTGATTATTTTGCGTCGACTCCGTATTTCCGGTATACGGTAGTAGGCCTTGTTCTCATTTCATAGTAGTCGAGAGACTCATGATTTGAAAGATCGCTCAAAGAAGGAAGGAGTTGAACGCAATCCTAGAGATAGGACGACGTAAATCCTCCGAATTGGAGTCAAATCCAATAGTGCGGATCACCTCGATAATGCAACTTTAGGCTTCTTTGGTTTGTAAAGAGATTTCGATCAAAGAGTTTATAAGTTAGGAGACCTAATGCTCTAGCGAGATTTTGTCTTAATATCGGATCCGTCACGGTCGAGTATGGTTTGCAAAAAATTAAAACTATCTTTATTTTTATCTCTCTCATCTAATTTCATGGTGAATCATTGATCGAATGCTAGCTTTTTATTATAAGTTTTTCGTCTCGCAATTTGTCTTTCATTTTACTTTAAAAAACTCTCAAATCCCATTAGTTCTCCGGTAGGATAATAGTTAAAGCGTGAGTAGAAGTAATTGACAGCCCCGTGTTTAAATACGACCTTGGTACTACAATTCGACAGGTACGCTTGCCTGTTCGGGGTTTGGCCCACCAATATTGCCTGAGTTTTTTGGCCTAGATGACTAGAGAGAAAGCCAACTTCTCTAGGATGGGTAGCGAAGCTCCGCCTTCTTTAAGATCCTACTGATGTAATTGATTGGAATATGCTTCTTCCCTTCTACCCTCACCAAAACAGAACTCACCGCCTCTGCCCCTACCCCAAGATACAGGGCTAGGTCCTTCCCTTCCTTCGGTCTCTGAAGGAGCGGTGCTTAGGACAGTTAAGCCTTCAATGCTCGGAGAGCCTCCTTACATTCCTCCTTCCACTCAAATTGTTTGTTCCCCCAAAGCATTTTGAAGAATGGAGAGCACTTATTTCCGGCTTGGGAGAGAAAACGGCTCAACTCAGCCAGCTTACGTGTCAAGCGATGAACCTCTTTGGCATTGCGAGGCGATTCCAATTCCACGATGGCCTTGACCTTATCCAGGTTAGGCTCGACCCCCAGCGGGGTTAGGAGGTTCCCAAGAAACTTGCCTTGGCTTGCCCCGAAGAAACACTTCTAGGGATTTAGCCTCATCTTGAACTTTTGCAGGGTCACGAATGTTTTCTCTAAGTAAAGTAGGTGCATTAACTGTGATAACATAATTTTTCTGAAAATTTTTATTTTTATTTTGTTTATTCTTTTGTAAAACTTCAGTGGATTTATCTGTAATTTGTAATACTTCTTTTCCTTTGGCAGAAACAAATTTTATAGGTGTTAATAAAATATTTTTATATAAAAGATGAGGTTTACTAGATAAAGGCCTCAAGCCTAGTTTGCCATTTAGCCTAGCATTAACTGTGCTTGTGATATTCATCAGTTTGATGCTTCTCCCATTAAGGGATTCTTTAAAAATTTTAGCCTCAAATAATGTGTTTTCTAAAGATACTATTTGTTCAGAAGCAATTTTCAAATCATTATAAAGTTTTATATTTTCAGAAAATAGATTATCTAATTCAGTTAATTTCTCTCTGAGAAGTTTTATTTCCTTCTCAGATTATATTAAATCTTTACATAGTAATTTAAAATCTTTTTTAAACTGATCTGAAGTAAAATCAAATGTAGAGATAACCTGATCTTCTTCAGATTCTTATTCAGACTCAGAATTGCTGCATGATGCATTGATTGCCATCAAGCAGACTTCCTTAGCCTTTGCTTCTTCTTCATCTTCACTTGTGCTAGATAAAGACTCATCATCTGATTCACTCCAGGTTTCAGCTACAAAACCTCTCTCCTTTTGTTTGTGTTTAACAGAAGAGGGTTTATTGGAGTGTTTCCTGTAGTCTTTCTCTTTATTCTTATCCTTCTTTTGATTCTCAAGACATTCTGGAAGAATATCTCTTGGTTTCCTGCAACCATTACACACAATTTCTTTAGTGGGTGTTTTTTCATACCTTTGCTTGTCATTTTTTCTTGAAGATATTCTCCTGAATTCTTTTCTTGCCATTTTGTAGAATCTCTTAGCCAAGAGACCTATAAGATCTTCATTCTTTGGAATAACTTCTACTTCTTCTGTTGCTTGGAAAGCTATTCTCTTCACTTTCCTTAATAAAGGTGAAGTCCTTTGTTCAGCTTCCCTTGTTCTGATGAGCTGCTTATAAGATTTGAGCTTGCCCAATTGGGTGTAAGACCCCCTTTTTTTTCTTCTTTTTCAACCACCGGGGTCTTAGGCCCAGAATCGCCGCTTTGCGGTGACACCTTCACGTCCTGAAGGGTCATCACCACAATGCGCCGATTCTGCCGGCCAATTCGATCACAGAAAGGTAGCACAATAATAGAAATAAGAGCAATACAGTCCACAATAATAAATCACATATCTAGAAATAAATCTCCACGAAGGGAGTGTCCACAGAAAACATCAGAGTACTATAAATGCGGGCTTATGCCCGGTACAAAATGTCCTCACTACAAGTCTCTCATGCGGAAGCAAAAATAGGAACTACTCAGGGTCGAGACTCACGGTCCAGGCTGTATGAACTCCGGAGCTAGACTGCCCCATCTCCAGGCGCACCGATCTCTGGGGCTGCTCCTCCATGCTGGGCTCCACGATCCCCTAAATGATGTGGTTCGAAAACCATTAGTCATAAAGACTAAGCCCTATCATCCCCTACCCCTTCCCCCATGGCTCCTAGGTACCGAGCGGAGAGGAAGAAAGGGAAGGACATGAAGGTGGAGATTAAGCAATAATCAAATGGCAGCGGAACTAATCTAGCAAATCT
The DNA here is from genome assembly GCA_039513925.1 of Platanthera zijinensis. NCBI lineage: Eukaryota > Viridiplantae > Streptophyta > Magnoliopsida > Asparagales > Orchidaceae > Platanthera > Platanthera zijinensis. The sequence goes on from CM077098.1 coordinate 13,944,346, forward strand.
ATAATAATATGACAGAAATAGAAAGTAAGAAAGGTAACCTTAACTTATGTGCGAAAGCGCATAAGCCAAGGGGTCTTCTGCAAGGCTCCCATCGTATAGAGTGTCCCATACCACCTATACGTTGGGGTGTCGGTTATCAAACAACAGCATATGTTTATATATTGAAATTAACCATTGATTTATAAACTTGCCCACACAAGCTTATAGACCAAGGGGTCGTTTTGCAGGTCCTAAAGTATAAGCGTCCCATACCACTTATACTTTAGGTGTCATGGTTAAATGAATCGATTATGCTATGACATGCAAGTGGGTATGATGAAACATGCAAGTGCAACTCACACACCCGACTCTGTGCACACAGACCTTTAGTTCCCCCTTTCGGAGCCGTTACCTCCCAGGATACCTCCGTAGTAGCGGACGGAAGCGGTGGGTTGGGCCTCGCCCACCTCAAAACCAGTAAAAGCACCACTGGTCTGACCTATCGTACGCCTCAACGCTTGGTGCACTAAGCGGACGCCTGCGTACTCTTGCCGGCTGGCGCACCGGACTTCTGTTGGCGAAGTGCTAATCACCCCGCCGAGTCAACGATATCAGTGTCGGTGCAATCGAACTCCCCGATATCGAAAAACCCACCACCTTAACTTTTCCTATCTTATGCACATGCAAGTTTATTCGTAAACACACAAAACCGAGCCGAAGCTCCCCGGACCAAAACGTCCGTCTCCAAACCAACCGAGTCGAAGCTCCCCGGACCATCCCGTCCGTCTCTTAACCAACCGAGCCGAAGCTCCCCGGACCATCCCGTCCGTCTCTTAACCAACCGAGCCGAAGCTCTCATCAATCTTCCTGTGCCAACAGTGTTTGTGAAAAGTGCAGCCCTAGTTACTAAGTTGCTCTTGTCGGTTTGTTATTACAGTTTACGTTAGCCCAGGACTGCCCCCGGTATTCCCCGTGAAGGGCTCTCAAGGGGCACTAGGAACCAAGACGGCGGCATTACGGCCCGAAGTTCCCTTTCGCAAGGCACTTATTGTTATTGGTTTATCTCCCTTAACCCGATTCCCTTCTCATATTACGATAGACTATCCTAGGGTGATTTTTAACCTTCCTCTCTTCGGGAAAGGCGATCTTTCGCCGAAACCCGAGCACCTCTTAACTCTAGCTATCACCACTTCTCACTACTCTTTATACCTTCCTTTTGTGATTTCCTCCACCATTGCCCACCCAGACAATATGATTAACTCCAATGCCTTCCTCAGATCATGTCCTATTGCATTTCACAAATTGCTATATGCAGACCGACCTAGACTACATGTCGAACCGGTTATGCAATGATCCAATACTCATCCAAATGCCCTAAATTATTTATTGGAGACTTACCATGATATAAATGACCTAAATCCAAAAAAATGGAAATTTTCCTAATTTATTTGGCATTTAATTAAATTCCTCGAAAATCCCAAGGGCTACCGGTTTGAACATGAACTACCCTAAGTTCTCATGCAAGATGTCCAGAAACTTTATGATAAATAGTAGGTTATCTCAGTAGGTTAAATACAAAGTATCATAATTTTTCTATCATCAAAAGGGCATTAAAACTATTTTAGAAATAATCTATAACTTTTGTTATTTATGAATCAAGTACAGAAAATATTCTTCCAAAAATTACAAATAATTTATGACATGCAAGTAAAGGCCTAGAATTAGCACTGGCCCAGTTTCATAATTTTTCAGTGATAAAATCATCCCTAAATAATTTTTCAAACATAGAACCCCTTTTTAACTTTTATGAAGGAAGTACTGGATGTACTCAACTAAAAATTATATAAAAATTCAGGGGTAATCATTCTGTTCTAAAATCTATATTTCCCAAATTTCATGAGATTTCAATGAACAGAGATTCCTAAATAATTAAATCATCATCTAAGGCCATAGCAAGTTTTACAAATGAAGTGCTAGCAATAATCAACATAAAATTCCAGAAAAATTGTTATAAGTTCTACCTGATCCAAAACTCACTCAACCCGAATTTTACAGTTTTTAAGTAAGGTTCAGTGACTGATTTTACCTATTTGATATTTTACCCTAAAACTAAGGTTAGGGTTTTAAGGTATCTACTTGTCTCCAAATTCCCCAAGATTACATCCGGGCCATTCTTATCAAGCTTTTGTCAACTCTACAAAGTTTCAAGGCAAAACAAGAGCAATTGCCCCCATGTCCTTCACAACCCTCAAAACCCTTCATTTAGGGTTTGAGCTTGGATCCTAGGGTAAACCAAACCTAAACCTCACCGTTTTTCTCCAAGCAGGTTATAACACCCTTTTAAGTCAGAGATCAGAAAATCAGCCTCTGTTGAGGTGATTTGACCTTTCCAAACTCTTAGTGCACTTTTTACTAAAAGGTGTCTCACTAATGCCTAGTTAAGGGTAGAAGATTTCCTACCCAAAACTCCTCCAAATCAGTTGGAATTTTGTACAGACCAAGGTTTTATAGCCAGGGACCACTCACCAAAATTTGGGAGGGTTTGGAGGTCATTTGACCACTTAAGTAAATTCCTCTAAGTTTATTAAATTGAAACAAAAACTTTAGGCAAAGTATCTCCAAAAATTCACATTTTTGGTCTGCCTTTAGGTATTGTTAAGGCTAATCCCCTGCCCAAATTTCAGGTCATTTGGACAAGGGACGAAGAGTGGGCATCCGTTTTAATTTCTGCCCAACTCTAGGTACAGCCCCCACTAAAACGGGTGCTGCGGCCGAACCGCTTACCCAAACGAGTTGAAACCAATTTTAGATTAATCTAGACTCGAAGGGCTACGACTTTTGTGTCTGGTCACTTTTCCTAAAATGGCCTCTAAGTGTCTCTTTTTGCAGCATTAAAATGTGCCTATCCAAGTATAATTTCCTTACAAAATTATTTACATAATTTATATATTAAAAACAGTTTTTACTGTTCATCTTCTACAGAACCCGAAAACCAGACACAGAAAATCATATTTCCTGTAGCTCTTTCGCGCTCCGACACCGGTCGTCCGGTCACTTCCCTGGCCAGCCACCACCACCACCGCCTCCGTTGAGGCGATGGCTATCGGTCGGCGGTGGTTTGGCCGCCGGAGGTGGCGGTTTCCGGCGAACTCAAGAATACACTTTTCATGGTTTTCCATGAAAACGAGAGATGGGTCCGGCTCCGTTGAGTGCGAACTTCCTTTCTAAGAATCCTAAGATCTACCCATAAAAGAGAAGAAGCAGAGGAGGACCTTGTTCGCGGTTTGGAGGCGAGATGAACGACGGGGTGCCATGGCGCAGTGGTGGCGTTGCTGAACTTCTCTTACAGCAAGAACAAAGATCTTATCCATTTGATTGAGCGTGTAACCTTCTCCTCTTGCTCCAAGTGGGCTTTTATAAGTCAGCATGTGGGGAGGTGAAAGGGTAAAGCCTTAATGGTCATGAAGGCTCCTCCTAAACATTTCGGTTACAGTGAAGGGATAAGAAACGGTGGAAGATGAACAGGTGTGTCCAGTTGGCGGTTTCCTATCAGACCACATCTTCCTCCTTTATTATATAATTACAGAAGGAAAAACGGCCTGTAATTACTCCTGGTGTAACTTCCCACACCAGCATTTATTACCACGCGTGTTAGAATAATTTCGGGCCTGAACCGTCGTTTCGGCCAATGTCACGGGCGTGACACATAGGTCACGGGCGTGACAAGCCCGGATAGCCAATTCTGGGTTCGATGATCGTCGAACTGAGATCGACGATCGTCGAAGGGTGGTCATGGGCGTGACACCTGGGTCACGGGCGTGACAGGCCCGGGTGGTTAATTCTGGGTCGACGATCGTCGAACTGAGATCGACGGTCGTCGAAGGGTGGTCACGCCCTAGGTCACGGGCGTGACACCTAGGTCACGGGCGTGACAGGCCCGAGTTCAATTTCGACGATCGTTTTATGGAGATCGACGATCGTTGAGGGAGTCACGCCCCTGGTCACGGGCGTGACACTTTTGGTCACGGGCGTGACATGTCCATACTGCACGTTCGACGATCGTCTCACGGAGATCGACGATCGTCGAAGGAGTCACGCCCTAGGTCACGGGCGTGACACCTTGGTCACGGGCGTGACATGCCCGGGCAGCAAGTTCGACGATCGTCTCGCGGAGATCGACGATCGTCGAAGTAGTCACGCCCAAAGTCACGGGCGTGACGGGTCGGCCACGGGCGTGACCAACCCGTGACCCGAACCCTCGATCGATTTATTTCAATTTTTGGGCTTCACAGGGTTCTGTCACGACCAACCGACTCCTAGGGGTCTAGCCGAAAATGGGATGTTACAAATCCCAATAAACAAAACAAAAATTTCGTCCCCGAAATTGAGGTTGAGCCTACGGGGATTTCTATCGGAATAAATTAAACTTGTAACATCCCATACGATCTTTCTATTGGGTTCAGGCGACTATTCGTTTGATAAATGATGACAATCTCCCCAATAAACAAAAGATTAGCCCCTACCTTTCTGATTGAGTGCGTATACCTAGGTCCTGAATTTTCCTTATCTAGTCTTAACTGTCCAAAACAGGAAGGCAATCTATAGTATACCGAGAGGTGGTGAGATGTACCTGACTGAATAACTCCGGGTATCTTTGCCTCATCAGATCCTGCGGTTCCCAGGTGTGCTCCTCCTGACCGTGGTTTCTCCACAGAACCTTGACTAAGGGGATCTTTTTGCGGCGCAAGATCCGTACTCCTTTGTCGTCGATCCGAACCGGCTCCAAGTGAACAGATCGGTCTGAAGCTACCGGCCCTTCGGTGGTCAAAATCCGCTGCTCCGGGCATAGTAGAGCCCTTCTCAGCGAAGAAAGGTGGAATACGTCGTGTAGAGCTGCCAGCTCTGGCGGCAACTCTAGCCTGTAGGCTAGGGGTCCGATCCGCTCCAGGATCCGGTAAGGGCCCATATACCTAGGGCTGAGCTTCTTCCTCCGACCGCGCACCCGTGAGACTCCGTGCATGGGCCGGATCTTCAAGAACACTCGATCTCCTACCCGAAACTCCACCTGACGGTGCCGGGCATCATAGTATTTAGCCTGTCTGCTCTGCGCCTCCAACATCCTATCTCTGATCAGTCTCACCTGGGCCTCGGTGTCTTCAACAAAATCCGATCCCAACACCTTCGGATCCTCGTCTTGAACCCAAGAAAGCGGGGTCCTACATTTTCTTCCATACAAGGCTTCATAAGGCGCCATCCTGATGCTGGACTGGTAGCTATTGTTATAGGAGAACTCGACCAACGGTAACATCTTCTCCCACGGCTCCCCTCGGTCCAGTATACACAGTCGTAGTAAATCCTCCAAGGTCCGGTTGGTGCGCTATGTCTGCCCGTCCGTCTGAGGGTGGAAGGCCGTGCTAAAAGTCAACCGGGTGCCCAAATATGCCTGCACTGACCGCCACTCCCTGGATGTAAACCGTCCATCGCGGTCCGACACTATCGTCCGGGGCACGCCATGATATCGGATATACTGCTCCACGAACTTCCGTACCAGCACTCCCACCGAGTCATCCTTCCTGATCGGTATAAAGCGGGCCACCTTCATCAACCGATCAACAATCACCCAGATCGAGTCGTTCCCCGTCCGAGACCGGGGAAGACCATGTATAAAATCCATAGCTATATCGTCGAACTTCCACTCCGGCACCGGGAGTGGCTGCAGCAATCCTGCGGGGTTCCTGCACTCCGCCTTCACCAACTGACACGCCTCGCAATGGGTCACGAAGTACGTAATGTCCTTCTTCATGCCGGCCAAAACATCGTCTTCTTCAGATCAGCGGTCATCTTTGTGATCCCCGGGTGCACAGAGTACCGGCTGCAATGCGCCTCCATCATAATATCCTCTCGGATCTGGCCTCCTGCGGGTATATATACTCTGCCTCTGAAATGTAGCAATCCATCTCTCAGGGAATAATCTCCTGTCGAACCTTCCTCCAAAGCTCGGAACATCGGCTCTGCCCACGCATCTGTCCTCTGTCCGTCCCGAATGCGATCCTGAATATCATCTATGGCCACTATCGATGTCAGATACTCCCTATATAGAACTGGGTCATCCTCGGACACTAGGGATATCTGCATATCTCTGAATGACCGGACTAGCTCCATGGACATAACCTGGGGCCCAGCTTCGGAAGTGGCAGCTCGCCGGCTCAACGCGTCGGCCACCACGTTTGCCTTCCCTGGATGGTAGTGCATCTCATACTGATAATCTGCTAAGAACTCCACCCAGCGCCTCTGCCTGATATTCAGCTCCTTCTGCGTGTCCACGTATTTCAGGTTCTTGTGGTCGGAGTAGATGTCGCAGTGGACTCCGTAAAGATAATGGCGCCAGACCTTCAGAGCAAAAACGACCGCTCCCATCTCAAGGTCGTGCACTGGGTAGTTCTTCTCATGGGTCTTCAGCTGGCGGGAGGCATATGCTATGACGTGTCCGTTCTGCATCAGCACTGCTCCCATCCCCTGGTATGATGCGTCGGTATACACCTGGAATCCTTCCTTTCCAGATGGAAGGGCCAGAATAGGGGCTGAGATGAGTCGGTCCTTCAGTTCCTGGAAAGCCGCCTGGCACTGCGGGGTCCAAACGAAAGATGCCTCCTTCTTCGTCAAAGATGTGAGGGGGAGGGCAATCTGAGAGAACCCCTCCACGAACTTCCGGTAGTAACCGGTAAGTCCTAAGAAACTTCGTACATCGGTGGCTGTCTTCAACTGCGGCCAATCTCGAACTGCCCGAATCTTTGCCGGATCCACTGCCAACCCGGCTCCGCTGATAATATGGCCCAGGAAGGCCACCTCCTTCAACCAAAACTAACACTTGCTGAATTTTGCATAAAGGCGATGCTCCCGCAACCTTTCCAAAGTCAGTGCTAGATGCCGAGTGTGCTCCTCCTCCGTCCTAGAGTAGATCAGGATGTCGTCTATGAATACTATGACGAACACATCCAAGTAGGCCTCGAAGACCCGGTTCATGAGACTCATGAACGCCGACGGGGCATTCGTGAGCCCGAAGGGCATCACGGTGAACTCATACATGCCATATCTGCTACTGAAGGCCGTCTTCGGGATATCCTCCTCCTGGATCCGTAGCTGGTAGTATCCTGACCTCAAGTCCAGCTTCGAGAAATAATGGGCCCCCTCCAGCTGGTCGAACAATTCGTCTATCCGAGGGAGCGGATAGGTATTCCGGACGGTCAGCCTGTTTAGTGCTCGATAATCGATGCACAGGCGGAGTGTCCCATCCTTCTTCTTCACGAATAGGACCGATGCTCCCCATGGCGAGGAACTCGGTCTAATAAATCCTGCCTCAACAAATTCCTGCAACTAAGTCCGAAACTCTGCCAACTCCTTTGGGGCCATCCGATAAGGGGCCCTAGATGCCGGCTTGGCCCCCAGCACAAGCTGTATCTGAAAGTCCTGCTCTCGGTGTGGAGGTAGTCCTGGCAGTTTCTCTGGAAAGATGTCAGCGAAATCTCGCACCACCGGGATGTCTGTCACCGACTCCTTAACTTCTGCCATCTCAAATAGAATCTGATAGACCTCCTCTCCCTGCAGATGGGCCTTAACGGCCTGTACCGAAGATAAGGGTATACGAGAGACAGGTCTTATACCTTCGATGGTAATGAAAGAGTCCCCGTGTCTCACGGTGATCCTCTTCGCCTGGCAGTCAATCTGGGCATGGTTCCAGTGCAGCCATACCATGCCCAGGATCAGGTCGTAGTCTGTCAGCTTCAAAATCGTCGCTGGAGCCTCGAATGCCTTTCCACCAATTTCTGCCTCCATATTGCAGTGATCCGTGGTAAGGAGCTCAGATCCATCCGGTAGTCGCACCCTCATCCTCGAGCCTGTGAACCGCTCCACGTCTTCCAGTCCTTCTACGAACGCCTCCGACACAAAGGAGTGAGTAGCTCCAGTATCGAACAGCGTGCGGGCCGGCTTGCCACTGATGAAGACTATACCTGGGGTGATTAGATATCTTAGGGTTCTATAGTGAGTTTTACTTTCCTTGCTAATCTATCTAGTGCGATCCAAAGTTTGACCATTGAAAGGGAAATTCTATGAAAATAAAGAAGCATTGCGGCGTACCTGCGATGACCTGCTCCGGATTCCGAGGCTGCGCAAGGTCCAAAGCATATACCTGCTCTCTTCCCTGTCTACGATCTCCCTCCAAGTATCCACGACCGCGGCCGCGTCCTCGGCCTCCGTAATGCTGAGCTGGTGGGCCGCCCTGTGGTGCTGGAGGTGGTGCCCCCTCATGGGGCAGTTCCTCTGAATGTGCCCAATCTGATGACAAAGGAAGCACTTCCGGTGGGGGATACGCCATTCCCCCGGGTCTCGGCATCTTTTGCATCCGAAGAGGTGGAGGGGCCAATATCACCTGTTCCCTCGGCTCCTGCCTCACGTCCTGACGAGGCTGGTCCTCTGTCCTCCTCCCCTCTGGTACAGCACCTCGCCGCTGGTCATTTCTACCTCTCCGTCCCTTATCCTCTGCTGGTCGTTTCCGGCCCCGGGTGGCGTGCCAATCTGCCTCAATCCTTTTTGCCATCTCCAAAATCCGGGAGATGGGCCCGTCAGATACAAACAACAGAGCCTCCCTCAAGTCCTCCCGCAAGGCCCTTATAGAACCTCCTGATATACCCTGCTTCGTCCAGCTGGTAGGAATCTGCGTATCGGGCCAGATGGTCGAACTCTCGATGGTACTCCACCACGGTCTGGGTGCCCTGCTTCAACTGTAAGAACCGCTCCTCCAAATCATCCCTGGCCGACTGCGGAACGAAATGCTCCAGCAGTGCGGCCCTGAACTCCTCCCAGGTAACCTCCGCAACCTCCCTATCGGCAAATGTCGTGTCCAACAGCGTCTTCCACCACCTCTTTGCATGGGACTCCAGGCAAGTGACAACCAGAGCCACCCTCTCCTCCCAGGGACACCGTATCCCGGTCAGCATTTCGTACATGATATCGAGCCACTCTTCCGTCCGAACTGCCGACTCTGTCCCCAAGTAGGACGGGGGAGACAGTCCTCGGAAGATGCTCAGCCAGTTGGCCCCCGGGTTTTGCTGCGGGGCCGGAACCTGCTGGGCCCTAAAAGCCTCTAGGATGGAAGTCAGAGTCTGTCCCATGTCTGACTGAAGGAAAGGAGTGGGGACCGGTGGGGGTGGTGCAACATCCTGAGCCTGTTAAACTCCACCTTGTGGCGTAGGCCGTGCTGGAGGCTGCGTAACAAAAACTCATGCTGAGAAAACGTTCAAATATTACATAAAGGTGGACAATTTATATGTGATCCCCATATGGGCACACCACTGCTTCCGCTGCTTAGTTTGTCCCCAAACTAAACTCGAGCGGGGGTGACCCAGGGTTAGTGGACTGCTACCTTTTCAGATCGATGTTTCGCTCTGATACCACTTGTAAGACCCCCTTTTTTTCTTCTTTTTCAACCACCGGGGTCTTAGGCCCAGAATCGCCGCTTTGCGGTGACACCTTCACGTCCTGAAGGGTCATCACCACAAGGCGCCGATTCTGCCGGCCAATTTGATCACAGAAAGGTAGCACAATAATTGAAGTAAGAGCAATGCAGTCCACAATAATAAATCACATATCTAGAAATAAATCTCCACGAAGGGAGTGTCCACAGAAAACATCAGAGTACTATAAATGCGGGCTTATGCCCGATACAAAATGTCCTCACTACAAGTCTCTCATGCGGAAGCAAAAATAGGAACTACTCAGGGTCGAGACTCACGGTCCCGACTGTATGAACTCCGGAGCTAGTCTGCCCCATCTCCAGGCGCACCGATCTCTGGGGCTGCTCCTCCATGCTGGGCTCCACGATCCCCTAAATGATGTGGTTCGAAAACCATTAGTCATAAAGACTAAGCCCTATCATCCCCTACCACTTCCCCCATGGCTCCTAGGTACCGAGCGGAGAGGAAGAAAGGGAAGGACATGAAGGTGGAGATTAAGCAATAATCAAATGGCAGCGGAACTAATCTAGCAAATCTATAATAATATGACAGAAATAGAAAGTAAGAAAGGTAACCTTAACTTATGTGCGAAAGCGCATAAGCCAAGGGGTCTTCTGCAAGGCTCCCATCGTATAGAGTGTCTCATACCACCTATACGTTGGGGTGTCGGTTATCAAACAACAGCATATGTTTATATATTGAAATTAACCATTGATTTATAAACTTGCCCACACAAGCTTATAGACCAAGGGGTCGTTTTGCAGGTCCTAAAGTATAAGCGTCCCATACCACTTATACTTTAGGTGTCATGGTTAAATGAATCGATTATGCTATGACATGCAAGTGGGTATGATGAAACATGCAAGTGCAACTCACACACCCGACTCTGTGCACACAGACCTTTAGTTCCCCCTTTCCGAGCCGTTACCTCCCAGGATACCTCTGTAGTGGCGGACGGAAGCGGTGGGTTGGGCCTCGCCCACCTCAAAACCAGTAAAAGCACCACTGGTCTGACTTATCGTACGCCTCAACGCTTGGTGCACTAAGCGGACGCCTGCGTACTCTTGCCGGCTGGCGCACCGGACTTCTGTTGGCGAAGTGCTAATCACCCCACCGAGTCAACGATATCGGTGTCGGTGCAATCGAACTCCCCGATATCGAAAAACCCACCACCTTAACTTTTCCTATCTTATGCACATGCAAGTTTATTCGTAAACACACAAAACCGAGTCGAAGCTCCTCGGACCAAAACGTCCGTCTCCAAACCAACCGAGCCGAAGCTCCCCGGACCATCCCGTCCGTCTCTTAACCAACCGAACCGAAGCTCCCCGGACCATCCCGTCCGTCTCTTAACCATCCGAGCCGAAGCTCTCATCAATCTTCCTGTGCAAACAGTGTTTGTGAAAAGTGCAGCCCTAGTTACTAAGTTGCTCTTGTCGGTTTGTTATTACAGTTTACGTTAGCCCAGGACTGCCCCCGGTATTCCCCGTGAAGGGCTCTCAAGGGGCACTAGGAACCAAGACGGCGGCATTACGGCCCGAAGTTCCCTTTCGCAAGGCACTTATTGTTATTGGTTTATCTCCCTTAACCTGATTCCCTTCTCATATTACGATAGACTATCCTAGGGTAATTTTTAACCTTCCTCTCTTCGGGAAAGGCGATCTTTCGCCGAAACCCGAGCACCTCTTAACTCTAGCTATCACCACTTCTCACTAATCTTTATACCTTCCTTTTGTGATTTCCTCCACCATTGCCCACCCAGACAATATGATTAACTCCAATGCCTTCCTCAGATCATGTCCTATTGCATTTCACAAATTGCTATATGCAGACCGACCTAGACTACATGTCGAACCGGTTATGCAATGATCCAATAATCATCCAAATGCCCTAAATTATTTACTGGAGACTTACCATGATATAAATGACCTAAATCCAAAAAAATGGAAATTTTTCTAATTTATTTGGCATTTAATTAAATTCCTCGAAAATCCCAAGGGCTACCGGTTTGAACATGAACTACCCTAAGTTCTCATGCAATATGTCCAAAAACTTTATGATAAATAGTAGGTTATCTCAGTAGGTTAAATCCAAAGCATCATAAATTTTCTATCATCAAAAGGGCACTAAAACTATTTTAGAAATAATCTCTAACTTTTGTTATTTATGAATCAAGTACAGAAAATATTCTTCCAAAAATTACAAATAATTTATGACATGCAGGTAAAGGCCTAGAATTAGCACTGGCCAAGTTTCATAATTTTTCAGTGATAAAATCATCCCTAAATAATTTTTCAAACATAGAACCCCTTTTTAACTTTTATGAAGGAAGTATTGGATGTACTCAACTAAAAATTATATAAAAATTCAGGGGTAATCATTCTGTTCTAAAATTTATATTTCCCAAATTTCATGAGATTTTAATTAACAGAGATTCCTAAATAATTAAATCATCATCTAAGGCCATAGCAAGTTTTACAAATGAAGTGCTAGCAATAATCAACATAAAATTCCAGAAAAATTGCTATAAGTTCTACTTGATCCAAAACTCACTCAACCCGAATTTTATAGTTTTTAAGTAAGGTTCAGTGACTGATTTTACCTATTTAATATTTTACCCTAAAACTAAGGTTAGGGTTTTAAGGTATCTACTTGTCTCCAAATTCCCCAAGATTACATCTGGGCCATTCTTATCAAGCTTTTGTCAACTCTACAGAGTTTCAAGGCAAAACAAGAGCAATTGCCCCCATGTCCTTCACAACCCTCAAAACCCTTCATTTAGGGTTTGAGCTTGGATCCTAGGGTAAACCAAACCTAAACCTCACCGTTTTTCTCCAAGCAGGTTATAACACCCTTCTAAGTCAGAGATCGGAAAATCAGCCTCTGTTGAGGTGATTTGACCTTTCCAAACTCTTAGTGCACTTTTTACTAAAAGGTGTCTCACTAATGCCTAGTTAAGGGTAGAAGATTTCCTACCCAAAACTCCTCCAAATCAGTTGGAATTTTGTACAGACCTAGGTTTTATAGCCAGGGACCACTCACCAAAATTTGGGAGGGTTTGGAGGTCATTTGACCACTTAAGTAAATTCCTCTAAGTTTATTAAATTGAAACAAAAACTTTAGGAAAAGTATCTCCAAAAATTCCCATTTTTGGTCTTCCTTTAGGTATTGTTAAGGCTAATCCCCTGCCCAAATTTCAGATCATTTGGACAAGGGACGAAGAGTGGGCATCCGTTTTAATTTCTGCCCAACTCTAGGTACAGCCCCACTAAAACGGGTGCTGCGGGCGAACCGCTTACCCAAACTAGTTGAAACCAATTTTAGATTAATCTAGACTCAAAGGTCTACGACTTTCGTGTCTGGTCACTTTTCCTAAAATGGCCTCTAAGTGCCTCGTTTTGCAGCATTAAAATGTTCCTATCCAAGTATAATTTCCTTACAAAATTATTTACATAATTTATATATTAAAACAGTTTTTACTGTTCATCTTCTACAGAACCCGAAAACCAGACACAGAAAATTATATTTCCTGTAGCTCTTTCGCGCTCCGACACCAGTCGTCCGGTCACTTCCCTGGCCAGCCACCACCACCGCCGCCTCCGTTGAGGCGATGGCTATCGGTCGGCGGTGGTTTGGCCGCCGGAGGTGGCGGTTTCCGGCAAACTCAAGAATACACTTTTCATGGTTTTCCATAAAAACGAGAGATGGGTTCGGCTCCGTTGAGCGCGAGCTTCCTTTCTAAGAATCCTAAGATCTACCCATGAAAGAGAAGAAGCAGAGGAGGACCTTGTTCGCGGTTTGGAGGCGAGATGAACGACGGGGTGCCATAGCGCAGTGGTGGCGTTGCTGAACTTCTCCTACAGCAAGAACAAAGATCTGATCCGTTTGATTGAGCATGTAACCTTCTCCTCTTGCTCCAAGTGGGCTTTTATAAGTCAGCATGTGGGGAGGTGAAAGGGTAAAGCCTTAATGGTCATGAAGGCTCCTCCTAATAACATTTCGGTTACAGTGAAGGGATAAGAAACGGTGGAAGATGAACAGGTGTGTCCAGTTGGCGGTTTCCTATCGGACCACATCTTCCCCCTTTATTATATAATTACAGAAGGAAAAAACGGCCTGTAATTACTCCTGGTGTAACTTCCCACACCAGCATTTATTACCACGCGTGTTAGAATAATTTCGGGCCTGAACCGTCGTTTCGGCCAATGTCACGGGCGTGACACATAGGTCACGGGCGTGACAAGCCCGGATAGCCAATTCTGGGTTCGACGATCGTCGAACTGAGATCGACGATCGTCGAAAGGTGGTCACGGGCGTGACACCTGGGTCACGGGCATGACAGGCCCGGGTGGTTAATTCTGGGTCGACGATCGTCGAACTGAGATCGACGGTCGTCGAAGGGTGGTCACGCCCTAGGTCACGGGCGTGACACCTAGGTCACGGGCGTGACAGGCCCGAGTTCAATTTCGACGATCGTTTTACGGAGATCGACGATCGTTGAGGGAGTCACGCCCCTGGTCACGGGCATGACACTTTTGGTCACGGGCGTGACATGTCCATGCTGCACGTTCGACGATCGTCTCACGGAGATCGACGATCGTCGAAGGAGTCACGCCCTAGGTCACGGGCGTGACACCTTGGTCACGGGCGTGACATGCCCGGGCAGCAAGTTCGACGATCGTCTCGCGGAGATCGACGATCGTCAAAGTAGTCACGCCCAAAGTCGCGGGCGTGACGGGTCGGCCACGGGCGTGACCAACCCGTGACCCGAACCCTCGATCGATTTATTTCAATTTTTGGGCTTCACAGGGTTCTGTCACGACCAACCGACTCCTAGGGGTCTAGCCGGAAATGGGATGTTACATTGGGTCTCTATTGTAATCTCATTTAAACTTCTGGCTTCTTCGATTGGCCAGATCCTTGAATCCCATTTGCTAGGGAAACACATGAGGATCTTATCATTGACTTCTATCAATGTAATGTCCTTCTCCAAAGTCTTTAGTTCATTAATAATGATACGGAGTCATGTGTACATTTCAGCTACAGATTCAGATTCTCCCTCTTTGAAGTTCTCATATTGAGAGATAAGGTGTGATCTTCTGTCTTTTCTCTCATCAGCAAATCCAACAACCATTCCATTGAGGGAGTCCCAAATAGCTTTAGTTGAGGTGCATTCAGCAACCTTTTGGAAAATGTCATCTCAAATTGTTTGTGCTAATATGTTCATAGCCTTTGCATCAAAAATTTTTGCTTTATTCTGGGCTTCTGTCTATTCTGGAGGTGGTACAGCACTAGTACTTGTTATTGCCACTGGTAGAGGTGGACCTGTCAAAATAGAGTTGTAGATATCTTCATCAATAGAGTACATATAAAGTCTAATCCTTTCCTTCAATAGTGCAAACTTTTTTAGATTGCACACAGGAGGTCTAGTGCTTGAATATTCCTTATTTTGTGCCATGATAAATTTCATGGTAAAAATAAAATCTATTAGATCTTATGGTTCAGGTGTAAGCCTATAAAACCAAAGAACCAACCTATGATACCAATTGAAAGTGAGGGATAGATCTACATTACACTAGAAGGGGTGAATAATGTATTTTAAGAACTTTAATTTATTTTTATAGCAGATTTAAAGTAATTGATATATATATATAGAAAGCAAAAATCACAGCACACAAATAAGAAGAAGAACAATCACAGATGACACAAGGAAATTTATAGTGGTTCCCCAATAAATCTAGGTACGTCAACTCTTCTACCACCTTGTAGGAATCCATTACAGGTTTTTGATCAGGTGTCATGACACCAAAAGATCTATTTTATAAGGGAGATCTAGCAACCCTTTGAGTTTTTGATCAGGTGCCCAAAAACCAAGCTTAAGTCTTTTGATC
This sequence comes from Platanthera zijinensis, assembly GCA_039513925.1. Classification (NCBI taxonomy): domain Eukaryota; kingdom Viridiplantae; phylum Streptophyta; class Magnoliopsida; order Asparagales; family Orchidaceae; genus Platanthera; species Platanthera zijinensis. The sequence goes on from CM077098.1 coordinate 13,959,728, forward strand.
AGGAGACTTAGAAACCAAAAGATAACTTTTGAAGGGAGTTAAAAACCTTGTACACAGCATATGGAATAAACTAAAAAGGTGATGATGTTTTCTCTGTCAAGATCCTCTGAGAAGACTAGTGGATGTTGTAAGCTAAAAGATCCCCGTGATTTGTATAGAGATTATGATAAGGAGAGAGAGACTTTTCTTCAGGGTGTAGGCCTTCTTAAAAAACTTCACTGTCTAGAATATGTTTCTGAGAGATATGAAGTTGAATCTCAGATTGAAGATTTGTTCTTCTTGAAGAATCTTGAGCAAAATATCTTATTCTCTGTAAAAATAAATTTATAAAGTCTAACAATCTAACCCTGAGGAAAAAAACTTCTATCAATATATACAGAATGCCTGAGAGGAATTCAAACATTTGAATTCATTAATTCTGAAACGGCTGAGGCATTCCTTGAGAATTATAACTCCCTTGGAGATTGATTAGAATTAAACTCTGTGATAAATCCATAATTAATACTGTCTGGAATGGCTATATTCATTAATAATATTTAACATTATTTATCAAAGTATAACTTCCTGAAATAGAGCTTGAAATCATTATGCCTCTAAATAAATATAACTTCCTAAACACTACAAAGAATTCGTCGAACTCAGCAAACCTTTCGTCGACCTGAGCTTGGAGTTCGTCGAACTAAATATGTCATTCTTCAAACTGAGCTTGGCTATTGTCAAGCTAAGCTGTAGAGTTGAGGTTAGAGTTCGTCGACTGGAGCTCAGCTTTCGTCGAGCTAAACTCAGAGGTAGAACTCTGAGTTCATCATATTGAGCTCGGCGTTCGACGAACATTGCTCTGCTTTCATCGAACTAAATTTCTACTAGAATTCCTTCTGAGGCAATAACCTTGGAAAAAACCAATGACCCTGGAATATATAAAATGGGTCAAGTTAATCATCCTAACCAAATGATAGTGATCCTATCCCAAAAAAGTAATAGGGTTCCAAAAGTAGACCAATGTTAGTTTACAATGAGTCACCAAACACGGGACCATGCAATGTAATCCCTCATTGTGTGCTCAATGGTGTTGAATCATGTGTAATCTCTCTATTGGGATGCACTTCATTTTCAAGTACTAAGGAAATGGAAGAAAGGAAGGGATGCTGACTTCAACTTAGAAGAAATGAAAAAGTTCACTGAAAATTACCTAAGTCATTTTCTCGAGAAATGGCATGTATTTCTCGAGAAGTCGAAGTAAATTTCTCGAGAAAGCATTGCTATTCTCGAGAAACTACAAGACTTCTCGAGAAATTACAAGAAAAATATGCCAGTCATTTTCTCGAGAAATACGTATACATTTCTCGAGAAGCCAAGTTGTTCTCGAGAAAAGCAAAAGTTATCGAGAAAGCAAAGCCTTCTTCTCGAGAAATCTGCCTTTAGTTCCAGAAATTATCGCTAAGTACATTTCTCGAGAAGCCATATGATTTCTCGAGAAAAAAAATTCTTCTATCGAGAAAGGTTGTTATTCTCGAGAAATAAGTTCTTCACTTCACGAATTTTGCGCTAAGTCAATTTCTCAAAAGGTCGTATTTGTTCTCGAGAAATCAAATTTTTTTCTCGAGAAATATTGTGCTTCTCGAGAAATTTGTGGTTTACTTCATAGAAAATTTTCTTCAAGTCCTTACTTGAGAAGATAAGTCTTTTTTTCGAGAGAGCTAGTCATTTCTCGAGAAATACATGTCTTCTCGAGAAATGGACTTACAGATTTTTCATTTCTAATTTTTTGACAGAAGTTCAAATTAACCTAAGTTTAGTAGGTTTGATCTTTCCTTAATTATGTGGATCCTATCTTAATGATGATTGACCGTTAGTCAATCACATATATAAAGTCAATTTAAGGATTTGAAAAGAAAAATTATCTTTTACAAGTAGAATCAATCAGAAGAGGAATAACTCTCACGGAATTTGAATCGCTCAAGTACTTTCCATTTTGGGGAGAAAAGCCGATCATCTTCATCGTCAATCCTTTCTGTCGCCTTCTCTAGATCCAGCAATTCAAAGCAAGACATGGTTCGACCGATCCTAGATCATCAATTTCTTCAACTTCTATTCGATTGGGTCAGATCCTAGCTTTCAAATCTGTCTTCTCAGGTTTCTTCCTCAACCCTCTTCATCAAGTTGTTCTTGTTTCAAGAAGGAAGATTCAAGAAGATTCCAGATCTGAAGTGTAAACCATTTTCTTTACTGTTGTTATTTATTTTTACATTTGTAGGAGTTTTGTCTTCGAGTTTGTAGGAGTTTTTTCTTCGAGGTTGTAGATCCATTAGTGGATCAAGTTTGTATATCCGCTTTGTGGATCGAGGTGTAGATCCGGCTTGTGGATCGAGTTTGAAGATCTGTTGTGGATCGAGGTGTAGGTGCATTGCTCCAAGGTGTAAGATTGGTATAATCTAAGAAAGGTGAAGTAGCCAAAACTTACCCTTTGTGGTAGATAGGCGGGGCAGGTCAGTGGACGTACCGAATCTGGGGAACCACTATAAAAATCTCTGTGTTTGTGTGCTTATCTTTTAAATATTTTTATTCCGCAAAAAAGATGCAAACATCACCTATTCACCCCCCCCCCCACCCCTCTAGGTGATTTAGGTAGACGCTAGATACTTTCACTTTGCTTACAGCCTTATAACTATTATTGGGGGTCTACCATAACTTATTGAGCCCAAAATCAGAACTTGGTTTTTTTCCTAATTAAATCAGCCTTTAAATAATTTTGCCTAAATCATGAATCCCTTTGATTATGAACATGAAGTATAACATTTTGACATGCAATGATCCCACGCAAATTTCTAGAGCTTTCTATTGACTAATTAATGGCAAGGTATGAGTTTAATAATTTTCCAGAGATGATTTCTATCATAAACCAAAATATAAACTTTTTGATCTAAACAACAATTAACAACGAGACTACAAGATTAAATACTCCATAAATTATAATAAAATTACCATAGGTCAAATATGATCAGAAAGTGTCACTGCCCAAATTTCATCATCTTTAAATTTCTTTTTTTTACATAAATAAATTAATGAATAAAACATTTCCATGGGCATTTTGTAAATAAACCACTATTTAATGTCTTTCAAAAATTACAATAAAATTATTATGGAATATTTGTGGTCTAGAAAGTTTACTGACCAAGTTTTATAATTTTCTAATACTCAGTTTGTCCTAAAACCATTTATTTCTCAATTTAACAATTTCTAAAATTGCAAAGGGAGTACCATAATTCTTCAACAAAAAATTACAATAAAATTTTCATACATAAATAACTTTAGAAAAGACCCATTACCCAAGTTTCATGACCATTCAACACTGGGTAGACATGTATTTTGCACTTGATATGTGTTGGGTATTGTATCCACAATGTACCTGATTTGAAGAAGCCCCTGAACAAGCTAAGTTTAATTGACAATGTATTTGATGATCTTCTATCAAGTTGTGCTTGCAGCTATTCCATGCTAAGTACACACCAATGTTAGGGTGCAGTGGGTCAATATACACAGGTTTGCGCAACGTAATCCCTCGTTGAGCAGATCAGTGTGTTGACTCACGTGTGCTCTCTCTATTGGAGTGTACTTATTTTCAAGTACAGGGTAAAGGCAGATCAAGAGCAGAAGAAGGAGTAAAGATGGGTCAAAGATCATGTCATCAAGGGAAGGAAGAGAAAATTCTTCTAAGTCAAAATCGACGGGAATCACTAAGTGATTCTCGCCGACTTCGACGAGAATCGTTTGTGATTCCCGCCGATTCGACGAGAATCAGTGTGCATTCCCGCCGAATTCTTCCAGCTATCAGTTTTCCAAACAGAAATTCTACCAAGGCAGAATCGACGGAAATCACTATGTGATTCTCGCCGACCTCGACGGGAATCGTTAGTGATTACCGCCGATTCGACGAGAATCAATCTGCATTCCCGCCGATTTCCTCCGGCTGACAAAGTTTCCAACTGGAATTAGGCCAAGGCATAATCGACGGGAATCGTGAGTGATTCCCGCCGACTTCGACGGGAATCACCAACGATTCTCGCCGATTTTGCCTTAGGCAATTTTCTTCTCTCGCTTAACCGAACCAAGATGTTTTGCGCTGTTTCGGTTGGGGCTATGTCTTCTCTTTGTGGGTCCCACAACGGACTTTAGGGTTCACCTAAGGTATATATACATGCGTATTTCGAACCTCTACAGTAACTATTCATGAGAAATCAAAAGCAGCCGACGTCGTGCCCTAGCCGATCGCAGAAACACCCGATCGCTTGTCGCCACCTACAGTTCGTCATCACCGATAATCTCCGGTCATCTTTGATCTTCCGGCGACAGCACCGAGCCTAGCAGTGTGTCTCACGCATCTCTCTTGAGATCTCTTGTCTCTCGATTTGTTGAACGAGACTAGTTCTCCATTACGAATCGGTGAAGTCGACTGATCCGACTGAGATCGTTCGTAGACCTTGCTTGCTTCGTCAAGAAGTTTGGATCTACAAAGTATCGCTGCTGCATTCACTTGCCTCCGCCAATCTTGTCAAGATCCTCTCCAAGAGAGAAATCCGATTGTGGACTCTTCGTTACTTTCAAGAAAGCCTCAACGAACGAAGGACATCAGATTCTCCATAAGCGTTGTTTGTATTTTCTTATACATTCTATTTTGGTTTTGTTGTAAAGGAATTTTTATTCCTAGTTGTAAGGGTTGGGTGCAACCCGTGATGGTGGAGTGGTGACTCCTTTGTTGGAAGGGTTCCTTCTGTAGTGTGAGGATTGGATTTCAATCCGTTTGGAGAAGTGATCGAGTCGTTCCTTGGTGGGAGATAGGTCGAAGGGGGAAAGTGGACGTACCCAAATCGGGGAACCACTATAACTCTTTGTGTATTTTTGTGTTGTGTTTATTAATTTGTGCAGGTACATTTAATTCCGCCAAAGACCGCACGACACCTATTCCCCCCACATAGGTGGATTTAGTCGACACTAGAGAATTACATGTGGTATCAGAGGGAGGTTACTCATCAATAAGGTTAACACCTTGAGTAAGATCCTGTGTCTAGTGTCAAGAGGAAAGAAGATCTCGTAAATGGATGGACTCAAGTATTCATGAAAGATCCCAGTGTGCACCAAGCTGAACTTTCCCATCTGGAAGGAAAGGATCAGGTTCTATATGGAAGCAGTCGACCCTCGACTCTTCATGGTAGTGGAGGAGGGCCCTTATATCCCCACTAAGGCCTCCACCATTGATCCTACCAAGATGGTGCCCAAGAAGCTCTCCGAAATGGATAAGGATGAGATGGTGCTTGTCGGACTAGACAAGAAAGCTCAGATTATTTTTGTAAGCACCGTCGATGATTCCATGATGCAGAATTTAAGCAACTGTAGGACTGCCAAGGACATCTTGCACTGCCTGATCATCCTGATGGAAGGCACAGATGAAGTAAGGGATGATCGAAGATCCCTTCTGAACCAAAAGTATGAGGCCTTCAGGCAAGGTCCCAAGAAAAAATCGGAGTGACATTTAAGAACTTCCTGAAGATCATCAATGCCCTGAAGGGTTATGGTAGAGTGTTCACCGATGGTGAACTAAATGAAAAATTCCTTAGATCCCTTACTAAGGAATGGTACACCAAGATCTGCGCCATCAGAGAGTTTGGCAAGCTGGTAGAATATGATCCCCAGATTCTGTTTGGAAAGCTTATGTCCTATGAGCTTCAGGTGAACACCAGAAAAGCTGAAGAAGAAGCCGATAAAACCACTGCCAAAGAAAAGACTATAGCCCTGAAAGCCAATCACTCGAGGAAAGGCAAGGGTGCAGACTCATCCCGCTCCTTGAAAAGGGATGAGGAAGAAGACTCTGAGCCATGCTCTTCCGGCTCAGAGCTATCTGAAGAAAAATTCTCCTTCATCACTGGAGTGTTCAAGAAGTTCCTCAAGATGAGGAATCAAAGAAAGAAAGACGGCTCCTCCTCCAGACATCAGAAGAAGAATTACTCTTCTTACAGGTATGAATTTAAATAGAACAAACATCGTTCTACTGACATCATCTGCTTTGGATGCAAAAAGCCAGGCCACGTCGTTGCTGACTACCACTAAAGCAAGAGAGATAAGGGGAAGGGAGAGGACCACAAGTCCTCTAGAGATAATAAGAAGGAGAAGAGCTACATTGCTAAAAAGCCAAAGACACTTAGTGAATCTGATTCGTCAGACTCTAGTGATGATGAGGAAGCCTACTTCGGGCTAATGGGTCGCTCTGACTCAGATGGAGACTGTCCCCCATTTCTTGGGAAGGTAAAAGATCATACCCCCCTCTATGACTCTGACTCTGACTCTCCTGATGATGATCTCGAGGACAGCCCATCTGCTCGTGAAGCTGAGCTCCTCGAAAAGTATGAGCTTCAGCTTAATACCTTTAAGGAATGTCGCAAGAGGTTGAGGGCTCAGAAAAAGGAAGTCAAATTCTTTCAGGCTGAGGGTGTGTCCCTAATAGAAGAGAAAACTAGCTTGATTTCTCTCCGACAGGAACACCTGGACCTGACTTCTGAGCACTCAGAGTCTCTAAGGCTCCTTGACCAAAAACAGGAAGAAATCAACAAGTTGGAAGAACATCTTGCGGCAGAAAGGAAGATAGTCAAAATCTTCTTTATGCCCAAGACCGTTCTTCCTCTGGTTTATGAATTCTCTTCTCAGGCTAAGGGGGCTGGCTTAGGGCATGTGGGTGTGCCTAGTAAATCATCCAGGAGAAACAGAAAAAAGAGGAAAATAAGGCTACTAAGAAGGCCTCTGCTGCTGAAAAGGGAAAGGCCCTACTCGATCCCGTTTCATTCAAAAAGCCTGGCTTTCCTTGCAATGAGCAGGACTTTGAGTCAACCTATGGCCACTTCTTCCGGCTCTCGGTTGAAAAGCCCAAGAGCTAGTATGATGGTTGGACCTTCCCCCAAAACAACGGTGAGAGTGTCTTCAAGGCACCTTATGAGGAATTCCAAGTGGATAATTATGACCACTTCTCTAGCGGGCATAATAGGAAGCAGGCACCAAAGGCCAAGCCTGTTATACTGAAGGAACAGGACGTGAAGAAATCATGTGACTGCTGTCATCATGATGCCTCCACCTCCAGATCCAAGGCCCCGACTGGAACCACCGTACCAAGGGTGAAGCTGGAGCCTAGGAAGCGGTACAATAGGTTTGACTGTTGGTGCTATGGCAAAGTTGGTCCCTTTGCCGTGGATTGCTGGTTTAATCCAAGATTAAACGAGACTCCTCATGTTAGCAATGCGAGGCTGACCACTCGTAGGGTTAACCACCCGAGGGGGAGTGTGCTAACAAGGAATCTAGGACCCAAGTTCGATTGGGTTCCTAAGGGAAACAAATTCTGTTTTGAGGGTATGTCCAAAGGCCACCAAAACACAAATCTGGTACTTGGATAGTGGATGTTCCCGGCATATGACCGGGACAAGAAGCCTGTTGCGTGATTACTCCTCAGTCGAAAATGGACCCAAAGTCATCTTTGGAGGATCTGATCGAGGAGTCACCGGGGGTTATGGTATGATTTCCAACGGTGTATTCTCTTTCACTAACGTGGCCTATATTGAAGGGTTAAACCATAACCTGATCAGTGTAAGCAAGTTGTGCGATAAAGGATACAACGTTAAGTTCTGCTAGTATAAGTGCTTGATAATATCGTGTGCCTCTTCGGAGACGGTATTAACTGGCATTAGGAGCAGAAATATCTTTTGCTTAGATTTTCTTAGCTTAGACTCTTCTACCCTTGTATGCCTAGTAGAAAAAGGCAGTGCATCTCTTTGTGAACAATGGCACAAGAGATTAGCACATATAAATTTCAAGACTATTAATATGTTGTTTTCCAAGAATTAATTAAGGGATTCCCCTACTATTAAGTGCATCAAAGATAGCCCCTGTCCTGCATGGCAGAAGGGCAAACAGACTCGGGCTACCTTTAAGGGCATTGCAGATAAAGACTCCTCCAGATGTCTTTATCTTCTGCATATGGACTTGTTCGGTCCAGTGCAAGTTCATAGCTTAGGAGGCAAATCGTATACGCTAGTGATTGTTGATGATCACTCTCGGTTTACGTGGGTGTTCTTCTTGAAATGAAAGTAAGATACTTTTAACATCTTCACTAATTTTATCAAGCAGATTCAGAACGAACTTAACAGCTCTGTGGTCAAAATCAGAAGTTACCATGGAACAGAATTCGAGTCTGGTGCTATGACAAAATTCTGTGAAGAACATGGTATCTTTCATGAGTTTTCCTCCCCGCGTACTCCTCAGCAAAACGGAGTTGCGGAGAGGAGAAATAGAACGCTCATTGAAGCATGTACGACCATGTTGAATGACGCTTCTCTTCCAGAGTACTTCTGGGCAGAGGCTGTCAATACAACTTGTCATGTGCAGAATCAAGCATTGATCAACAAGAATCATCGTAAGACGCCTTATGAGCTATTGAAAGGCAGGAAACCGACCATGTCCTATTTAAGGATTTTTGGCTGCAGATGCTATGCACTCAATAATGGGAAGTACCCACGTACTAAATTCGGAGTAAAATGCTTTGAAGGCATCTTCATGGGCTATAGTAGCCATAGTCGGGCATATAGGGTCTTCAATAAGAAAACCTTAGTGGTAGAGGAGTCCATTAATGTTGTTTTTGATGAAGGAAGCTTGCTTCATAGCAATTCTTCCAGTAGCATTCTTGAAGATGCAGGTGCAAGGCTTGAACAGCTAAGTCTCGATGAGACTGCTAAAGATGCAACTCCCAAGTACGTCAAGGTCTCCACCGCAATGCCAACTAGAGAAGATGACAATCAGAATGCAGAAAATCTCCCAGAAGAGGATGGAGCCCGAGAAGTTGTTGGAGTTCCAGATGCAAGACTCTTAGAGCTCCAACACGTGAGGGATAATCCCAGAGATCAGATCATAGGAGATCCTCGTGACGGTGTCAGAACTCGCAGAGGTACAATTAACGATATTTTGCACCTTAGTTTTTTGTCACAGGTTGAGCCAAAGAAGTTCGATGAAGCGAACAAAGATGCATCTTGGATATTGGCCATGCAAGATGAACTGTATCAATTCGAACGATGCAACGTCTGGACGCTTGTTCCCAGACCAAAGAAACAGAATGTGATCGGCACTAAGTGGATCTTCAGAAACAAACTGGATGAACACGGTGTCATCATCAAGAATAAGGCCAGACTGGTGGCTCAAGGGTACAGACAAGAGGAGGGGATTGACTTCGACCAAACCTTTGCACCAGTTGCAAGGCTCGAGGTGATCAGGTCGTTCCTGGCATATACCTCTCACAAAGGATTCACTGTCTATCAGATGGACGTGAAATCTGCGTTCCTAAATGGAAATTTGAAAGAGGAAATATATGTCGCGCAATCCCCAGGTTTTGTTAATCCAACATTCCCTAATCATGTTTACTTTCTTAATAAGGCATTATATGGCTTAAAATAAGCTCCTCGAGCTTGGTATGAGACTCTGTCTAGTTTTCTTCTTGAGAACAAGTTCTCAAGAGGAAAAATAGATAAGACATTGTTTCTTAGGGAAGTCAAAGACAAGATTCTGCTGGTTCAAATCTATGTCGATGACATAATTTTCGGCTCAACGGACAACAATCTTTGCAAGAAGTTTTCTAAACTTATGCAAGGAAAGTTTGAAATGAGCAGCATGGGAGAGCTAAAGTATTTCTTGGGAATTCAAGTGAAACAGTCTATGGATGGAATTTTCATTTCTCAAACGAAGTTCACAAATGAACTCCTCAAGAAATTCGGAATGGAGAATGCAACCTCTATGAGGACTCCAATGGGATCCACTGTGTCTCTGGACAAGGATGAGAAAGGGAAACCTTTTGATGAAACCAAATACAGAAGCATAACTGGATCCCTGCTCTACCTTACTGCTAGTAGACCGGATATTATGTTTTCCACATGCGTTTATGCTAGATATCAGGTGAACACTAAGGAATCTCATTATGTCGCTGCAAAGCGGATTCTTAGATACCTTAAGGGTACACCAAATTTTGGATTGTGGTACCCAAGAAACAATGATGTCGAGCTGATAGGCTTTTCAGATGCTGACTTTGCAGGAAGCAAGGATGATAGGAAAAGCACTTCCGGGACATGCCAATTCCTCCGAAGAAGGCTTATTTCATGGAACAGTAAAAAGCAGAACTGTGTCGCAACCTCCATGGCTGAATCTGAGTACATCTCAGCAGGCAGCTATTGCGCACAACTTCTATGGATCAGAAATCAACTCGAAGATTATGACTTGTAGTTCAGAGAAGTTCCTATATATTGTGACTCCTCGAGCGCAATAGCAATTGCGAACAATCCAGTGTCGCACAGCAGAACGAAGCATATTGAAGTGCGCTACCACTTCATTCGGGAGCATGTGGAAAACAAAGATATATCTCTCTGCTATGTCCCCACGGATAAGCAGATTGCAGATATCTTCACAAAGCCCCTAGACGAGGCCAAGTTCAGTCTCTTCAAAACTTAACTCGGCATGCTGAACTATGAAGATTGAAGACTGAAGGGCTCAATACTCTTGGATCAAGGGGGAGCATCTGCTAGGAATTCAAGATCGGGCACGGATGCAAGAACTGAGGGGGTGCTTTATGCTCCAAGTGAAGTCCCAGATTTGTAGAAGCCGAAAAGGGGGAGAGTACCCTCTCGGCTAAGGCTAAGGTGACTGCCAATAGTTAAGTATGCTCTCAAGAAAATGGTAATGAATTTCACTCTCAACTGAATTTTCATTTTATGATTTTCATTCCCATTTGTTCTATTCACCTTAGCTTGTAGGGTTTTTTCTTCTTCAAATAGGGGGAGATTGTTGGGTATTGTATCCACAATGTACCTGATTTGAAGAAGCCACTGAACAAGCTAAGTTGAATTTATAATGTATTTATCGATCTTCTATCAAGTTGTGCTTGCAGCTATTCCATGCTAAGTACACACCAATGTCAGGGTGCAGTGGGTAAATATACATGGGTCTGCGCAACGTAATCCCTCGTTGAGCAGATCAGTGTGTTGACTCACGTGTGCTCTCTCTATTGGAGTGTACTTATTTTCAAGTACAGGGTTAAGGCAGATCAAGAGTAGAAGAAGGAGCAAAGATGGGTCAAAGATCAAGTCATCAAGGGAAGGAAGAGAAAATTCTTCTAAGTCAAAATCGACGGGAATCACTAAGTGATTCTCGCCGACTTCGACGAGAATCGTTTGTGATTCCCGCCGATTCGACGAGAATCAGTCTGCATTCCCGCCGACTTCTTCTAGGTATCAGTTTTCCAAACAGAAATTCTGCCAAGGCAGAATCGACGGGAATCACTAAGTGATTCTCGCCGACCTTGACGGGAATCGTTAGTGATTCCCGCCTATTCGACGAGAATCAATCTGCATTCCCGCCGATTTCCTCCGGCTGACAAAGTTTCCAACTGGAATTAGGCCAAGGCAGAATCGATTGGAATCGTGAGTGATTCCCGCCAACTTCGACGGGAATCACCAACGATTCTCGCCGATTTTGCCTTAGGCAATTTTTTCCCTCGCTGAACCGAACCAAGATGTTTTGCGCTGTTTCGGCCAGGGCTAGGGCTTCTCCTTGTGGGTCCCACAACGGACTTTAGGGTTGGGCTCAGGTATATATACATGCGTATTTTGAACCTCTACAGTAAATATTCACGAGAAATCAAAAGCAGCCGACGCCGTGCCCTAGCCGATCGCGGAAATCGCCGATCGCTTGTCGGCGCTCGCAGTTCGTTGTCGTCGATAATCTCCGGTCATCTTTGATCTTCCGGCGACAGCACCGAGGCTAGTAGTGCGTCTTACGCATCTCTCTTGAGATCTCTTGTCTCTCGATTCGTTGAACGATACTAGTTCTCCATTCCGAATCTGTGAAGACGACTGATCCGACTGAGATCATTCGTAGACCTTGCTTGTTTCGTCAAGAAGTTTGGATCTACAAAGTATCGCCGCCGCATTCACTTGTCGCCGCCGATCTTGTCAAGACCCTCTCCAAGAGTGAAATCCGGTTGTGGACTCTTCGTTACTTTCAAGAAAGCCTCAACGAACGAAGAAGGACATCGGATTCTCCATAAGCATTGTTTGTATTTTCTTATACATTCTATTTTGGTTTTGTTGTAAAGGAATTTTTATTCCTAGTTATAAGGGTTGGGTGTAACCCATGGTGGTGGAGTGGTGACTCCTTTGTTGGAAGGGTTCCTTCCGTAGTGTGAGGATTGGATTTCAATCCGTTTGGAGAAGTGACCGAGTCGTCCCTTGGTGGGAGATAGGTCGAAGGGGGGAAAGTGGACGTACCCAAATCGGGGAACCACTATAACTCTTTGTGTATTTTCTGTGTTGTGTTTGTTAATTTGTGCAGGTACATTTAATTCCGCAAAATACCGCACGACACCTATTCCCCCCCCCCCATAGGTGGATTTAGTCGACACTAGAGAATTACAATATGAAAGTTCATATTCTTGTTAATAAGTGATTTGTGGGAGAGAATTATTAATAAAATTCTAATTAAATTAACCAAGGTGTCTCTCTACCCAATGAAACTACCTAAAAATTCTTGAGCCAAGACATGAAGATTTGACCATATTCCCTTCATTAACCCTAATAGGCAACCCTAAGTTTTGAACTAGGGTTTCATGATAATCCAACCCTAAATACTTCTACAATCATTCCAAGGGATGTTTCACATGATAGTTTGTCAAGGGCCAAGGTTTTGCCTTGCTTGGTTGAAGGGTTGATCACTCAACCACTCTAAGTGCACTACTGAAGAACTAAGCCTATTACCTATAAATGGCCAAATTTACTCACCAAGTTATACCACCAAATCAACTCCAAATAGGTTGATATTTTTTTATGACCTTATAATATCCTCGCTGGTCACCCACCAGAGTTTGGGAAAAGTTTGAGGTCTATTAAACCTATTTTAATTACATACATGAATTATTAAATTATTACAGAAACTACAAATACATCATCTCCAAAAATTCTGATTTTTTGATATGTTGTGGACCATAGCCAGACAAGCTTATGGTCAAAATTTTAGTACATCTACTGAGTGGGCCACTGGAGGCACTTATTTAAATTTCTGTTTAGCTTTTGGACACCTTGAACCAATAAGTGTGATGAGGGAGATCCAGTGATCGAAATGTGTTGATTCAAATTTTGTATTACACTAGACACTAAGGGCTAGGTTTTCAATGTTGGGCACATCTACAAAATACGCATCTAACTTTTTTTAATAATTAAGGCAAGGTGACTGAAATATTGTGATAGAAATGACTTAATATATATGAATTAATATTTGGCCTGCGCTTATCGATCAAGGCCGATCTGACGGCTCCTGGTCATCGTCCCCAATGACCCAACGACCTGGATTGCTTCTTCCTAGAGCTTTTCAAGCTCCAATTCCCGACCATCTGGCCACCTCCCTAGCCATCCACTGCCACCACCACCTTCGTTGAGGTGGTGTCTATCGCCGGGTTGTAGCGCCCCCGATTTTTCTGTTTTGTTTTAATCTTTGTTTAGAATTACGTTGACGCATTTTCGGCCTTTGCTATTGTTAGAGCATGGTCTTACCTCTTTAGGTTCTCTGAGTGGCTATTTTGTAGCAGGGTTCAAGATTTCCTAGCAAGCCGGAGTCTGTTTTGGTGACTCGGCGGAGCCTCTTCGAGAATTCTTGTGTTTTGTCTTCGGGAGGTGTTAGCCCGAGTTTTGCTTGTCGGATGTGGATTTCGACTTCACCGTTGTTTTCGTAGAAAGGGTATTTAGCTACGGTGCGAATTTCGTCGAATTCCAAGGTTATTCAGTCTTCGCGTCATTTTGATGTTTTATTTTAATTAACAGATATAGTATTATATCATGTTATAATTTAAGTTGCTATAGTTTGTGATATTGTATTATATATAGCTTGAGTGAATAGATATATTATTTATAATTGTGGTTGTAGTGGCTGTTATTATAATAGTATTATAATAGATATTATAAATAGCATTTCTTTTTAGAAACCCTATTCTTCTTCTTCCAACCCGACAGCTAGCTTCCAGCAGAAGGAGACGGGCGACGGAAAATCGGGAGCTTCTGGCCGCCGATTTCAGGAGATTTAGAGCTCGAAATTCTCATTCAAGGGCAGATTCGGGCTACTCTCGCATAGATCTTCATCCCTAGGGTAAGTTTTTCGAGTTTTTTGGTCTTTCTAGAGGTCAAAAATTTCGGTTTGACCCTTTCTTCCTCTCTAAAGCTTAAGATTTATTGGCTAGGTGTTTTTGCTGCAAGAACCGAGAGAAGGAGAGGAGCTGGCTGAACTTTTTCTGGAATTGAGGCAAGTGCTGCTTTTCCCATCCTTGCCTAGTAGTTTCTTGTTTTCCTTGTAGCATTTACTGCCATAGATCTTGGGTATGTTGTATGTTTTGTCAAGATTTAGCTTGCTGTAGGTAGAAAATGTCTGATTGTGGTGGTTTTGGTATGGTTCTGGCTGGATAGGATAGGTTAAGTCTATATAAGGACAGTTAGCAATAGCAGGTTTTCATTCCAAGGAAATATTTTGATTTTGGGCTAGTTGTTGAGGTATAGCATGGTCGGTTTGAGTGGAGCAAAGTTTCTGCCAGGTCTCTGCCCCTTGGCGTCGAGTGTATCTTAGCACAGAAGTCCAGTTTTTACGCTAAGTGTAAATGCGTTGAGTGTGGTGGACACACTCAACGCCTAGCTGATTTGGTCTGGAGTCTAATTTAGAAAGCGTTGACAGCGTTGAGTGAGGTAAACTCACTCAATGCCGTCTAATTAGGCTGTTTAAGCTAAGTCAAAAGCGTTGAAAGCGTTGAGTGAGGTGAGTTCACTCAATGTAGTCTGCCTAGTTATATTTTTCTAAGTCTTTTGGCATTGTGTGAGTTGAGGTCACTCAACGCCGTCTAGCCAGTCAGGTTTTTTTTTCAAAGTCTTTTGGCGTTGAGTGAGTTGAGCTCACTCAACGCTGTCTAGTCAGGAAGATTTTTCTAAGTCAAAAGCGTTGAGTGTGGTGAACTCAATCAACGCTGCTGGCTGTTTATCATTGACAGCGTTGAGTGAGCTGAACTCACTCAACGTCGTCGGCCTTGTTTAGTTCTAAGTCAAAAGCGTTGAGTGTGGTGAACTAACTCAATGCCATTGGCTATTTAGTGTTTAGCAGGTAGTGTGGTGAACTCACTCAACGCCGTTGGTAGTTTAGCGTTGATAGCATTGAGTGAGCTGAACTCACTCAACGCCATCGTCCAGTGAGGTTTTTTGCGGCTAAGTCTTTTGGCGTTGAGTAAGTGGAGCTCACTCAATGCGGCGTCGAGTAAACACGACGCCTTCCCTGCTTAGTGTTTGGCGTTGAGTGAATGGTACTCACTCAACGCGGCGTCGAGTGGATTTGACGCTTTTACCTTAGGCTGGTGTTTTCTCCCGAGTTTGTTATTGTGGGTTTTATTTTGGTTGGTGATGTTTTCAGCTCGTATTTGAAGGCCGAATCATGAATAATCGCATGTGGTTACTCTGGTTTTCTTGATAGGGATGTTTGGGTGTAGAGCCGTGGCCACCACTATTTTAGTCCCGGTTTGGGCTGGTGTGTTGGACCCCAAGGCTGCACTGGTGGCCCCTGAGTAATTTGGAACTGGTTGTTTGGATGAGGGATGTTTTTTTGTCACAAACCCAGATCTATGGTTTTTTTGTACCACTGCTAATAATTCACAAGTTAGGACTGTTAGTCCCTTTCCTTTTTAAAAAAAAATCTATTTTGGCATATATTTTCCTTGTTGCTACTACAGGTTTTTTTTGCAGAGCAGGTTGCAAATTTCTTGCATTTGGTGCGCTTTGATTATTTCTTGGACAGTGTCTTACTTTTGTTGTCGCATACTAATCCATTTAGCTGAGATTGTCAGCATTCTTTTGTAGGGTTTGGTAAACCCCTTTCTTGTTATCCACTTGGTTTTATTCAAATTGCTCATTTACCACTTGTTTATTTTTCCTTACTGAGATGTTCTTTCTTTGAATGCCTCAGGTTCAGAGCAGTAGCCGATTGAGCTGCTAGTTTCCTTTAGGAGTCTGCTAGTGGTCTGCAGGTTGCTGAGACTTTCTTTTTCCTCTCAATTGTGAGGTAGTTCTTTAGTTGCTCCTTTTAGTTCGGACATACATACTCACCAGTGCTTAGTGTCATGTTGTTGATGCCCGCTGGTTGTTTTCTTTTATGATGCTAAGCACTATGCTAGACTGCTGTTTTTGCCTAATTTGGAGGTTGTTTTAGTTGCTCTCTGGGAATGCTTTATGCTAGGATGCATGTTAGTTATTTTAACTCATAAAAGCATTACTATGTGAACTTCATACATGCCATATTTCTAAATCTAAAGTACTACTTTCCAAAGTAACGTAAAGACTATTTTCATATAATACTAAATTTAGAGTCTTGCATACCATGAGTTGTCCTTCGGGGACATTTACGCTCATGTAAGATGTCAAATAATCTTAACCGAAGTATTTTCCACAGCGTATAAATATATTTTACTCATGGACAAGTTGTTCAACTATGCCGAGGGATACGACCATCTAACTTAACTGGATTTCATTCATAATAACTTATGATTTTCTTTTAAAATGTAGATTTTGGAGTCTTGCCTGAGCGTCTGCAGTTATCCCCTGCATGACATGGCATCACAATGCGTATTTTCTCTTACTCTGATATAATTCAATTTTTGGGAAAATGCGGGTCGTAACAGTTGGTATCAGAGGGAGGTTTCTTGACAAATGGTCGGGAAACCTTCTCTTTTTTTGTGTTAGTTGTTTAGTGTCATATCATACACACACTGATATGTCATCAGTGTGTCTTGGCTGAAGCATGAACACTACACTCATAGCATGATAAGAAGTATACGGGGCATATTATGTAGTATAGGATGCATAATATGTGTTTGTATATGGATCCACCATAGGAGGCAACATATGAGGGTTATGTAGTATGGGATGCATAACCTTACCACATGAATGCCCATTAGCATGTTTTCTCTTTTCGTTGCATGCAATGTTATGTAGTATGGGTTGCATAACATTTGCATGTGTATGCCGCTCATAACATGCATTAAGGCCTTTTTAGAATGCACAAACATGCATAGCATAACATAGCATAAGCACAACGTGCCAAGCTAAAGGTGTATATGATGACATATGTACACACATGGTTTTGATTCAAAAGGAACATAAATTCATGCATTCATGGTCTAAGCACATGAGTTAGTGTGATGATGGTGAATCATCCTAGGTTAAGCATAACATCATTATTGAAAATCCCAGAGCAAGTTAGTAGTTGAAGCTCATACTTAAGTATGTTTAGTCTGAACTAGGTTGTCTAGTTCTAGTGGTTGGGCTAGGTTCTGACTAGTTGTTTTTATGTTAATAGAATTTTGAGGAGTCCTTCGACGAGGTTGACCCCCGAATCCGAGGGTGAGTCCTCGGGTGCCCAAAGAAATGTGATGATAGAGAGTCTGCGACAGAGAAATGAGGCCTTGTCAAGACATATGGTGGATGTGCTGTCCTAGATCCAATCACTAGTATCAGTTGTGTCCGAGCTAGCTCCAAGAGTGCAGGACCCTGCTGTGGGTCTAGCTGTTCCTTCCCCTCCTGCTCCTCTGGTGCCTCAGGTAGTGGTTCCACTAGAGATGACGTTTATCTCGCAGTTTCAGCGACTCAGGCCTCCTACTTATGATGGAAAGGTATATTTTATGATCTTGGATGATTGGCTAATATCGATCGAGGAGATGTTTTCCTACTCCGGAGTTGCTGACAATCAGAGAGTTATGATCACAGCCTACCAGCTCCAAGGGTTAGCAAAAAGCTAGTGGCTAAGGGAGAACGAGAGTATGAAAGAAGGATGCTCTTGGGAATCTTTTAAGGAGATGCTACTGGGAAAGTTTCTGCCCTCAGTCGAGCGGGACCATCTAATGAATGACTTCTTACATTTAAAGCAGAGGTAACTCACAGTTAGTGAGTAAGAGATTGAATTTAGCAAATTAAGTCGGTTTGCTCCTTGATTGGTGAGCATTGAAGTGGATCGAGTTAAACATTTTTTGGGTGGTCTAAGAAATGACATCCAGTAGCTAGCTAGTGCTTATAGAGCAGTGAGTTATACCGGTGTGGTAGAAGCTGCCTTGAAGGTCGAGGCAATCGATAATGCTAAGAATAGAGGCCAACAACTGAGAAGAGACAAAAGGAAATTAATTGAAGGTAAGGGCACCCAGCCACTCGGTGCTACTTCAAGAAAGAAGGGTAAGAAAGTGTGTAGTTTTTGTGGCTGACCGGGCCATCCTTTGGAAAATGTTACAGAAGTATTGGAACTCAGAAGAAAGAGCAGGTTCATGCGATACAAGGCATTTCCAGGAAATATTTAATCTATTTTGCATGTAAACGGATAGGGCATGATGTTGCCCATTGTTGGGGAAAGAATAAGACAAGAAGCTATTTTATATGTGGTCAAGAAGGGCATATCAAGGCTCAGTGCTCGCAGCTCCAGCCTGTGCTACAACCCATCCCACTTTTGGTATTGTCACCGCCTAAGCATTTGGATAAAGGAAAAGGAAAGCTGAATGTGATTTCCTCAGAGGAAGCTCGGACTTCTACTCAGGTTATTTCAGGTTAGACTTTCTTCTTAGTTTTAATGTTTTAGTTCATAGTTATAGTTTTAGCAATTATTTCTTTATATGCATGCGCAATTTCTATAGGAAGATTTAAGATAAAGAACCGCTGGGCACATGTTCTCTTCAACTCTAGCGCTACCCAGTCGTTTGTGGCTAGAGCCTTCATGGAGCAGTATCTTTTGGATCTAGATCGAGTTGGAGGCGGTTTTTGTGTCAAATTTCCTTCCGACGATTCTATGGTTTCGGACCAGGGCATTCAGAGTTGTCCGATTGTTTTATGGGATTTTCTAGGAAAGGCAGATCTGAAGGTGATCGACTTGGAAGACTTTGATGTTATCTTAGGCATGGACTGGTTGTCCAGGTATGATGTTGTTATCCAATGCAAGGGTAGGCGCATGGACTTCAAAAAGGACAATGGTCAGCCTGGGAGTGTTTATGGTGATCCGCACCAGGATTCTCCAGTTATTTCTGCGGTATCGGCTCGGAAGCTGCTAGATTCCGGCTGATTTGCTTGTTTGGTCTCAGTTTTGGGGACCGTTGGTAGTTTGTCGTGTTTAGAAGAGATTCCTTTTGTGCGCGGGTTTTCAGATGTGTTTCCTGATGATCTTCCTGGTCTTCCACCTGATAAAGATGTTGAGTTTGTGATAGATTTGGATCCGGGCACGCATCATATTGCGAAGGAACCATACCGGATGGCCCCGCGAGAACTTGAGGAGTTGCGTATCTAGCTGGATGAGTTGTTAGAGAAGGGTTTTATAAGGCCGAGTTCGTCGCCTTGGGGTGCTCTTGTTCTATTTGTTAAGAAGAAGGATGGATCGATAAGGCTTTGCATTGATTATAAAGAATTCAACAAGGTAACGATTAAGAACAGGTATCCCCTGCCAATAATTAATGACTTGTTTGATCAGTTGCATTATAGCGCTCTGTTTTCAAAGATAAATCTTCGTTCTGGCTACCATCAGCTCAGGAACCGTGAGTCAGATATCGCACAGACTGCTTTTCGATCTAGGCATGGGCATTTTTAATTTCTGGTAATGTCATTTGGTTTGACCAATGCGACCTCAGCCTTTATGGACATGATGAACCATGTGTTCAAGGATTTTCTGGACAAATTCGTAGTCGTGTTTATAGACGACATTCTGGTATATTCTCGCAATACTGAGGAGCAAAACCAGCATCTGCGATTAGTTTTATTCACTTTGAGGGACCACAAGTTGTTCGCCAAGTTGAGCAAGTGCGAGTTTTGGTTGCCTCAAGTTTCGTTTCTGGGCCATGTGGTTAATAAGAATGGGATTTTAGTCAACCCCGAGAAAATAGCTGATGTGATGGAATGGAGTAGGCCTGGCACACCCAAAGAGATTAGGATATTCTTAGGATTTGCCGGCTATTACAGAAGATTTGTGGAGGGTTTCTTTACCCTAGCTGCGCTATTGACTAAGTTGACACAGAAGAACACAGCCTTTGTTTGGAGCGAGAAGTGCGAGGAAGCCTTTCTAGAGCTCAAGAATAGATTGTGCACTGCTCCCGTTTTAACTTTGCCTGCGGAGGGCATGGATTATGATGTTTATGTTGATGCATCGCAATTTGGGCTTGGATGTTTGCTAATGCAAGAAGGAAAAGTGATTGCGTACGGGTCAAGGTAATTGAAGACCCATGAGAGGAACAACCCGACGCATGATTTAGAGTTTGCAGTCGTGATATATGCCCTGAAGCTGTGGAGGCATCTGCTTTATGGCGTGCAGTGCAAGATTTCTACCGATCATAAGAGCTTAAATTATGTCTTCACCCAAAAAGATTTGAATTTGCGCCAGCAGCGATGGTTGGAGTATGTTGCTTATTATGAGGTTGAGATCCAATACCATCCGGGCAAGGCTAATGTGGTAGTTGATGCCCTAAGTCGGAAGACGGGGAAGATTTTTAATCTCTCTGCCGAGCTGTTAGTAGAAGAATTCCTCTTGATGAATATTTCTGTGGGGAGTTGTGACTTGCAGAATAGTTTGGTAGTAGCATAGCCTTCTTGGATTGCACTTACAAGGCTACATCATAAAGATGATCCGGATCTACTGCACCTGTACCTTAGAACTGAGAGAGGGGAGTTACCAGATTTCTCTATTGATGATGCGGGTACTTTGAGGTACCGCGACAGATTTTGTATCCCCGCCGTTATAGATATCCGAGTTAAGTTGTGCAGAGAAGCACATGTTCTAGTGTTTCCTACCATCCAGGATCTACTTAGATGTATCAATACTTAAAGCAAAGTGCCTGGTGATATGGAATGAAAGGTGATATTGCCAGGTTTGTTTCTGAGTGCTTCACCTGTAGGCGTGTTAACCAGATACCTTATAAGATTGACTACCCTATGATGAAAATAGTTGAGCTGTATCTGAATGAAGACCTCTTGTTGCATGGAGTTCCTGTAAGTATCATATCAGACGGAGACTCCAGGTTTACGTCTCGATTCTGGAAGAGTTTGCAAGAAGGTTTTAGTACATATTTGAGGTATTCTACCATATACCATGCACAGAATAATGGTCAGACAGAGCGAGTTAATGAGATAGTGGAGTACATGATCAGATGCTACATTTCAGACCACGGAGGAGCGTGGGATGAGCGTTTGAGGCTTATGGAGTTTGCTTATAATAATAGTTATCAAAAATCTTGCAAATGGCTCCTTTCGAATCTCTGTATGGGAGACGCTGCAGAACTCCTCTATTTTGGACTGAGGTTGGCGAGAGATCTTTGCTAGCTCCGGATGCCCTTGAACAAATGGAAGTTGCTGTGAAGCTTATTTGAGAGTAGCTTCGGATAGCCCAAGAATGATATGAGAAGAACGCCAACCGGCGTACATCTGATTTGGAGTTTGATGTAGGGGACTTGCTATTTCTTAAAGTTTTCCCGATGTTTGGAGTCAAGAGGTTTGGTAAGAATCGGAAGTTGGACCCAAGATATGTCGGACCGTTTAAGATTGTTGAGCGGATTGGTGTGTCAGCTTACAGGCTAGATTTGCCCGCAACCTTTCCTGGCGTGCACATTGTTTTTCACGTAAGCCAACTGCGGAAGTGTGTGCTAAGCGACGGGCAAGTTTTGAATTATGTGCCTCAGTTAGAGACAAATCTTTTTTATGTTGAGATGCATGTCCGCATTTGGGATACTCAAGATCGTGTGTTGCGGTGGAAGATCATTCCAATTGTTAAAGTTTTGTGGATAAACCAGGACGTGGAAAGCGCGACTTGGGAATTTGAGTCGGCAATGAGGGAGGCTCACCCTCATCTGTTTCCCTGATTTTTGCTTGGTATTTATTCTTCTGTATAACTCTTGGTTTTTTATTTCCCTTCTATGGTAGAAGTGTTGTGCCTAAAGTTTTATGGTGAAACTTTCTTTTAGCGGGAGTGACTGTAACGCCCCCGGTTTTTTTGTGATTGTTTAATCTATGTTTGGCGTTACGTTGACGCATTTTCGGCCTTTGCTGTTGTTAGAGCGTGGTCTTAGCTCTTTAGATTCTCTGAGTGGCTTGTTTTGTAGCCTGTTGCAAGATTCCCTAGCAAGCCGGAGTCTGTTTTGGTGACTCGGTGGAGCCTCTTCGGGAATGCTTGTGTTTTGTCTTTGGGTGGTGTTAGCCCGAGTTTTGTTCGTCGGATGTGGATTTCAACTTCACCATTGTTTTCGTAGCATGGGTATTTAGCTACGGTGCGAATTTCGTCGAATTCCAAGGTTGTTTGGTCTTCGCGTCATTTTGACGTTTTATTTTAATTAACATATATAGTATTATATCATGTTATAATTAAAGTGGCTATAGTTTGTGATATTGTATTATATATAGCTTGAGTGAATAGATATATTATTTATAATAGTGGCTGTTATTATAATAGATATTATAAATAGCATTTCTTTTTAGAAACCATATTCTTCTTCCCCAACCCGACGGCTAGCTTCCAGCGGAAGGAGACGGGTTACGGAAAATCGGGAGCATCTGGCCGCCGATTTCAGGAGATTTAGAGCTCTAAAATCTCGTTCAAGGGCAGATTTGGACTACTCTCGCCTAGATCTTCATCCCTAGGGTAAGTTTTGTGTGTTTTCTTGTCTTTCTAGAGGTCATGAATTTCGGTTTGACCCTTTCTTCCTCTCTAAAGCATCATATTTCTTGGCTAGGTGTTTTTGCTGCCAGAACCGAGAGAAGGAGAGGAGCTGGTCGAGTTTTTTCTTAAATTGAGGCAAGTGGTGCTTTTCCCATCCTCACCTAGTAGTTTCTTGTTTTCCTTGTAGCATTTACTCCCATAGATCTTGGGTATGTTGTAGGTTTTGGCCTGATTTAGCTTGTTGTATGTAGAAAATGTCTGATTTGGGTTGTTTTGGTATGGTTCTGGCTGGATAGGATAGGTTAAGTCTGTATCAGGATAGTTAGCAATAGCATGTTTTCATTCCAAGTCAATATTTTGATTTTGGGCTAGTTGTTGATGTCTAGCATGGTCGGTTTGAGTGGAGCAAAGTTTCTGCCATGTCTCTTCCCCTTGGCGTCGAGTGTATCTTAGCCCAGAAGTCCAGTTTTTAGGCTTAGTGTAAAAGCGTTGTGTGTGGTGGACACACTCAATGGCTAGCTGAATTGGTCTGGAGTTTAAGTTAGAAAGCGTTAACAGAATTGAGTGAGGTGAACTCACTCAACACTGTCTAATTAGGCTGTTTAAGCTAAGTCAAAAGCGTTGACAGGGTTGAGTGAGGTGAGCTCACTCAACGCCGTCTACCTAGTTAGATTTTTCTAAGTATTTTGGCATTGAGTGAGTTGAGCTCACTCAACGCCGTCTTGCCAGTCAGGTTTTTTTTTCAAAGTCTTTTGGCATTGAGTGAGTTGAGCTCACTCAACACCGTCTAGTCAGGCAGATTTTTCTAAGTCAAAAGCGCTGAGTGTGGTGAACTCACTCAATGCCGCAGGCTATTTAGCGTTGACAACGTCGAGTGAGCGGAACTCACTCAATGTCGTCAGCCTTGTTTAGTTCTTATTAGAAACCGTTGAGTGTGGTGAACTCACTCAATGTCGTTGGCTGTTTAGTGTTTAGCGTTGAGTGTGGTGAACTCACTGAACGTCGTTGGTAGTTTAGCGTTGAGTGAGCTGAACTCACTCAACGCCATCGTCAAGTGAGGGTTTTTGTTGCTAAGTCTTTTGGGATTGAGTGAGTGGAGCTCACACAACGCGGCGTCGAGTAAACTCGACGCCTTCCCTGCTTAGTGTTTGGCGTTGAGTGAGTGGTACTCACTCAAAGCGGCATCGAGTGGACTCGACACTTTTTCCTTAGGCTGGTGTTTTCTCCCGAGTTTGTTAGTGTGGGTTTTATTTTGGTTTGGTTATGTTTTCTGCTAGTTTTTGATGGCCGAATCGTTAATCATGGCAGGTGGTTACTCTAGTTTTCTTGACAGGGATGTTTGGGTGTAGAGCCGTGGTCACCACTGTCTTAGCCCTAGTTTGGGCTGGTGTGTTGGACCCTAAGGATTCACTGGTGGCCCCTGAGTTATTTGGATCTGGTTGTTTAGATGAGGGCAATTTTTTGGTCACAAACCAAGATCCATGGTTTTTTATACCACTGCTAATAATTCAAAAGTTAGGATTGTTAGTTCCTTTCCTTTTTAAAAAAAATTTCTATTTTACCATATGTTTGCCTTATTGCTGCTACAGGTTTTTTTGCAGAGCAGGTTGCTAATTTCTCGCACTTGGTGCGCTTTGATTATTTCTTTGACAGTGCCTTACTTTTGCTGTCGCATACTAATCGTTTTAGCTGAGATTGTCAGCATTCATTTGTAGGGTTTGGTAACCCCCCTTTTTGCTATCAACTTGGTTTTATTCAAATTGCTCATTTACCACTTGTTTATTTTTCCTTGCTGAGGTTTTCTTTCTTTAAATGCCTAAGGTTCAGAGCAGTAGCCGATTGAGCAGTTAGTTTCCTTTGGCAGTCTTCTAGTTGTCTACAAGTTGCTAAGACTTCCTTTTTCCTCTTAGTTGTGAGGTAGTTCTTTAGTTGCTCCTTTTTGTTCATACATACATACTCACCAGTGGGTTAATGTCATGTTTTTGGCGCCCGCTGGTGGTTTTCTTTTATGATGCTAAGCACTCCGTTAGACTGCTGTTTTTTCCTAATTTGGAGGTTATTTTACTTACTCTCTGGGAATGCTTTATGCTATGATGCATGTTAGTTATTTTAACTCATAAAAGCATTACTTTATGTACTCCATACATGTCATATTTCTAAATCTAAAGTACTACTTTCTAAAGTAACGTAAAGACTATTTTCATAATATACTAAATTTAGAATCTTGCATACCATGAGTTGTCCTTCGGGGACGTTTACGCTCATGTAGGATGTCAAATCATCTTAACCGAAGTATTTTACGTAGCGTATAAATATATTTTACTTGTGGACTAATTGATCCACTGTGCCGAGGGATACGACCATCTAACTTAACTGGATTTCATTGATAATAACTTATGATTTTCTTTTAGACTGTAGAGTTTGGAGTCATGCTTGAGCGTCTGCAGTTATCCCCTGCATGACGTGGCATCACAACGTGTCTTTTCTCTTACTCTGATATAATTTAATTGTTGGGAAAATGTGGGTTGTGACACTGGTGGAGGCATGGCCGCCGGAGGGGCTATTCCCGGCGAACCCGAGGTGTTAATTTTTCTTTGAAATTCGCTCATCTTCTCCTCACTGATTGGGTTTGTTTGAGCCCGATTTCTCCACCTAATGATCTACAGATCTAGCACAGAGAAGAAGGACAATGATTAGACCTGTAGGCAGGTTTGGCGGCATGTGTGGTGGTGATGTGCCATGGTCGACGATCTCAAGTTTCTTCCTAGCTAAATTCTCTATTCTCCTCCTAAACCAGTGATGTAATCGTCCATTTTGAATTCTTGGAAGCTTTTAAAGCTGATGGAGGGGTTATTTTGGGAAGAGGGAGAGGTTATACTTGAATAGCCATTATTGTCCATGGAGGGGGTGTTCTTCCATGGTGGGTTGGTGCCTCTTCATTTGCTGGGCTGGATGGGATTGATGACAAACTTCTCCTAAAGGTCAAGGGAGATGAATGGAACCTTAGAGAAGGGGAGGGGGAAATCCTCTATACATTCCACCATTAACTCCCCTCTTTCTCTCTCCTCCCTTAAATGAAAAACTCCACCTTCTCTCTCCTATTCATCACCTCCATAAATTGAGTGGATCTTTAGGTAATTTCCACTTGCTAGAGCTAGTGGGCCATCATATTTGGGCCTGCCCCAATTGGATTTGAGTTGGTCCTTCTTCCCTCCCCATTTGAGCTTGGTTTGACCAAGGTTAACTTGGAGGGTTTGACTTGGTAAAATAGGTGGGTTGATTGGTCAACTAGGTGTCTTGAGTCTCTTGCCACCACCCAAGTCCATTTTTGGCTTGGTGTAATCAACTTAAGTCAAATTTGGGCAATTTGACCTAACTACGGTTAAGGTTGACCCTGGTTAACTTGACCCCTTAGGTTGTCCCCAAATGGGTTTTATGGGTTTTCAAGGGTCCTATGAGGTTGGAAGTGGTATGGTGGGGTCAAGTAGTCATATTGGGAGTCATTAGCCAAACCCTAGCTTAGGTGTCCAGAAACAAATATTTGTAGATCAAGGTGCTTTCACTTATCTACATAGGAACTCATGGTTCTCTTGGTCCTCTCAGAGCTTTGTCATGACCTAATCATGACAAAAACTTCTTAGGGGTCTGGTTGTTTGTGGGATGTTACAAATCCAATACATAAAAATAAAAAATTCATCACCGAAATTAAGATTAGGCCTACTGGGTTTGCACTGAAAGTTAAAGGATATGAAATTCTTGGGTAATCAAGGTTATGCTTGCCACGAAGAGTTCCAGATATTTCTACTGCATAAGGTCAAGAGGCTCCCAGGTGTGCTCCTCCTATCCATGATTCAACCAAAGGATCTTGAACAGTAGAAAATTCTTTCGCCGTAAGACTCGTACCTCTGTATCGTCTATCTTGATTGGATTCAAGCAAACTGATCAGTCAGATGCTATTGGGCCAGCCGTAGTAGAAATTTGATGATCTGGCTATAGGAGAGCCCTCCTAAGAGCAAAGACGTGGAAGACATCATGTAATCCTTCCAACTCGGGCGGTAGCTCAAGTCTGTAAGCCAAGGGGTCGATTCTCTCAAAAATTCTATAGGGCCCCATATATCTTGGATTGAGCTTCTTTGGTCTGCAAACCCGCAAGACTCCATGCATCGGGCATATCTTCATGAATACTTATTCACCAACCTGAAACTCCATTTGTCGATGTCACGCATCGTAGTATTTGGCCTATCTACTCTGGCGTCCATCATCCTATCCCGAATCAGTCGAACCGGAGCATATGTGTCGTCCACAAACTCTGAGCCAAGAGACTTCGGATCCACATCCTGGACACAAGATAGTGGAGTCATGCACCTCCATCCATATAATACCTCATAGGGAACCATGCCTATGCTAGACTGATGACTGTTGTTATAGGAAAACTCGATCAGCGGCAACATTCTCTCACACGGCTCCCCGCGACCCAAGATACATAGGCATAAGAGATCCTCAAAGGTCCGATTTGTACGCTCTATTTGCCCATTCATCTGAGGGTGGATTGCAGTACTGAAGGTCAATTGAGAGCCCAAGTAAGCCTGTACTGCTCTCCACTCCTTGTACGTGAACCGCCCATCATTATCTGATATGATTGTCCTAAGAACACCATGATAACGGACAAACTGCTCCACAAATCTCCGTATAGGTATTTGGTTGGAGTTTCCTTCCTAACTGGGATAAATCGGGCAACCTTTGTCAGTCTATCAACAATCACCTAGATAGAATTATGCCATGTATGGGAGGGAGGAAGTCCATATATAAAGTCTATTGCAATTTCATCAAACTTCCACTCTAGAACCACTAGAGGCTGAAGTAACCCAGACGGGCTCTTGCATTCAGCCATCACAAGCTGGCAAGTATCACAATGAGTCACAAAGTGGATGATCTCCTTCTTTATGCCTTGCCAGTTCATGGTCTTCTTCAGATCAGCTGTCATCTTCATGATCCTTGGGTGCACTGAGTACCTACTAGTGTGTGCTTCGATCAAAATATCATCTAGTATTTGTCTTCATGCTGGTATATATACCATGTCTCAAAAGCATACTAGGCCATCCAACATATAATCTCCAGCTATGCCAGCCACCAAGGCCTTGAATATTGGCTCTAGCTTAGCGTCCTGCCTATGCCCGTCTCTAATACGATCTCGTATGTCGCTGGTGATGCTCATCGATGCTAATTACTCCTCATATTGTTTAGGATCTGCCTTGGATACAAAGTTTACCAACATATCCTCAAACATCAAAACCAGATCCATGGCCATCATCTGGATCCAGCTCCTGCTATGGTAGCTCTCCTGCTAAAAGCATCTGCTAATACGTTCGCCTTCCCTGGGTGGTTGTCCATCGTGTTGATGTAGGCTCACACGTTGACAACAAAATATTACGGACAAACATGAATTTCTCTCTACGTCCCAATTCAATGTCACACAAAACATTCAGCACAGCACACACGTTATTAAGTTTTATCAATCAAACGCTAATGTACGGGTAGCCACACCGTTGGAGATCGAACAAAGGCTATAAGCCGATATTCTCTCAGGCTAAAAGGACCCAACCAGTCTGATCGAGCGAATGTTGTACCTAAAGAGATCCACCAAAATTTACGATTCGGAAAAGGTAGATCTCTCCCAACAAAAAGAAAACGAGGTTCGTCAATCCTCTCGAACTTAAATAAAATAAAGATGAACAACAAACCATCGAAGAAAATCACGATAAATCCAATGTTATCACGATATCACGCTAAAGTAATTCCACGACAAGATTTATCTAGAGTGAAAATCACATAGAGGAAAGTAGAATTTTTCGTTACCCCGCTCGGAGATTTATTTTCTCCAAGAAAATTGGATCGCTCGTCACCGGATCCACCGGAGTCACGCC
This sequence comes from Platanthera zijinensis, assembly GCA_039513925.1. Lineage (NCBI taxonomy): Eukaryota > Viridiplantae > Streptophyta > Magnoliopsida > Asparagales > Orchidaceae > Platanthera > Platanthera zijinensis. The sequence goes on from CM077098.1 coordinate 13,988,404, forward strand.
GAACAGAGAGAAACTCCTCCTCCTTCCTTGCTTCACACCAGATTTGATTCCACGGAACCACGTTGAGATGAGCCTTCGTCGGAATCCACCAAAGGAGGGAGGGCTTGTCAGATTTTACTTTGAAGGGGAAAAGGGTTGCTCGGGTTGGATGGAGGAGAAGGATAAAGGGTGGTGTAGGAGGGTGGTCGAGAGTGTTTAAGGGGAGATGAGGGTGGAGGCTTGGAGGTTGGACGAACCCTAAGGGGGAGATGAGGGAGGCCGGCAACTAGAGGAAAAGAGAAGGAGAGAGGGCAATTACGAGGGATTTCCAATTTAGAATCAATTCATTCGAAACTACTAAATCCTTCAATATCATGGCCTTTTATAGGCTTACAATCAAGTTTGGCTACATGCAGCCCAATTTAAAATAAAAATACAACAACCAAACATAAAATTAAACATCATGAAAATAAAATAAGATTGCAAATAAAATAATAAAGGGATTCAAATAAATAATAATTGGTCCTCTTGCGCCGAGGGCAGAGGTTGTGGCATCGCTCCACAAGGTCACCACGACGCCGCATGTCTTGTGTTGGAGACGGAGAAGGATCTTCCATAAGCATGTTGTCATCATCTTCATCATATTGGGAGTCACTGTCTCCATCAATCCTCCCCCGCTCAAAAGGACTCACCACCGATGAGTTGGACTGAATGTACCGGTGTAGAAGAGCATCATCCAAAAGAGCCTTTTCCGATTCAGGAAGCCATGAGTCATCGAAGGCCGGACGATCACGCCATCATATCAAGTAGCGGAGAATATCACCACTTGGAGAGGAGAGCACTTCATCTTTGAGGATCTTGTCTGGCAAAAAGGTGGTCCTGGGGAACCTTGGAAAAGCATTAGTCAAAGAAGGAAAAAAACTTTCTACATCAACATTCAACGTACCTCTAGTGCAGACCGATGGAGAGAGAGATCTAGGCACAAGCTCACCACCCAACCCATTAGAAAAATCAGTGGAACCAAACAGACACGTAGATAATTCAAGTGGTGGAGAAACATATGGCGTTAAATCCAAAACATTGAAAATAGGGGAAATTCCCCAATCAGTTGGTAACTACAAAAGATTTGTGTTTTCTCCTAATTTATTTAAAATTCAAAAAGGGTCAGCTCGCCGATTCAACAAATTTTTTATGGTGTCCAAAGGCATCCATTCAGGGATGAGACGCACCAAGACTAAATCGCCAACATTAAAGTGAGACGCTCTCTTGTGTAAGTTAGCATGAGATTTATAAGCTGCATATTATGTAGTTAGCGCTTCATTAACATGCTTATGTAAATTGTGAACATGAGAGGCAAATTCTTGTGCAAATTGACTTAACTTATAAGATGGAGGTAACAGAATTAAGTCAAGGGGCACTGGTGCTTTATATCCATGCACGATTTCATTCGGTGATAAACCTATGGACCTATTTTTCGAATTATTGTATGCTAACTGAGCATGGGGAAGGATTAGATCCCACGTATTCTTGTGGTCACCCACAAGAAAGCGAAGTAAACTACCCAAACTTCTGTTTACCACTTCCATTTGTCCATCCGTCTGTGGATGGTAGGCCGAAGAAAACAAGAGTTTGGTGCCCATAATCCTCCAAAGGGTCTTCCAAAAATAACTTGTATACTTCACGTCCCTATCTTTTACTACCGTCTTGGGAAAGCCCCGATGTGCAACGACTTCCTTAAAATATAATTTCGCTATATGTGACGCATCGTCGGTCTTATTGCAAGCGATAAAAAAAACCATCTTGAAGAACCGATCTACTACAACAAGGATGAAATCGTGACATCTAAAAGTGATGGGGAGACCCAAAATGAAATCCATACTAACATCTTTCCATGGGATGGAAGGAATCAGATGATGGGTATAAAGTCCCGCATTAATTTTATTACCCTTAGCTAATTTGTACACACGACAACTCTTCACAATTTTGTTCACCGTCGATTTGAGACCGGGCCAATGAAAATTATCTTCCACTAACGTAATGGTCTTGTCACGACCAAAATGACTGCCTAAACCTCCGCTATGTAACTCCCAAACAATGAAATGACATAGTGAAGAACGAGGAATACATAGATTTGAATGCTTAAATAAATAACCGGCCCAAATATAATAGGCTGAAATGGTAATGGGCGAGTTGTTTTGCGTGGATAAATAGATTTCCTTGAAATTCGGGCAATGAATGTACTCATCCTTAATCCTATCGAACCAAAACACTTTCACTTCTAATGTAGACAATAATAACGAGACATGACTAAGAGCGTCTGCCATACAATTTAGAGTTCCCTTAAGATGTTTTATTATAAAGGTATACTCCTGAAGATAGGAGACCCATTTGGCATGCCTGAGGCAAATCTTATTTTGTGAATTGATAAATCTCAATGCCTCGTGATCGGATAGGATAAAAAACTTCTTATGGAGTAAATAATGTCGCCAATGTTGGAGGCACCAAATAACCGCATAAAACTCCCTATAATAATTAGAATAATTCAATTTCAGTTTCGCGAGCTTCTCACTAAAGTACCGTATAGGATTACCCTACTTACTCAATACACTACAAATACCAACTCCAGATGCATCAACGGACAATTCAAAAACCTTATAAAAATCGGGCAATCACAAAAGAGGAGCTTCTGACATTCGTGATTTAATTGTTTCAAATGCTCTAGCGGCCGATTTGGTACATGTTAAATCACCCTTCTTCATGCACTCCGTGATCGGTGCCATGATGCTACTAAAATCTCAAATAAATCGGCAGTAAAAAGTAGCTAGGCGTGAAAACTCCGAACATCCCATATGTTGGAGTCTTTCGACCAATCCTTAATGGCTTGGACCTTCTTAGGATCAACATGTATGCCCTCTGAACTCACAATATATCCAAGGAACTCCATAGATGGAACATTGAACGAGCATTTTTTAGAATAACAAATAATTGTTCCTTTCGCAACGTGGTAAGTACTATCCTCAAATGCGACTCATGATCGTTCGGAATGGCGCTAAAGACTAAGATATCATCAAAATATATTACTATGATTTTTCCTAGGAAAGGCTTGAACACTTGAGTCATCAACCTCGAAAATGTACTCGGGCCATTAATAAGCCCTTCCCCGAGTACCAACCACTCATAAAGTCCATCTTTGTACTTGAAAGTCATCTTCCACTCGTCTCCCTACCTAATCATGATTTGATGGTAGCCACTCTTAAGATCCAATTTAGAAAAAGTCGTCGCCCCGACTAACATTTCCAATAAGTCGTCCAAGTGAGGGATGGGAAACCTGTATTTAATAGTCATTTTATTAATAGCCCTATAATCCACACACATTCTCCAAGAACCTTCTTTCTTAGGGACCAATAAGGCAGGTATGGCACAAGGACTCTTGCTATGACGGATGGACCCCTTACTTAGCAAATCCGAAATTAAGTTTTGCAATTCAAGGTGTGCGGAGGGGTTAAGTCGATAATGGGCAAGGTTGGGCAAAGAGGAACCCAGAATGAAATCAATCACGTGTTGAATTTCTCTCATGGGGGGTAACTCGGATGGTAAATCATCTGGGTAGTCATCCTTAAACTCTTCTAAGAGTTTTTTCAGTGCAAGTGGTAAGTTCTAAAATGGGGAACTATCTTACTTGACTGGTAAACATACTAACGCATATATAACACTGTCCATAAAGGTATCGCGCTCAAACTCCTTACCAATCAAGCTTAATGTTTTCTTCTCTACAGGCAGAATCGTGTCTTTAGAAGAGACCGGCGGATCTTTAGGCGGGGTGGGTTTAAATATAATGGTCTTGCCATTAAATTTGAACTCATATGTGTTGGCTCGCACTAAATGAGTAACATCATGATCATAAAGACATGGGCATCCTAGTAAGACATGACAGGCATCCATGGGGATAACGTCACACCAAACCTTTTTAGAGTAAGACTTGATGGTAAGGGGAACCAAACAATGCTTCGAAACTGAGAGGGATGTCTTATTTACCCAAGCAACCTTATAGGGGTGAGGGTGCGGCTCAGTGGTTAATAACATTCGGGACACCGCATTTTTAGAAATCACATTCATACAGCTTCACTATCAATGATCAACTTACACCACTTCTCTCCACTCTAAAAATTTAATGAGAAAATAGTTGTCCTATTCCAATCATTCAATGCACCCACATAGCAAAAATACATCTCATCACCATCATATTAATATCATCCTCGATATCACTAGGCACTCCTTCTTATTCAGACTCTTCACCAGCCTCATACATGAGCTCGATGGACTCAGACGATGTATCTAAAAGGGATAAGGCTTTGGGCTTGGTAGGACATTCACTAACATAATAACCCGGAATACCGCAAGCAAAACATGTAGCATTTGTTTTACTGATCCTACCCATGGGCACTCTCTCACCCGTAGGGGTTTTCATATTCCTAGCCGTAATGACAACAGAGTTTGAGTCAGTGGACCGGAACTTACCCTTATCCTTATAGGTGGTTGAGGGGGTGGTCCTAATATAAACTTTCCCTTATAAAATGATCGAGTCTTAGACTTGTGAACATTGTGCTTCTCAAAATCCAAGGCGGCGTTAAAAGTGGTGTTTAGGTCGGTGTGGCCATAATGTAGAAGTTTACCCTGAATGTTGGGGTTTAGACCCTTACGACACTGTAGAGGGTGATCTATGGCATCTCCCTAAAATCACACCTGACCATCATGTCCTTGAGAAGGCTCATGTACTCAGCGACCAACCTATTCCCTTGTTTAATGGTAGCTAAATCATCAAACATCTGCGTCCGATGATATGCAGGGATGTACTGGTCTGTAAGCATGGCCTCCATGCCTGCCCAACCAATGGGTGGTAAGCCGTTCACGACACCAAGACGACGTTCCTCATTCAACAAAAAAATCTTGGCTCTACCTAATAGTTTCATTCTCGCCACTCGCACCTTATCAACGTCAGTCAGCTTGTGCCACTCAAAGTAGCACTCCATCTCCATAAGCTAGTCTAGGAAGACTTGGGGATCTCCCAAACCATCATACGATGGGGATTTGACTCTAACCGCCCTAGTAATATCAAACTCAAATGGTGCCAGGTTATATTGGACCGGTGCACGCGGGACATGATCGTGATTGTTATTATTATTATTCCCTTCCTCATGTTGGTTGGTGGCATGGTTACGGGGATCCGCTTGACTTAATATCAATTCGTGAAGCATCTCCCTAATCTCCATCAACTGATCAGTGAACTCCTAGCGGATTTCATCAATTTATGCGGGAATGTGACCCACATCCCGCTCGTCAACCATATGGGAGGAAGACGGGGAATACTCTGTGTCTAATCTAGTGCGCATGCAAATAATAGTGATTCTGACCCAATAAAATTATAATAGATGGATTTGTTCCCGATTAATAACTAGGGTAATAAAAATATTTTTTTGATTTTCTTGATGAAAATAAATACGAGATTATTAAAAAAAATTGATTTTTTTACAGAAAGATAAAAGTTTTAGCCCGCTATTTGCAGACCAAAAATTAAAAATTTCTTTTCTTGTTTTGGATAAGGATCGTGCAAGTGCGTGTCGGCGTTCTATGAAAATGGAGAGGGTGATACGTAGTAAATTGAAACAAACCTCCCTCTGATACCAAATTGATGTAGGCTCACACGTTGACACCGAAATATTACGGACAAACACGAATTTCTCTCTACGTCCCAATTCAATGTCGCACGAAACTTTCAGCGCAGCACACACGTTATTCATTTTTACCAATCAAATGCTAACGTATGGGTAGCCACACCGGGTGAGATCGAACAAAGGCTATAGGCCGATATTCTCTCAGGCTAAAAGGACCCAACCGGTCCGATCGAGCGAATGTTGTACCAAAAGAGACCACCAAAATTTATGATTCAGAAAAGGTGCATCTCTCCCAACAAAAAAACGAGGTTCGCCAATCCTCTCGAACTTAAATAAAATTAAGATAAACAACAAACCGATCGAAGAAAATCATGATAAATCCAATGTTATCAAGAGATCACGCTAAAGTACTTCCACCACAAGATTTATCTAGAGGGAAAATCACACAGAGAAAAGTAGAATTTTTCGTTACCCCGCTCAGAGATTTATTTTCTCCAAGAAAATTGGATTGCTAATCACCGGATCCACCGGAGTCGCGCCGAACAGAGAGAAACACCTCCGCCTTCCTTGCTTCACACCGAATTTGATTCCACGGAACCACATTGAGATGCTCCTTGGCTGGAATCCACCAAGGGAGAGAGGGATGGTCGGATTTTACTTTGAAGGGGAAAAGGGCTGCTCGGGTTGGAGGGAGGAGAAGGATAAAGGGTTGTGTAGGAGGGTGGCCGAGAGTGTTGAAGGGGAGAGGAGGGTGGCGGCTTGGAGGTTGGCCGAACCCTAAGGGGAGATGAGGGAGGATGGTAACTAGAGGAAAAGAGAGGGAGAGAGAGAGAGAAATTAGGAGGGATTTCCAATTTAGATTCAATTCATTTAAAACTACTAAATCCTTAAATATTATGGTCTTTTATAGGCTTAAAATCAAGTTCGGCTACATGCAACCCAATTTAAAATAAAAATACAATAACCAAACATAAAATAAACATCATGAAAATAAAATAATGAAGGGATTCAAATAAATATTAATTGGTCATCTTGTGCAGAGGGCAGAGGTTGTATCGTCGCTCCACAAGGTCACCACGTCACCGCAGGTCTTTGGTTGGAGATGGATAAGGATCTTCCATAAGCATGTTGTCATCATATTTAGCATGTTGGGGGTCGCCGTCTCTATCACGTGTACTAATAATCGAAGAAAAACTCCACCCATCGTCTTTAGCGCATTTTAAACTCCTTCTTTGTGTCCACGTACTTAAGATTTTTGTGATTGGAGTAGATGTCATAATGTACTCCATAGAGGTAAAGCCGCCAGATCTTCAACGCAAAAATTACCGCCCCATCACTAGATTATGTACAGGATAATTTTGTTCGTGTTTCTTCAGTTGGCGGGAAGCATAGGCTATCATGTGCATGTGCTGCATCAGGATCGCACCCATTACCTGATAGGATGCATCGGTGTAGACTTGTAATCCTTCCTTCCCATAGGGGAGGGATGGATGGGAGCCGAGGTAAGCCGACTCTTCAGTTCCTGAAAGGCAGACACACACTGCGGCATCCATACAAATAGGGTATCCTTCTTCGTCAGAGATTTAAGAGGGAGGGAAATTCAGGAGAATCCCTCTACGAACTTTTGGTAATACGCAATGAGTCCTAGGAAACTCCATTTGTCGGATGCCGTCTTCAGTGGCGGCCAGTCTCGCACTGCTTGGATCTTTGTTGGGTCCACTACTAACCCCACCCTACTGATAATATGACCTAGAAAATCCACCTCCTTCAACCATAACTATCATTTGCTGAACTTTATGTACAGGTTGTGCTCTTGGAGTTTCTCCAATGTTAGTGCCAAGTTCCTTGCAAGCTCCTCCTCCTTTCTCTAGTAAATGAGGATTTTGCCTATAAATACGATGACGAAGATATCGAGATAGGCCTCAAATTCTTGGTTCATCAAACTTTTGAATGCTGAAGGTGCATTCTGTTGGATCCCTAGTTTGGATTTGGGCTAGGTTCACTAATCTAGACTAAGTAAGACCCACATTATATAGCCAGGGTCTACTCTAGTGTCTTAGGTGTCAGTCAGGTCAACAACTCAGTGAGATAAGACCAAGACATCAGAGACTTAGAAGACAGCAGAGAGTGAACAAGGCAAAAATTTTTCTAAGTAAAAAGTCATTTGATGATCTCTAAAGAGAGCTCGATGATCTTCATTCTGCGCTCGACAATCTCAGAGTTAAATCTCTAAATGCTGAGATCGACGATTGTTGAACTCCGGTCGACGATCTCTGATCTACTTTCAGGATTGAGATCGACGATCAACCATCTCATTTCGACGATCTTGAAGCCCAGTTTGGAAAGCAGATTTTCAGGTCAGTGATCACAGGGCTCAGCTCGACGATAGAGGATGTTTGAGTTTGACGATCTCAGGACCAGATCAACGATTTTTGCCAGATCAACATTTTATTCCCTGTAGTTATTGTTTTCCTTATTGACTGATTATATTGCTTATATGACTCTGGATGATTAATGCATATATTCTCTGAATATAGCCATTCCTTGGAAAGCATTAAATTACTGGTTTTCACATAGTTATTATACATCTTTTCTAGGGACAGTTAAGGAAATGAGTTAATTCTCTTATATTCGTTGCACAAGTTCCCGTGATTCTGGCAGTCAATTAATGTGGATGATTTAAAATTTAGTTTGGAATTATTTAAAGGAAACACTCAGAGAATAAAAGACCAAGAGAATTATTATTCAGCACTTCTTGATGCAGTCGACAAACATTTTTGAAAGAAATCACAAGGCTGCAAGAAAAAGAAGAAGAACATCTCTCTGTTCCAAAAACAAGAGCTCATTCAGGAAGCTTGTGGAGACAATCATCTTCAATCAGTCTCAGCTTTCTGGTATTCAAGTCCTACACCCTGTACAAGGCTCTGATTTCCTGAACCATTCAAATCACAGGACAAGCCTTGATTCCATCGGGATTACTCTCAAGTATTCTCTCATTTGCTTGAGAAAAGAGAAGACAACACAAATTTTTCTTCCCCCCTCTGTGTAAGGGTTTTTACTCCCTTCAAAAGTAATTCCTAGTTGTGAGGTCTCCTGATCAAAAGTCTTCAAGTTGGTTTTCCGGCACCTAATCAAAAGCCAGAAAGGTTGCAATATCTCCCTTGAAATAGATATTATTTGGTGGCAGTCACCTGATAAAAAACCTGAGAGTGTTTCCTACCAGGGTGGTAGAAGAGTGGATTTACCCAGATTTGGGGAACCACTATAATTTCTTGTGTCACTTGGTTGCACCTTCTCTTTTTGCTCTTGCTATTTTCTGTGATATTTTGAATAGTTCTCTAGTTTTCCTTCTACTTAAATATTTATTGGTGTCACCTATTTTTATACTATGATAGAATTGTTAAAAATAGCCTAAAGTATTTAAAACACTCTATTCACCCCCATCCCCCCACCCCTCTAGAGTAGATCAGAATAACTCCCTCCTTTCAATTGGTATAAGAGGTTGGTTCCTTGGTTATACAAGCTAACACTTTAATCAAGATCCCTGCTTATTCAGATTTTCTTTTCCTTAGCTATTCATTTATCACATGGCATAGAACAAGGATTATGCAAGCACCAGACCTCCAGTCTTTAACTTAAATAAGTTCGGTATTTGGAAGGCAAGAATAAGACTTTACATGAACTCAATTGATGAAGATATTTTTAACTCAATTTTGACAGGTCCCCATCAACCAACTGAAGCTGCTTCTACATCTACTGACACTCCTGCAGTACCACCACCAAATGGAGTAGTTCTCAAAAGAAAGCAAAAATTACAAATGCCAAGGCAATGAACATACCGACCTAGACTATGTCAGATGACATTTTCCAAAAGGTTGCTTACTGCACTTCAGCAAAGGCCATCTAGGATTATTTTAACCAAATGGTGGAAGGTTCAATGGAAGAAAGAAAAGATAGAAGATCCCTTCTTATTTCAAAGTATGAGAACTTCAGAAAGGAAGATGCTGAATCAGTTGAAGGGATGTATAGCAGACTGAGTGCCATCATCAGTGAACTAAGAACATTGGACAAGGACATTTCACTGACAGAGATCAATGATAAAATATTGATGTGTTTTCCCAGTTCTTGGGACACATGAATCTGGCCTATCAAAGATGCCAGAAGTATTTCTGAAATTTCCACAAAAACACTTCTGGGAAAGCTCAAATCCTTTGAGCACTTGACAAAGACTAGGGAGGCAGAGTAGAAGGTCTCTAATCCAGCCAGGAAAGAGCAGAACATTACTTTTAAGGCTACAGAAGAAACATCAGCTCATGTTGTTAATGAAGATTTCTTGAGTCTCTTAGCAAAGAGATTCAACAAGTTGGGAAAAAGAGACTTCAGGAAGAAGTCATCCAGACGAGAAGATAAATCCAGGTATGAAAAAACACCAACTAAAGAGGTTGTTTTTTGGTTGCAAGAAACCTGGACACTACATCTCTGACTGTCCAGAGAATTAGAAGAAGGAGAAAAGAAAGGACAAGGAGTCTAGAAGACAGAAATACAGTAAGCCTTCCTCAAGCAAGTATAAGAGGAAAGAGAAAGGCTTTGTAGCAGAAACCTGGAGAGATACTGAAGAGGATTCCTCATCCTCTAGCTCTAGTGATGAAGATGAGGAGGAACCAAAGTCAAAGGAAGTTTGCCTAATGGCAATTGATACTTCCAGCACTCATTCAGGAGAAGATTCATCAGATGATGAACAACCACTTTCAGAAGTGGATCAGGTACTCTCTTCCTTTGACTTTAATTCTGAAGATTTTATTCATGATTTCAAGACTATGTGCATGGACCTAATTAGTTCAGAAAAGGAAATTAAACAACTTATAGAGCAATTGAATGATCAACGTGGTTTAGTTGCAGAAAACCATAAATTAAAAGATGAAATTACTCTTGCAAATGAACAGATAATTAATCAAAAATTTGAACTAGCTGAGGCACGGCAACTTGAAGAATCCCTTAATGGGAGAAGCCTAAAGCTGATGGACATTACAAGCACTGTTAATGCCAGACTCACTGGCAAACTTGGCTTGGGTGCTTCATCAAGCCAACCCCCACTAGTCCAGAAAAATATTTTAAAGACACCTGTAAAATTCATTTCTGAAAAGGGTAAAGAACTAATCTATGAGAAACCCTCAACTGTAAATAAGAACAAACCTAAAAAACAGAAAAATAGAAACAGACAAAATCAAAACAAAAACAATGTTCTGCAATTTTTGTCGAACTCAGATCGACGAAATGTGAACAAATCGTCAAACCCAGGTCAATGATCTTTGAACGAAAATTTCTACTATAATCAATCGTCTTACTACGATCGATGATTTTTGTATGGATCGTCGAGCAGAGATCGACGAACTTGGGGCATAGATAATGAGTATTATCCTTCTCTGAGCAGAGATAAACAATCTCAACCCATGTCATCGAACTCAGATCGACGATCTCACTTCCAATCGTCGAATATAGTGAGAATTAATAAAACTTTAAACTATAACAGAGACCCTAATCAGAAAAGACAAACAATCAATCCTTTCACCCTTTAGGAAATTCCACCGACGAGATACCATCCACTAAGCTATAAATCTCAGCCAACCATGTTTGTTATCTCAAGTTTTTCTTATCAAGAAAACAAAGGACCCAAGGTAACCTGGGTAAAGAACAATGAATCTTTTGATTGTTGAAGGTGAAGAACTATCCACCATACAACCAGCAATGGTATCTGGACAGTGGGTGATCAAAGAACATGACAGGATGGAAGGACAACTTATCCAACTAAAAGTCAAAGCTAGGACCTAAGGTTATTTTTGGTGACTCCAACTTTGGCCTGACTGAAGGCTATGAAGAAATCAGAATAGGTGTTGTCACATTCAGGAAGGGTTCATATGTAAGTGGATTGAAGCATAACTTGATCTCCATTAGTCAGCTTTGTGATGAAGGATTTCAGGTAACTTTTAATCAGTCCTCTTGCATTATTTCTTCAGCTGACAGCATAGTAGTTTTATCTGGTTTAAGAGTAGGTAACATTTACATTATCAACTTCAATTCAGCTATAAATGAAATTTGTTTGTTTAACCAATCATGTAATCATATGAATTCTGGCATAAGAGACTAGGACATGTAAACCTAAAATACATTGCTAGGCTATCTAAGGACAACCTTGTAAGAGGATTGCCTTCTTACCCCTATAAGAAGGAATGCCTATGCAGGGCTTGTCAACTAGGCAAGCAAACTAAAAATAGTTTCAAATCCATTAATAAGAGTGACTCACCTAGGATTTTGTATTTGCTTCACATGGATCTTTTTTGACCCATTATTTTAAAAATCCTAGGAGGGAAGTCTTACTGCTTAGTTATTGTTGATGACTTCTCCAGGTTCACTTGGGTGTTCTTGAAAAATAAGTCAGATAACTTCAAAGTTCTTACAGATTTTCTCAAGTGCATATAGAGTGAGTTCTCTACTCAAGTTGTATTGATCAAAACTGATGATGGTACTGAGTTTGAGTCTCTTCTTATGCAAGAGTTCTGTGAGAAGGAAGGTATCAGGCAATGTTTTTCTGCTCCTAGAACTCCTCAACAAAATTGGGTAGCTGAAAGGAAAAACAGAACCCTAATTGAAGCTGCAGGTACACTACTGGCTGATGCATACTTGCCCCTTTCCTTTTGTGCAGAGGCAGTGAGCACAGTTAACCATGTCCTGAATAGAAGTTTAATATATAAGCTAAAGCTAAGACCCCCTATGAGCTACTCAAAGGGAAGAAGCCTAAAGTAGACTATTTTGGAGTATTTGGGTGTGTCTGTTACATTCATATCAACAACAGAAAATACACTAGAAAGTTTGAAGCCAAGTCTGAAATGGGAATTTTTTTAGGATATTCCCAAGTAAGCAAGTCTTATAGGGTCTATAATAAATCAACCTTGAAAATTGAAGAGTCTTTACATGTATCCTTTTATGAAACTAATATGTTTTATAGGGAGAAGAATACTTCTACCAGTCAGAACTTGCAGGTACCTACTTTGTGTGAGAATTTGGATGTTGTGACACTCTCTCCTGAGGTTGTTACACAATCATCTCTGCAAATAGCTGAATACAGTGATGAAGATATCAGTGAACCAACTGATAGTGTCCTAGTAGCTAAAATAATTCCACTAGAGGAATTAGCTCCACCAGCTGTTAAGCAACCAACTCCTCCTACTGATTTAGTCACACTTAGAGATCATCATATATCTCAAGTGATTGGAGACATATCAGCAAGTGTGCAGACTAGACATCAGCTCCACCAGGATTTGATGCATGCCTGCTTCATTTCTCAAGTTGAACCTCAATCCATTCAAGATGCAGAGCAAGATCCTCACTGGATCCTTACAATGTAAGAGGAGCTCAACCAATTTGAGAGGTGTAGAGTTTGGGAATTGTTCCCAAGACAAGAGAACTACCCAGTAATTGGAACAAATTGGGTGTTCAAAAATAATATGGATGCACAAGGAGCAATCATAAGGAACAAGGCTAGGCTTATTGCTCAAGGGTATAGGCAAAAAGAAGGCATTGATTATGATCAGACCTTTGCTCCAGTGGCAAGGTTAGAAGCAATCAGGATCTTCTTGGCCTATGCTGCTTCTCAAAAATTTAAAGTCTATCAAATGGATGTTAAAAGTGCTTTTCTGAATGGAGAACTGAGAGACGAAGTCTATGTTGAACAACCACAAGGTTTTATCTCTCCAACTCAACCTTCTTTTATTTATAAGTTGTATAAAGCTCTTTATGGTCTTAAGAAAGCTCCAAGAGCTTGATATGAGACCCTAGCTAGCTTCTTATTAGAAAATAGATTCTCTAGAGGCATAGTAGATAGGACTTGATTTGTTAAACATCATCATGATAAAATATTGTTAGTACAAATATATGTAGATGACATAATATTTGGCTCTACAAATGCCAAACTATGCAATAGATTTTCCAACCTTATGCATTCAAAGTTTGAGATTAGTAGTATGGGTGAGCTCTCCTACTTCCTTGGTCTCCAAGTAAAGCAGTCATCTGATAGAATTTTTCTATCCCAATCTAAGTATGCTAATGAGCTGATCAAAAGGTTTGGGATGGCTAGTGCCTCAGCTAAGAAAACACCCATGGTTTCCAATGTTGTGATTGATTCTGATGAGCATAGGAAACCATTGATATGAAATTATATAGGGCCATTGTTGGGTCCCTGTTATATCTCACAATAAGTAGGCAAAATATCATGTTTGCCACATGTCTCTGTGCTAGGTTCTAGGTTAATCCTAAAAAATCCCACCTTATTTTATTAAAAAGGATTTTGAGATATATAAAGAGTTACCCAAATCTAGGACTCTATTATCTTGCTGAGTAAGAATTTGAGTTGATTGGATACTCAGATGCTGACTTTGCTGGATGTAGAGTAGACAGGAAAAGTATCTCTGGAACATTCCAGTTCCTGGGTGCTAGGGTTGTGTCTTGTTTTGTAAAAAGAAAACATCTGTGTCTAAATCAACTACAGAAGCTAAGTACATAGCAGCTGGCAGTTGCTTTTCTCAGATGCTATGGATACAAAATCAGTTACTAGACTATGGATACAACTTAAATAATTCAACTATATTTTGTGATAGTACTAGTGCTATTTCTATAGCACAGAATCCAGTCCATCATTCTAGGACTAAGCATATAGATATAAGGTATCATTTCATTAGAGAGTGTGTAGATAAAAAGAAAATCAATCTCACCTTCATCCCTACTGATTTGCAAAGGGCAGATATTTTCACCAAACCTTTGGATGAAAAGAAACATCTATTCTTCATGAATCAGCTAGGTATGATTAATGGAGGTGAGATTATTTGACTTTCTGTCTGAGCTCGGCGATTTGTTGACAGGTCATCGAACAGAGATCGACGATCTGCTAACGTCTCGTAAGGTTGGACGTCGAACGGAGATCGACGATCACTTCCTAATGGAACAATTAACGTCGAATGGAGATCTATAATTTTTGGTTCAGAGAATTTATCGTCGAACTGAGATCGACGATTTATTCCTTCTCTTCGATCTGAGGTTACCGAACTCATTTTGTATTAAAATATTTTGCTAACCTTGGTTTTGAAGTCGTTTTAGTAGTTAATATACTTGGCTAATCCCGTCTCTTTGTTTTATTAAACCTTATAATCTAGGGTTTAGATGGAAATAGTTCTGCGCTTTCCATTTCCATTCTGCACTTGATCTTTGTTTTCTTTGCAGGAACTCTCCAATGGAAATTCCAGCGGAGATTGTGTCCAGCATGAAGTTCGATTAAGGTTTTGATATTGATCAGGATTTATTCAACCATAGTGATCAAATGTTTCAGGACCTGGTGAAGATATTTTATGAAATGAAGTTACAGAAGTTTCTGACGACCAGGATGAAGTTACCAGTATCAGAAATTAAAGAATGGGCTTATATCTCTTCTTCAGACGGTCAGACGATGATAGGAACTATATCTAGACAGGAGGTACATGTAACACCTCTAACCGTCACGAAGAAAAAATAGAGGGTCCGGCCCGGGCCCCACACCATATTCCACAAACAAGCGGAGACGTCACGAAATAATACAACGAATCACCGCACTCTAGCACAGAGCATTCTAGCGGAAGCTTCAGGGTTGAAAATATGAACTCAATAATACAGGAATTGTCCATTTCTATAACAAAATAGGAATATATACAACCACACACAACAGGTTCACAACCTTATGGCTTTTACAAGTTTCTCTGAACATAAGATGTGGTTTACAAACATCGGCACGCAGGCCGGCCACACATGAACAAGACTAAGCAAAACAAGGCCTTCGAGGGCAGCAACGCAGCTTGGCCTTCAGCCCGCTAAGTCCCGCTTGGACCAGCACCACCTGCACCTGCAAGAACCAATCCACCAACTGGTGGCAAACAGGGCAACGGTCAGCATTCAGCTGACCATTTATAACGAACCTGCCCCGGGCACGGGGAAGTGGAATTCTTTCCCTGCATAGCAGTTTACATCACACACATATATATATTCAGCCACCAAGGCAATACATATAACAAAAGTCGGCACGATGACACGACATTCCGTGCACTCATGGCACATTCAGGTGTACCGGAAACACCGGATCCCACCACCGTTCAGAGGTCCCAGACATGACGGATCAAACTTGAGCATTCCTAGTCTTTATGGCGCCCAGGCCAAATACTCTCATTATGCCTCTGGAAAAGCCCAATGCCTTGACGCTCTCTTGTACAACTGGCATAACATAGGTACAGATCAGCCACCCGTTGCTCAAATCGCCTTGCCACAAAGGAATACTGAAGTACTCATGGTCAACTTACAGGCACTGGTCGATTTCACCTTTCCTGTTTGGCACGAAGCCCTTTATACCACATGGCACTCATGGCCACAAGAGTTGAACCCAACTCTCACAATTTCCTAGACTTCCTCCAGTACTTCCTGCGATTCCAAGCCACAGGCATCCACCACATATTTCATACATACTAGCAAGAATAAGAGAGTCTTCTTCGATGTTCTAACAAGCATCACCAATCCAGACCAACATGTCTGGATAGGCTTCACACAGCATGCCTAACCGTACTCACACTTCTGATTCTAATGCACTACAACAAGGGATGAACCACCAATCCCAAGGGAATCTATTTCCATCCACCTTTTGGTGGAGGATTCCCATACAAATGTAGGAAAGAAGGACTTCACTTGTCCAAGAAGGGAAGCGTTACCCTTGGAAGACGCTTCGGAGCCATGGTGAGAAAAGTAAACGGATGAATTTCCTCGCAGCAGCCTTGCCTTCGCAAATCTGAACTCGGCTCGTGATTTGAACCACCGTAGCACCACTGGCAGCCGACTTCCTCTTCTTCTTCCTCCTCAAGCTCTCCTCTCTCTCTTACTTAAGAAAAAGTAAGGCAAAACTCAAACATGAGCTTCCTCCTTCTAAAGGCCGGCCTTATCACCCCAGGGATGAACCTAGACCATTGGATCTTGGTTAAAGAAAATGAACGGATTAGATCAGCCCTTAAACTGATTTCCTGGACTGAACACGGGTTGTGACACGCCCGTATCACAGGTCATTTTCCTGAAGCGGCAACAGAACCTACTCACTCAGTCCAGAACATGGGCTTAGACACGCCCGTGTCAAACCCCTGACACGCCTGTGTTAGAAAGCACACGGCCGTATGACTATCCGTGTCACTCTTTCAACACAAGACCAGATCACCCGAGAAGGACACGGCTAAGGCACATGCCCGTGTCCTTAGTCGTGTGCCAAACACGCCCTTGTGACATGCCCGTATCACAGGTCGTGTTCAACACTCAACGCAATTCTACTCAACGCCACTCAACGCCACTCAACACCAATCTACTAAACGCTACTCAATGCCACCCGGGTATTCATCCGAGCATGACATGCCCTAGTACACGCTCGTGTCCCAGGTCGTGTGCACTAGACACGCCCTGGGACACGCCCGTGTCCCAGGCCGTGTCACCCAGCCCGACCCATTTTGGGACTTGGGGATTTTTGGGGTGTTACAATCCTCCCCCCCCCCCTTAAAATAAATTTCATCCCGAAATTTGTACGCAGCAAGGGAACAAACATTACAATGCTATTCCACTAACAGTTTGTTACAACAGAACGTACACGGTCAACAAATTACACAAAAAGCTCGGGAAACTCAGCTCGCATGGTCTGCTCTTGCTCCCATGTTAGCTCCTCACGGCCACAATTGTACCACCGAACTTTGACCATCCTGATCATCTTGTTCCGCAACTGCTTTTCGGCTCGATCCTCGATTTGAATAGGCCTAACTTTCGTCATTAGCCACTATCGACCGATACTTGATCTGCAACAACCACTTGGACTTGCTCTCTTAGCACCTTCGGCAACACCGAGACATGAAACACATATGTAAACCACTCAGCTCTTGCAAAAGTGCTAACCGATAGGCAACTTCACCAATACGCTCGACCACTTCAAACGGTCCCAGATACCTCGGGCTCAACTTTTTCAGACGCCGTATCCTGGACACACCTTTGAATGGTTTGATTTTCAAGTACACCCAATCTCCCACCAAAACTCCACATTTCGGTGTTTAGCATTGTAATACTTAGCCTTCTTATCTTGAGCCACCATCAGTCTTTCACGTATCAACCGTATAACTGATTTGGCATCATCTAACTCTTTTTACCGATACAACTTCATTTCGTCAGTCTCCGCCCAAGCCAAAGGTGTACGGCATTTTCTGTCGTATAAAGCATCAAAGGGCGCCATCTGGATACTCGCTTGGTAGCTGTTGTTATAGGCGAACTCAACCACACCGAGATGATCTTCCCAATTCTTCCTGAAATCCAGCGCTCACATTCAGAGCATATCCTCCAACGTCCTGTTGGTCCTCTCGGTCTGACCATCCGTTTGAGGGTGGAAGGCCGTACTAAAATTTAATTTTGTACCCAATAGTTCGTGGACTAATCTCCAATCACCCAAAATGAAACGCCCATCTCAATCACTAACGATGCTACGGGGCACACCGTGCAATCGTACAATAGTATCCACGTACATCTTTACGAACTTCTAAACTGAATCGTCCTTAAGGTTCGGGATGAAGTGTGACACCTTGGTTAACTGGTCCACAATCACCCATACGGCATCATTTCCACGCTGTGATCTCAGCAATCCATGCACAAAATAAATGGAACTATTGTCAAATTTCCATTCAGGAATAGGTAATGGCTTTAGTAAACCACCCGGTTTTTGGCATTCCGCCTTTACCAAAGCACACGTTGACACTTAGCGACATAGTGTGCTATGTCCTTCTTCATTCCAGGCCACCAGAACAGCTTCTTTATATCTTTATACATCTTCGTGCTCCCGGGGTGAACTGAATATTTGGTGAAGTGGCCTTCATACCGCACCTCTTCACGAAGTTTACCCTTACTTGGGACACACAGACGACCGTCCTTCCGAAAAAGACCGCCATTAAACGAAAATCAAGAGTCCGCACTTTCCGCTACATAGCGTTGTAGACTTTCATCAAGTTCTTTTGCTTGTCGAACTCTGTCCGCCAGGTCCCACTATACCTCTGTCTAGTTTAAGCACGCATCTGCAGTGGAATTCCTTTCAACACAAGAAATATTTAATGCCTCTTGTTCTCGAATTAGGCTTTCATCATGCCTTAAAAGCCAACTTGCCCTTACCGGAGTCCAACGACTCAAGTCATTCGCGACTACATTCCCTTTACCTGGAGTATAATGAATCTGGAAGGTGTAGTCACCAAGAAACTCCATCAACCTTCTCTATGGCAGATTAAGATCTTTCTGATCCAACAGATATTTCAGGCTCTTATGGTCCGTGAATATAACCACTTCCACGACATATAAATAATGACGCCACAGTTTGAGTGCAAATATTACCGCCGCCAATTCCAAATCATGGATGGGGTAATTCCGTTCATGCACCTTCAACTAGCGTGAGCCATAAGCTATCACTTTTGAATTGCAAAAGAGCGCAGCCTAAGCCGCTCCCTGATGCATCACTATAGACCTCAAAGCCGTCTTGACCATATGGCGATGTTAAGATTGGCTTCGCGGTCAAACGACTCTTTAACTCATCAAAAGCTCGAGCGCACTCTGGCATCCAAATGAACTTCTGATCCTTTATCGTCAGTGTGGTAAGAGGCAAAGCTATTCTCGAGAAATTCTCTATGAAGCGCCTATAGTAGCCCGCAAGCCCAAGAAAACTCCTGACTTCTCCTACTGAAGAGAGAACAGGCCACTCCCGTATAGCAACTATCTTGGAAGGATCCACCGGCATGCCCTCTCCACTAACCACATGGACAAGGAAAGCCACTGATGACAGCCAAAACTCACACTTAGAGAACTTTGCGTAGAGCTTATTCTTCCTAAGGGTGTGCAACACCATCCGCAAGTGATTTGCATGATCTTCTTCAAATTGGGAATATACGAGGATATCGCCAATAAAGATAATCACAAAGAGGTCCAAGTATTCCCTAAATGTTCGATACATAGAGTCCATAAATACCGATGGCGAATTACACATCCCAAACGGCATTACCGTGAACTCATAGTGACTATAGCGTGTTCCAAATGCTGTTTTAGGTATGTCACCTTCACGAACTCTCAACTGACAGTAGCCTGGCTTCAAATCCAACTTGGAGTATACAGTCGAGCCAACTAACTGATCAAACAAGTCGTCGATCCGTGGAATTAGATACTTGTTCTTTTCTGTTAGTTTGTTCAGTTCTCTATAATCAATGCATAGACGCAAGCTGCCGTCCTTCTTTTTCATAAATAGAACCGGCGCGCACCAAGGCGAGTGACTTGGGCGTATATAGCCTTGCTCTAGCAATTCTTGCAACTGAACCTTTAGTTCTGCCATCTCCTTTGGCGCTACTCGATAAGGCGAGCGGGCCGCAGGTTTCGCACCTGGCACCAGCTCGATAGCAAAGTCGATTTCCCTTTGGGGTGGTAACCCTAGAAGGTCTTTTGGAAACACATCAGCGTATTCCGATACAATCGGCACCTCACTTACACTGGCCTTCGGCTCCACCACCTCAATGAGTGTGAAGAATAACTCTACACCCTTCCGAACTGCCTTAACGACTCTAAGAGCAGATATCAATACCCTACTCATCCCTCGCATACCACTAAACTTTGCCTCTTGTTCGGTATTTTTCCCTAGTGTAACCTCTTTTGAGGTGCAATCTATACAAGCATGGTGCTCTGATAGCCAGTCCATACCAAAGATTATATCAACCTCTGATATCGGCAATACTAACGTTTCCACCTTGAAATCCCAACTCCCTATCTAAACCTCAACACAACAAGAATTATCCGCACACATCAAACATCTGTTAGGTAGTAACACCTTCGGACTGTCTGTCGCGGTCCGTATAAGCACCCCGATTCGCAAGATGAAATCTTGCGATAGAAACAAATATGAAGCACCTGTATCGAACAGTGCTCGTGTCGGAGAGTCCCGTTTAAGGACAAAACCTATAACACCAAATTTAAAACAAACACAGCACACAACATACAATAAAATTTAAAAATGCGCACCTATGACGACATCGGCCTGCTTAATGGCCTCTTGTTGCCCAAGGTTGAAGACCTGGGGCTGCGCGTGCGATGCAGAAGACTCCACCATAGTCTTCCCTTTCTCCGCATAAGACGCTCCCGTCTTCTTTTCACCCTTCAGAGGGCCAACTCGGCAATCACGTGCAAAGTGTCCCAACTTCCCACGCATAAAATAAGCGCGAGATCCATACCTAGAAGATGCTTCCGTCACAGTCGCTGAAGGAGCTTGTCTAGTAGATTTGGACTTCTTATTTCACCTCCTTCGGTATCCAAGCTTCTCCGGATGCGGTGGCTTAAACTCTGGTTTCGCAACAGCCAAGGTCCCCCTTGCTTGTCCGCTTTTCATATCATTCTCCAAAGACCGAGTCGTACAGACCAATGTTTGGAATCCCTGATTCACAGAACTCGAGAGCAAATACCGCAGCTCATCTCTTAGTCCCCCATAAAACTGACTGGTCTTACGCTCCTCTTCGGCGAAGATATTTCCCACGTACCGTCTCAAACATGTAAATTCATGCAGATACTCATCCACACTATGCTCCCCTTGAGTTAAACATTGGAACTCCAACTCCATGGAAATTCTTTGCTGCATTTGAAGATGCTTTGCTAAAAACAATCGAGAGAACTCTTCCATCGAGACTCTCGTCAAACATCTGCCCTCCAAGTGATGCAGTTCTACCTCGTCCCACCACAACCGAGCCTCTCCCTCAAGCAGGAAAGTTCTTAGTGTGACTTTTTGTTCCTCCTCTACTCTGATAGCTATCAAGAGCCACTTAATCCTTGAGAGCCAATCTTCCGCTTGGGCTGGGGAACCCGCCCCAATAATTGAGGAGGATTGAAGCTCATGAACAGCTTCAATTGTTGATCTGTCCCCCGCGGATAACCTACAGCCTCTACTGGTTCTTGTCTTATCTCAGCATGAAGTGGCACCACTGCAGGCCGAGCCTGCCCAGCTTGCTGAGCATTCATAACCGCAATCACTGTCTCTGTAATCAAACGGACAGTTTCAGCAAATGGAGGAGGTGTGGGAACCTCAGCCGGCGCCGAACTTTCAACAGAGTGTGAAGTTTCGTCTGACCCGCAACACTTCTAGTCACCTATATGTGTAGGAACACAATTTAGCGACTAAACAAATGGCAAACAAACCAAAAATGAACACACAGGTTCACCAAACAAGTGTATTTACATTCCTAAGTGGACATTATTGAGTTCGATATATGCGTTATAACGGTAGCACTGACACGTGCTCTCGCCCCTCAAAAGAATTTGTCCGCGAATTCTTTTGAGATCGACCAACAAGCTTATACCAAATTGTAACACCTCTACCCATCACGTAGGATATAATAGAGGGTCCGGCGGGGCCCCACACCATATTCCACAAACAAGCGGAGACATCACGAAATAATACAACGAATAACCTCACCCTAACACTGAGAATTCTAGCGGAAGCTTCAGGGTTGAAAATATGAACTCAATAATACAGGAATTGTCCACTTCTATAACAAAATAGGAATGTATACAACCACACACAATAGGTTAACAGCCTTATGGCTTTTACAAGTTTCTCTGAACATAAAGTGTGGTTTACAAACATCGGTACGCAGGCCGGCCATACATGAACAAGACTAAGCAAAACAAGGCCTTCGAGGGCAGCAACGCAGCTTGGCCTTCAGCCCGCTAAGTCTCGCTTGGACCAACACCACCTGCACCTGCAAGAACCAATCCACCAACCGGTGGCAAACAGGGCAACGGTCAGAATTTAGTTGACCAATTATAACGACCCTGCCCGAGCATGGGGCAGCGGAATTCTTTCCTGCATAGTAATTTACATCACACACATATATATATATTCAGCCATCAAGGCAATACATATCACAAATGCCGGCACAATGGCCCGACATTCCGTGCACTCAGGGCACATTCAGGTGTACCAGAAACACCAGATCCCACCACCGTTTAGAGGTCTG
This sequence comes from Platanthera zijinensis, assembly GCA_039513925.1. Taxonomy (NCBI): domain Eukaryota; kingdom Viridiplantae; phylum Streptophyta; class Magnoliopsida; order Asparagales; family Orchidaceae; genus Platanthera; species Platanthera zijinensis. The sequence goes on from CM077098.1 coordinate 14,011,163, forward strand.
AGACATTACTGTCAAACTTGAGCATTCCTAGTCTTTATGGCACCTAGGCCAAAGACTCTCATTATGCCCCTAACGAAAGCCCAATGCCTTGACGCTCTCTTGTACAACTGGCATAACGTAGGTACAGATCAGCCACCCCCCATTGCTCAAATCGCCTTGCACAAAGGAATACCGAAGTACTCATGGTCAACTTATAGGCGCAGGTCAGTTTCATCTTTCTTGTTCAGCACAGAGCCCTTTATACCATATGGCACTCACGGCCATAAGAGTTGAACCCAACTCTCACAATTTCCTAGACTTCCTCCAGTACTTCCTGCGGCACCAAACCAAAGACATCCACCACATATTTCATGCATACTAGTAAGAATCACGGAGTCTTCTCCGATGTGCAAATAAGCATTACCAATCCATACCAACATGTCTGGATGGGCTTCACATAGCTTGCCTAACCGTACTCACACTTCCAATTCTAATGCACTATAACAAGGGATGAACCACCAATCCCAAGGGAATCTCTTCGCCATCCACCTTTTGGTGGAGGATTCCTATGCAAATGCAGGAAAGAAGGACTTCATTTGTCCAAGAATGGAATCGTTACCCTTGGAAGTCTCTTCGGAGTCATGGGGAGAAAAGTAAACGAATGAACGTCCTCGCAGCAGCCTTGCCTTCGCAAATCCGAACTCGGCTCACGATTTGAACCATCGTAGCACCACCGGCAGCCAGCTTCCTCTTCTTCCTCCTCAAGCTCTCCTCTCTCTCTTACTTAAGAAAAAGCAAGGCACAACTATAACATGAGCTTCCTCCTTCCCAAGGCCGGCCTAATCACCCCAGGGATGAGCCTAGACCATTGCATCGTGGTTAAAGAAAATCAACGGATCAGATCAGCCCTTAAACTTATTTCCTGGCCTGAACATGGGTTGTGACACGCCCGTGTCACAGGCCGTGTTCCTGAAGCGGCTACAGAACCAACTCACTCAGTCCAGAACATGGGCTTAGACACGCCCGTGTCAAGCCCCTGACACGCCTGTGTTAGAAAGCACACGGCTGTGTGACTAGCCGTGTCACTCTTTCAATACAAGACTAGATCACCCGAGAAGGACACGGCTAAGGCAAACGCCCATGTCCTTAGCCGTGTGCCAAACACGCACCTGTGACACGACCGTGTCACAGGCCATGTTCCACACTCAATGCAATTCTACTAAACACCACTCAATGCTACTCAACGCCAATCTATTCAACGCTACTCAACGCCACCCGGGTATTCACCAGAGCAGGATACACCGTGTGTACTGGACATGCCCTGGGACACTCCCGTGTCCCAGGCCATGTAACCCAGCTTGACCCATTTTGGGACTTAGGGATTTTTGGGGTGTTACAGTACATCTAACCCCTGTCATTCTTACAAAAATTTTTGGTTTTATTAATGGATAAGACGATATTGGTTTGGATAAAGATGAATTTGTTGTCATGCTTTCCAGAATGGGTCATGCTGATGCAAACCCTAACAAGCTTTTGAAAAAGGACGTGTCTCCTCAAAACAAGTTCTTGGCAGATATTGTGGGTAAAGTGCTGCTTGGGAAGCACACTGCCCATGATAATATATCCAGACACAAGTTTCTTTTGATGAGTGCCTTGGTTAATCAGAAATCAGTGAATTGGGGTGAAGTTCTGTTTGAGTTGATCAGGAAGAAAACAAATAAGAGAGAGGTCTCGCTTGGCAGGATTTTAGGGATTTTTCTCACTAAAAAATGCCATGAGTTATTCATATCCCCAACAACATTCATCAATGCTTCCAAGAGGCTGACCCCAGCTCTCTTTAGAAAGTGGGAGAGGACTATCTCAAAGCCATCTAGGGCTCCCTCCACACACAGGGTTTCTGAGGCCACAAGGACTACTCCAGTCACTCCTCACCCTAGAGAAGATGAGCTAGAGATTCCCCCTTCCCTAGCTAGACCAACTTCCCCTTTGCCACATCAACCAACTCCACCTCAAATCCCTCCTCTAGGAACTCCTACTCCTTTGTCTCCTTTACCACATTATCTAGAAGAGATCCCCTCCACCAACATTTCAATCCAAACCTCACCAACTTTTGATCTTCATTTCTCTTCACCAACTCCTTCAGCAACACATTTACCTTCTCATGAACCCTCACCTCATGTTTCCCCCATCCAGAACAAGTGTCTATCCCTGATTCCCCCACTCAACCTACCATCTCCAACATCTGCACAGCTTGTGGTCATTCACCTTCCTCTCTTCCATCTACATCATCTAATCCATCTGCTCTCATTGCCCTCCTCAACCCTACCATCAAAGCCATTATAGAAGATTCCATTGCACCTCTACTAGTTTATTTTAATTCTTTTGTTGCCTCTTTTTCTGGCCCTTCTTCATCTAGGGGCCCGGCAGCACACATTACTGCTACCAGGCAGGGGGAGATGTCCAGTGAAAAAGTCCCACCTCCTCCAGCAGTTGCAATAGCAGAGGCAGACATAGTTTTGGCAGAGGTAGATACAGGTTTGATAATTGTAAATACAGAGATTATAGATACTATTTTGGCTGATACAGAGAATGTAGATATTGATATTCCTGATGCTAAAGTTATTGCATTTTTGGAAGATGACATTGAAATCCCTAAAGAACCATTAGACATTCTTCATGGAGATTATTTCATCTCTCCAACTTTTGAACTGACTTCAGTTCTATGCTCTTTTGATCTTTTGTATAGATAATGTTTTTCCCCTGCTGCTTTTCAATCTTGTACAGATATAGTATGTTATACTGCTCCTGTGAGCAAAGATCTCTTACTTCAGCTTCTTCAAAGTTTTGTTGCTCCAGTGCCTGAGCTCTTGGCAGCTCCTGAGCCTAAGCCTTCTGCAACTCCTTCTACAGTTCCAGTGCCTGAGCTGATCAGTATGCCAAAGGTTGAGAGTCTAGAGCCCAAGGCCTTCTCTCCTCCAACCTATGCTTTTTCTACTTCTCCAATCCCAGACTTTGATGAAATTATGGTTGATGATGCAGCTAAAGAACTTTCAGTTATCAAAGAGATTGGTGATTTGTATGATAGTCCACCAGGCTCATCTGATAATGATTCAGATTCAAATTCAGGCTCAGATCCAGATGTCAGTAAGAAGAAGAAAGTGACCAAGAAAAGAAAAGCTCTAGTGAAGGAAGTACCTAAGTCTAATCCTCAATATGACATTCCTTACTTCATCAGGCAAAATATTACTCTCACATCAACTACTCCTCACTGGATGAGATTTTACAAGAATGAGATGAAGGCTCAGAAGAAAAGGAGAAAGACTGGCTCCTCTCCTATCAAAGTTTTCAGAAAGGATCCACCTCCTCCTCCTCTCCTTCAGCAGGTGCTAGTAGAAATATTGCTTCTAGGGATGCTACCTCCTCCCATCAGCAGACTTCTTATGCTCCTCACTCTCATAGCAGACAATTCAGGTCTTATTCAAGGGGCTATTCAAGAAGGAGAGGTAGACAGAATTATCAGGCTGACAGAGAAGATATTTTAGATTCTGGAAGGAGATTAAGAATTCCTGGAAAATTCAGTCAAGTTAGACCTCCTCCAAACCTTCATGATAGGCATTCTCAGCATACAACAATAAAAACAAAATTCCAAGAACAATCAATCAAGCAGGGGAAGCTTCTGAAGACCTCTCATGACTCTAAAGAAAAAAAAAAGATGATCATCACAGTATGAACCTGAGCTTGATCCTAACTTCAGGATGGCTAGGTTTTATGAATTGATTGCTCTCTCTCAAATAAACAAAGCTAGTAAAGAAGGAATTGATCCTTCTCAATTCTCAACTATGTCTAAGTATAGGGAGAACGAACTGGAACAATTTGATATTGATAAGAATATCTTTGATGCTAATGCCTATATGCAGGTTCATCCTGAGGCAATTATTCCCAGAGCAGCTACAATTAAAGTTCTTGGTGAAGCAAACATAAAAATGTCAAGACAGCAAGCAGAAGATCCAAAAAGGAAGATTGCTTTCACTAAGCCAGCTTCAGATAAGTCTTAGTGAATGTTTTCTTTTTGTGTCTGTATTCCTTATTGTGAATATCTGTTGAACTTTTCTTATATCTCATGACAAATATATTTATTTAGTTTTCCTATTGTTTTATTTTATTGTTGTTTAGTGACCTCACCCAAATAGGGGGAGATTGTTGGATCCCTAGTTTGGATTTGGGCTAGGTTCACTAATCTAGGCTAAGTTAGACCCACATTGTATAGCCAGGGTCTAGTCTAGTGTCATAGGTGTTAGTCAGGTCAACAACTCAGTGAGATAATACCAAGACATCAGAGACTTAGAAGACTGCATAGAGTGAAAACGGTAGAAATTTTTCTAAGTAAAAAAGTCATTCGGTGATCTCGGAAGAGAGCTCGACAATCTTCATTCTGCGGTCGATGATCTCAGAGTTAAATCTCTAAATGTTGAGATCAACGATTGCTGAACTCAGGTCGACGATCTCTGATCTACTTTCATGATTGAGATCGACGATCAACCATCTCAGTTCGACGATCTTGAAACCCAGTTTGGAAAGTAGATTTTCAGGTCAACGATCACAAGGCTCAGCTCGACGATAGAGGATGTTTGAGTTCGACGATCTCAGAACAAGATTGACAATTTCTACCAGATCAACATTTTATTCCATGCAGTTATTGTTTTCCTTATTGACTGATTATTATATTTCTTATATGACTCTGAGTTATTAATGCATATATTCTCTGAATATAGCTGTTTCTTGGCAAGCATTAAATTGCTGGTTTTCACAGAGTTATTATACAGCTTTTCTCGAGATTGTTAAGGAAATGAGTTAATTCTCTTATAGCCGTTGCACAAGTTCCTGTGATTCCGACAGTCAATCAATGTGTACGATTTCAAATTCATTTTCGAATTATTCAAAGGAAACACTCAGAGAATAAAAGACCTAGAGAATTATTATTCAGCACTTCTTGATGCAGTCGACAGACATTTTTTAAAGAAATCACAAGGATGCAAGAAAAAGAAGAACAGCTCTCAGTTCCAAAAACAAGAGTTCATTCAGGAAGCTTATGGAGATAATCATCTTCCATCAGTATCAGCTTTCTGGAATTCAATTCCTACACCCTGTATAAGGCTCTGATTTCCTAAACCATTCAAATCATAGGACAAGCCTTGATTCCATCAAGAACACTCTCAAGTATTCTCTCATTTGATTGAGAAAAGAGAAGACAACACAACTTTTTCCTTCCCCCTCTGTGTAAAGGGTTTTTACTCCCTTCAAAAGTAATTCTTGGTTGTGAGGTATCCTGATCAAAAGACTTCGAGTTTGTTTTCCAGCACCTGATTGTTGAAACCAGTCGAACTAGTTTCCCCTAAAAGCTCGGATCTAAGGCTGCAACCCACGCTTACTTTCTTTGAACCATGCTCCTAACAAGACACCTAAAGGAACAGACCGGGAGCTTCAGCTCGGAGGTCCCACCACTCACCCAGAAGGACTAGATTCCTTCCCCTCCCTAGCCAGTGCTGAGCTAGGTGTCTGAGTGAGAAGGAAAAAGAAGGTTCCACATCCTCTCTTCTCAGACACCTTACCGGTCTATTTATAGGCTTCAGGATTTGAACTGCAAATAACCAAAACAAGCATCTGTGAAATTACCTGAATACCCTGGGTTGGGTCTGCCAACAGCCAAACTCCGCTGTTCTGAAGAGCTATGAGCAGACCCCCAAGGGTAAAAGAGTAAAAAGGCCAAAAAGGATGAACCGCTTGCTAGGTGAGCCGGTCCCCACCTAATTGCTGAACCGGTCTTATCTCTTCCTGCCGACCCGATGCTTGGCGAGAGGACCACCTTGCGGCTGAAAAGGATTACCTCGCGGGCGAGACCCTCAGACGACATATAGACAATCTTCCTTTGACCCCCACCCGCCAGGCGAACGGTCCCACGTTTTGGCTCCTCTCGCCTATTGCGAGTAGACCCTCTTTTGGGCTCCTCTCGCCTATTGCGAGTGGACCCTCTTTTGGGCTCCTCTCGCCTATTGCGAGTGGACCCTCTTTTGGGCTCCTCTCGCCCATTGCGAGTGGACCCAGCTTTTAGACCTCTCTCGCTTAGGGCCTTGTCTCCTTTTGAGGATTCTTCTAATTCCCTCTCTGCCGGGTTCCCTCCAGTGAGCCCGAGGTTGTACATAATACCCGCTCTTTTCGGGGTTGTCTAAGCCCGAAAAGAAAAGTCCAACCGAGGCTCACGTCACCTCAGCGACTTTAAAGCGGAATCTTTTTCGGGTGAGATTCCCCCCCCCCCCCCGAGTCTATAAATATTGGGATCCTCCCCAAGTGCAGCTGGCCTCCTTTCTTTGTAACCGCTACATCTATCCTGCTGCCATGTCTCTTAGCAAAAGCTTTCGCGATCGTATCGCGCTGGTGCGCCAGCGGAACAAAGCGAGTGCGGCTGCCTTGAACCTAATTCCCGCCCGCACTTTTTCTTCACCTCCGCCCTCGTCTTCTCGCCCAAAGAAGGCGAGAACAACCGATCTGGTTCCCTCGTCGGGAGGACTCTTACCGGATCCCCCGGAAAGACGCATCCCCCCTACACCGTTGCTTCCCCAAGAAAAGGAGGTAAGGTCCTTGTATACCTCATCTGTTCGTTATCTATCTCTCATTGCTCCTTTTGCTGTTGTTTTTCAGAAAAGCCACGCTCCCCACGGTCAGCCTGGTAGCACACAAACTCATCTCGCCAGCCATCATCCAAACCCTGTCTCGCCTCCTCCTTCTACTCCTCCTTCTACTCTTGGTGGGAAGAATGGTGAGCCTTCCCATGTCGCTGGGACCTCTCGCCACTCTGGTTAGGAATCCCCTACCCTTGGCTCTAGCCTTCTCTGGCCGTCCACCTTTTATTATGTCCTTCCTTCTGTTCTTGCCTTTGCAGATGTGCGAGTAGACTCATCTGCCGAAGACTCGCCTGCTGAGGAGCGCCCGAGGCGAGCGGTCTCCTCGCCTCCTCCTCCCCTGGACGAGATAGAAGATTACCTTGGCGACCCTATGGATCCGCTGGCGATGAAGCGCAGGGTGGCCGAGTTATTCCGAAAACACGCGATCATGATTCAAGAGTTGGAGAAAGACAAGCAAACGGCCGACCGGCAGATTGATTGGCTAGAGGTGGAGGTTGCTCGCTTGACCTCCGAAGTTGATGCTGATATTGAGATAAACGAGACCGATCCCCAGGCGATTCTGAACGAGGTCGATCAACAACTTCGCCTCGCGCGTCGCGACGTGGATGCGGCTCGCGCTTTTCACCTCCCCCACCGTCCTCCCTGCGCGAGGTCTTGCGGTGGGGGGCGCTGGCGGTGGCATAAGGATTGAATCCCTCGCGCCACCCTACGCCTTTATTTTCTTTGTACCGCTCTTTGTTTTGTAATAACATTTTCTCTCGCGGCTACCGCCCGAACTCTTTGGACCTACTGAATGGGTCGGCTTAATAACTTCTTTTAACAGTTCCTTCGATAATTTTACTTCTAGTACCGCACTTTTCTACTCTGTGACTCGCGCGTTGTATCTGTGCTTAAATCACTACTCTCTTTTTATTTTTATTGTATTTTTTAGGATACTGCCTCGCCCCCGGCTTGGGCTTACGTTAGGCTACACCAATCGAGACTAGGAGAGAGAGAAGGACGGCCGACTCTTCCCCTTCCTTTACACTATATATTTTTTCCCACCTCTTCGTATTTTTCCCTTTATTCAACGGGCTATAAATACCCCCCTACCCCTGGGGCCTGGGTCATGCTCTTGATTTGTCTCGGCGCCCTAAACCTCACCTCTCTCTCCCTTTTCTCGCGAACTGATCCTGCTGGTGCCTCGTCTCGCCTGTTCTTCTCGCATCCTCCTTTTCGCTCTCTCTGTTCAGAATGGGGAAAAAGAAAGCTGAAGAAGGCGAGGGGCGAAGCCGATGCGGGAGGCGGTTTGGTGACCATGATTTTCCTCCCGGCCGGATTTCCAAGGAGGACTACAACGCCTTTACTCGCGATTTCTTGCCGGAAGGTTTTGAGTCCCGCCCTCCGAAAGTGGGCGAGTCAATCAACACTTTCTATCCCGGTGAACTCGCCTTCCCCGTCTCGCATTTCGAAGGGGGCTGAGGTTGCCCCTCTGGCCAGAAGTGAAACAGGTTCTTAAATACTTCGGGACTGTCCCTGCGCAGCTGAACCCAAACGCCATCTCTGTACTCGTTGCCTTCGCCTGCTATATGCGCAGAGAGCGAATCGAGTTCAGCCTGAATTCCTTCCGCAAGCTTTTTGTCTACCATGCCAATGCCGACGGCGTTTCCTATTTCACGGGGCTGGGTCTCAAGGTTTGCGAGACGCCTAACAAGAATCATCATTGGATTACTCGCTTCGTCTTCATCCGCGGCAACATGGGTGGCATTCCGCTGGCGCCTGTGTCGCCAGCCGAGGTGTTCTATACCACTCCCCAGGTTAGTGGCACGGACAAGCTTCTTTGTGACTTCTTCATCGGCAAGAACTTCGAGGTACAGTTCCTGAGGCGCGGCCTCGACTCCCTCCTTCCTGTGCTTCCAGGGGAAGGTAAATGCTGGGGCCCTTTATTTTCGTCTAGGTCTAACGAATAGCGGTTATAAACGCATCGTCTCGCCGTTTCCAGGAGAAAGAAATGTTCCCGTTCGCCCGCCTTATAAAAGCAGCATCAAACCCTCCAAAGACGTCGCCTTCGCCACGATGGCAGCTGAGGCGGCGAGAGAAAACCTACCCCTCTCCCTAAAGAAAAGGCCTGCAGGAGGCTCCGCCCCGTCTCGCCAGAGTCCTTCGAAGAAAGCAAAGGTCAAGAAAGGAGCGTCTCTTCCCTCTGGAAAGGCGAAGCAAGTTCCTGCCGAGATGGTGGATGTGTCGGGGTCCTTATCCCCCATCTCTCTGGGTTCTCAATCTCCCCAATCCCCTTCTCGGCTTCTTGATCAGCGGACCGTCTCGCCGATTGGCGGGGCGGGTCAACCTGACTCTCTTGCTGACGACATCCCCCCGAAATCTCCTACTCGCGAGGTGGGCTCTTTTAGCCGCCCGGCTCCCTCCACTCATCTGAACTTCAATATGGGCCCAGCGATCCCGGATGCTGTCGGTGAGCCAACCCTGATATGGGACAAGGAGGAGAACCGGGTCTCTATCTCTACCCTCCTTCCTCCCTGGGTGGAGCGAGACCAACCCACGGCTCACGCATTCTCTCTGGGCTTTGGCCTTTATGGAGGCGCAGAGCGAGAAGCTGCCGCTGAGCCCCCCTCGCGGGATTTGATCCTAAGGGCCGCGCAATCCCAGATGCGCTCGCTAGAGCTATCGCACCAGGTCTCACGCCGTCTGATTTATAATAATAAGAGCTGGAGGGATTCAGAGGCGAGCCTGGCGGCAGAGCGTGAGAAGTCTACGGATCTTGAGAAACGGCTGGCCGTGGCCGAAAACCTTCTCGCCAAGGCGCGGGGTGGTGTGGTGAGTTTCCCCATTCTCAATTCCTTCCCTTTCATTGTTCACCTTCAACTCCCTTAATGAATAAACCTCTTGCAGGATGCCGAGACGGCCGATAGGATGCATTCGCGCATAGCTACTCTGGAAGGGGAGGTTAAAAGCATGGAGTCCGAGATCATTCGGCTTCAGGAGGCTGCTCTCTCGCCTTCTCGCATGGTGATCCCCCAGCCTCCCCCCTCTCATTATTCTCATGCCGAGGTCGTGGGACTCTGCAAAGACGCCAACATCAGGACCGCCGAACTAATCGTGAAGATGATGAAGGAGATGGAAGTTATCAGGGAAGGCTGCGAGGAGGTCACTGCCCGCGACCTGGTACCAGAGATTTATGGCGAGGAGGAAGACGGCCCGTCCTCCAGCGCGGAAGAATAGAGGATTTATTTTACAGTGTTTTTTGTATATTCCTCTTCTCCCCCCCTTTTTCTCTTTTGGATACTTGCTGCTGAGGCATTTTTGTATTACAGCCTCTTTTTGTGGATGACATATATACATTTTGTTTTTAAGGCCCTTCTTTTCATCTCTCCTGTATGCCTACCCTCTCTTCACTTTGCGGAACGAGATCACGGCTTGTCTCGCCTAACGATGGAGAGGCTAGCTTTACTTGTGGCGCGAGTGGGCGGGCCCTCAGTGCTCTCGCGCAGGGACGTATCACTCCCTCTCGCCTTATCCCCGGACACCCCAAGCGCGAGTGGGTCTCGAATCGTTATTATGCTTGGTTTTGTTTGCGAGACGAAGGTACTCCTCCTCTCGCCCTTTTGCCAAAGAGCAGACCCCTTACTCTAAGTGCGAATAGCCATGTACCCTTCCACTCGCCTTGCCCCTTGGCGCGAGAGGATCTTGAGGGACCGACTCCTTCCTCCTCTTCTTCCTTTGGGACAAGGATCTTGCTTTTGATCAAATTATGAAACTCCTATCCATATGCTGCCCCTTTACCTAACCTCCGAGTGAGCCTACCGACCTGCCAGCTCGATGGTAGCCTGGACAGCGGGTCTTCTCAGGGTCTCCTCTCCAAAACCAACTCCAACCACCGAGTGAGCCTACCGACCTGCCAGCTCGATGGTAGCCTGGACAGCGGGTCTTCTCGGGGTCTCCTCTCCAAAACCAACTCCGACCACCGAGTGAGCCTACAGACCTGCCAGCTCGATGGTAGCCTGGACAGCGGGTCTTCTCGGGGTCTCCTCTCCAAAACCAACTCCGACCACCGAGTGAGCCTACAGACCTGCCAGCTCGATGGTAGCCTGGACAGCGGGTCTTCTCGGGGTCCCCTCTCCAAAACCAACTCCAACCACCGAGTGAGCCTACAGACCTGCCAGCTCGATGGTAGCCTGGACAGCGGGTCTTCTCGGGGTCCCCTCTCCAAAACCAACTCCAACCACCGAGTGAGCCTACAGACCTGCCAGCTCGATGGTAGCCTGGACAGCGGGTCTTCTCGGGGTCCCCTCTCCAAAACCAACTCCAACCACCGAGTGAGCCTACAGACCTGCCAGCTCGATGGTAGCCTGGACAGCGGGTCATCTCGGGGTCCCCTCTCCAAAACCAACTCCAACCACCGAGTGAGCCTACAGACCTGCCAGCTCGATGGTAGCCTGGACAGCGGTCTTCTCGGGGTCTCCTCTCCAAAACCAACTCCAACCACCGAGTGAGCCTACAGACCTGCCAGCTCAATGGTAGCCTGGACAGCGGGTCTTCTCGGGGTCTCCTCTCCAAAACCAACTCCAACCACCGAGTGAGCCTACAGACCTGCCAGCTCGATGGTAGCCTGGACAGCGGGTCTTCTCGGGGTCTCCTCTCCAAAACCAACTCCAATCACCGAGTGAGCCTACAGACCTGCCAGCTCGATGGTAGCCTGGACAGCGGGTCTTCTCGGGGTCTCCTCTCCAAAACCAACTCCAACCACCGAGTGAGCCTACAGACCTGCCAGCTCGATGGTAGCCTGGACAGCGGGTCTTCTCGGGGTCTCCTCTCCAAAACCAACTCCGACCACCGAGTGAGCCTACAGACCTGCCAGCTCGATGGTAGCCTGGACAGCGGGTCTTCTCGGGGTCCCCTCTCCAAAACCAACTCCAACCACCGAGTGAGCCTACAGACCTGCCAGCTCGATGGTAGCCTGGACAGCGGGTCTTCTCGGGGCCTCTTTTCCAAAATAAAATCTTCCTGCTTTGAGGGGACAGCTACTTGGAACTGTGTGGCAGTGCCAGAAGGTCCTGCCAGGTTGGCTAACCTTGGAAAGCGAGAGAGAAACACAAAGAAAACTACATCTCATTCATAATAGATAATGAACATGAACAAAAGTATTAAGGATAGAAACGCTTTAGGTCGTCGCCGCTTCGGGCGCGATCTAGGGGTGTCCCGTCTACATCTTGGAGGTGATACCCTCCTGATTTCAAGACCTCTTTTACGATAAAAGGACCTTCCCAGTTGGGGTTGAGCTTCCCTACTGAAGCCCCTCTCCCTGCTGCATCCACCTTCTTGAGGACCAAGTCTCCCTTCTCAAACTGCTTGACTCTGACGTGCTTATCAAAATATCTTGACATCCGGCGCTTGACCTCTTCCTGTCGGATAGATGCCAGTTCTCTAAGCTCCTCCACCAAGTCGAGGGAGAGCCGTTGCTCTTCGTCATTATCTACCAGCCACTTTTCATCTCCCTTCCTTGCCGCAGCTACTCTAGGTGACTCAACCTCGAACTCAACAGGTAAGACGGCCTCAGAGCCATGGGAAAGTTTGAATGGCGTCTCCCCTGTGGCGGAACTTGGCGTGGTCCTTAAGGCCCAGAGGACGGAGGGGAGCTGCTCCACCCAACTTCCCCTCAAATTTTCCACCTTTTTCTTTAAGAGATTCACAATGACCTTATTCGCGGCTTCCACCTGCCCATTGCTTCGAGGATGATGCACTGAAGCAAACCGAAGGTCTATACCTAGTCGTATACAGAAATCCACGAACTCTCTGCTGGCAAATTGCGGTCCGTTATCCGTAACAATGGCCAGGGGGAGCCCATGCCTACAGATGATTTCCCCCCATATGAAGCTTTTGACCACCTGAGATGTCACCTTCGCCAATGCCTTCACCTCCAGCCATTTTGAGAAGTAGTCTACCATGACCAGCAGGAACCTCCTCTGGCCACTGGCTTTAGGGAATGGACCCACCAGATCTAGCCCCCACATGGCGAAGGGCTACGGAGCTGTGATCGTGCGCAACCTTTGGGCCGGGAGGAGCTGAAGAGGGGTGAATTCCTGGCACTTTCTGCACTTCCTTGCGAATTCCTCGGCATCCTTCCTAAGGGTGGGCCAGAAATAGCCTTGCCTCAACACCCTTCCTTCCAAGGTCCGACTCCCGGAATGGCTGCCGCACTCTCCCGAATGAATTTCTTCCAGCACCCTCGCGACCTCCTTCTCGGATACGCATCGAGCCAACAGCCCCGACAACGTCTTACGGTATAAGATCCCTTCTTTTAGCAGGTAGTATGCCGACTTGTACCTGACTTGCTTCTTCTCGAGCTCTCCCTCAGGCAAACGTCCCGTCATCAAGTAGGTGGTAAATGGATCCATCCAGGATTCCTGCTGATCTACTTCCATCAGCTCTCCTTCTTCGATGGAGGGCCTGAAGAGCTCCGCCATGGTTTCTCCGGCCCGGGGACCGTGCTTGGCGAGCAGGTCCGCCCGAATATTTTCCTCTCTTGGGATGTGTTGGACTGAGAAACTACGAAACTGACCAATGATCCTCTTTACCTTTGTTAAGTACAGCTGGAGGGTGGGTTCTTTTACCTCAAATTCCCCTTCTATATGCCTCGCCACTATCATAGAATTCGTGGAGACCCTGATATCCTGTATACCGAGCTCACGAGCCAACCTCAGCCCTGCAATAATGGCCTCGTACTCCGCTTGATTGTTGGTGAGAGTGAAATGAACCTTCAGGGCCTGTTCGATCCGTGTTCCCTCGGGACTTATCAAAACCATCCCTCCTCCAAAAGAATTCTTACCCGAGGCCCCATCTACTAGCATCTCCCAAGCTGCTATGGGAGACGTCTCGGCCTCCTTGACCTCCACCGTGTAGTCTACCAGGAAATCTGCTACAGCTTGCGCCTTGATAGCCAACCGAGGAACATAAGAAAGGTCAAACTCACTGAGTTCTATTGACCATTTAGCTAATCTTCCTGAGTGCTCTACCCCTTCCAGAATACGGCAGAGAGGGTGGTCCGTCACGATCTGGATGGGATGGGCCTGAAAATAGGGCCTGAGCTTCCGAGCTGAGATAACGAGGGCGAAGGCTAGTCTCTCCAGGATAGGGTACTTTAGCTCTGCCTTTTTTGAGGACTCTACTTACATAGTAAACCGGGAATTGCTTTTTACCTTCTTCCCGCACGAGGACAGAACTCACTGCCCCTGCTCCTACCCCTAGGTACAAGAATAGAATCTCTCCTTCTCTCGGGCCCTGGAGTAGCGGTGCCTTGGTGAGCTGCTGCTTCAAAGCTAGAAAAGCACTCTCGCACTCGGAGGTCCACTCGAATTTCTTTCCCCCCCTCAATGTCCGAAAGAAAGGTGAGCACCTCTCTCCTGCCCTGGAAAGGAATCTGCTGAGCCCCGCCAACTTGCCGGCAAGACGCTGGACCTCTTTGGTATTCGTTGGGGACTCTAGTTCTAGGATAGCCCTTACCTTATCCGGGTTAGGCTCTACTCCTGATGGGGTGAGGAGATGTCCTAAAAACTTTCCCCTACAGGCCCCGAATACGCACTTCAGCGGATTAAGCCTCATCTTGTACTTCCTTACCGTTGCAAACGTTTCTTCCAGATCCGCAATATGAGACTTGAGATCTTGGCTCTTGATCATCAAGTCGTCTACGTAGACTTCGAGGTTCCGTCCCTTTTGTTCTCGGAAGATCCGGTCCATCATCCGTTGGTAGGTCGCCCCCGCATTCTTCAACCCAAAAGGCATCATGTTATAGCTGAAGCATCCATCCTCGGTGATAAAGGTGACATCCTTGATGTCCGGTGGGTGCATGCGTATTTGATGGTATCCTGAAAAGGCATCTAAAAAACTCATTAGTGAAAAACCGACGGCCGAATCAACCAGCGCGTCGATTCGAGGCAAAGGGTAACAATCCTTGGGACATGCTTTATTCAAAAGAGAGAAGTCAATACACATTCTCCACTTCCCTTCCCCCTTCCTTACCATCACAACATTGCTCACCCACCCTGGATACTTGTTTGCAGATATGAACCCCGCCTGGAGCAGCTTTTCCACTTCCTCCCTGATAGGCTTGGCCATCCTGGAGGCGATGGCCCTTTTCTTCTGCTGGATGGGACGAACCTTGGGGTCAAGGTTGAGATGATGGCATGCCACATCTGCTTCAATCCCTGGCATGTCGGCCGCGCTCCACGCAAAGACATCAATGTTTTCCTACACGCATTTTCGGATCTCCTCCTGATCCTCAAGACCGAGTTCTCCGCTGATTCTGATCTTTTCTTTCCTTCCTTCTTTGGTTAGGATGTCCACCTCCTGTAGCTCAACTGCAGCCTTCAGCCTCGAGGGCTCTTCTTCTTCCTCCTGATCTTTCGGAATCTCCTCTTCCTTTGCCAGCCCCCCTCCTGGTTTCCGAGCTCTTGCTCTCCACCCTCCTTTCTCTCCACTGCCATGTCTACTTCCTCTACGAACCTCTCCTCCACCCGCACCGGGCCTCCTCCTAGCACTGACTCTTCCATCTCTCCTATTTTTCTTTTCCTTCTCTCTCTCCTCCTTCCCTTCTCTTCCGACCCTTGACTCCCCTGCCATTACTGGCTCCTCCGCAATGCCACCTCCCAGCTCCTCAATTCTACTCTCCTCTTGCTCCTCCCGTTCCAGTCTTCTCTCTAACTCTTCCGCGTCCCCCCTCCATGAGATAGTGTTTACTGCTGTCACATAACATTCCCGGGCCGCCTTCGGATCTCCTCTCACCCTGATCTGGGTCCCTCCTGAATTGAGTTTCAGACATTGATGAAAAGATGATGGTACACACCTAAAGGCACTAATCAAGGGGCGCCCGAAGATGGCGTTGTAACTGCTGGGAGCGTCCACTATCACAAAGCAGCAATTCCTGGACAGCCCTCCCAGGGTTACCTGGAGACCGACTCCCCCCTCCACTTCTTTCCTTTCTCCTGAGAATCCGAACAGCGGTCCGTCTGCTGCTAACACCCTCCTGGCTTCCACCCTCATCTCATTGAATGCCTTTTTGAAGATGACATTAACCGAGCTCCCATTGTCCACCAAGATCCTTGATACCGTGAAACCTTCGATAGCCGTCCGAATCACCAGCGCGTCGCAGAATGGGTCTTCGTGATCTGGCAAGTCCTTCCTGGAGAAGGTGATCTTCTCGTCCGGGGGCGGGGCTTGCGACGTCGAGGCGACACCTCGACGGTACATTGTATGAAGACTGGCCTTTCGGGTAGCCTCGATTCCCACCCCACCATGAATCACCCCGATCCCCCTCTATCCCCCACATCTGACCGATCTACACATCTATCCTCTTCCCCCACTCCGGTCATCTCTACTATCCGCGCCGGTGGCTGCTGCTCTCCCGCTCCTCTTCTCCCCTTCAGCTCCAGAAACTCTGGACATGTAGCTGTCGCGTGACCTTCCTCCTCGTGAAAGTCACAGAATGGTATAGCTACTTCCCCCTCCTGCCTCCCTTCTTGGTGATTCCTTCTCCTCCCTGCTCCGGCTCCCCCCCTTCCTCGCTCTCTTCCTCTTCCTCTTCCCCGGCCTATAGCCATAGCCTGCTGAGGCGGGGGTGGGAGTGGCCTAGGTCCCTGTCTCCACCCCAGCTGTGGCAACCTTCCTGCTCCTCCATGGTAGTAGTTCCTTCCCCCCGGGGGAAGACCTCTCCATTTCCCTTGAACCGGGCCTTCCGGTTGCCTCCAACTCAACTCCTGCGGTGCCGGCCCCCTTGGCTCCTCCCTTCTCCTCCCTTCCTGCTGCCTCGCTCCTCCTAGTTCTCTGGATTCTACCTCCGTCAGCCTTGCTAATTTCTTGGCAAAAGCCGGGTTCGCTGCTTCCATCGCTATCTCCTTGGCTGCCTTCTCCATCAACCCTTCAAATGATAAGGGTGCCTTCCTGGTGAGGCTCATTTTGAAAAAGCCTTCCCTGAGACCCACAGTAAAGGCCATCTGGAGAGCAAATCCCGGCACCTCCTGAATGTCCAGGATTTCCTCTTGGAAGCGATCCACGTACTGGGCTAAGGACTCGTCTGCCTTTTGCTTGATCAGGAAGATGGACTCCGGATTCTTCTTCCTCTTCTTCGAGGTCGAGAAGCGCAGCTGGAAGCTCCTACTCAAATCTTCAAAACCATATATTGACCCTGCTGGGAGTTGATGAAACCAGTCCCGGGCCTTGTCCTTCAAGGTGATCGCGAAAAGGCGGCACTTGAATGCATCCGTCATCGGCCTGATGGAGACCGCATCTTCGAACCATTGCAAGTGTTGGAGGGGATCATCCTTCCCCACATAATAAACCATCTCAGGCTCGCGGAACCCCTCCGGGACGGGAGCCGAAAGAACCAGCTCGCAAAAGGGGGACCCTCTCGCCAGGGGTCTCGCCGTCTCCACTCGCGCGACGAGATCTACTGGCGAGACGGCGCTCGCCGGGCTGGGGAACAACTCCCTTCCTGCCAGGTCTCGCCCGCTTCCCTCCACCACTTTCTCCTTTCCGGGCCGCCCTCCTGGCGCATCCTCGCCTACCCTTGCCGAGACGGCTCCTTCCGGAGGCAAGAGGCCCGGCCCCTGAGGTAGAGGGGTCACGCACTCGCCTCGCTGCGAGATCTGCTGCAACATCCCCATGATGCCCCCGATGGATGCCATGAATTCTTCCCTCCCAACATATCCTCCTGGGTTCTGGGACCCGCCCTCATTTCCTCCGCCCTCATCTCCTCCTCCTAGATCTCCTGCCATGAGATGATCCAAAGTTCTTCGACTCAGGCTGCGATCCACGCTCACCGCACCAAAAATGTTGAAACCAGTCGAACTAGTTTCCCCTAAAATCTCGGATCTAAGGCTGCAACCCACGCTTACTTTCTTTGAACCATGCTCCTAACAAGACACCTAAAGGAACAGACCGGGAGCTTCAGCTCGGAGGTCCCACCACTCACCCAGAAGGACTAGATTCCTTCCCCTCCCTAGCCAGTGCTGAGCTAGGTGTCTGAGTGAGAAGGAAAAAGAAGGTTCCACATCCTCTCTTCTCAGACACCTTACCGGTCTATTTATAGGCTTCAGGATTTGAACTGCAAATAACCAAAACAAGCATCTGTGAAATTACCTGAATACCCTGGGTTGGGTCTGCCAACAGCCAAACTCCGCTGTTCTGAAGAGCTATGAGCAGACCCCCGAGGGTAAAAGAGTAAAAAGGCCAAAAAGGATGAACCGCTTGCTAGGTGAGCCGGTCCCCACCTAATTGCTGAACCGGTCTTATCTCTTCCTGCCGACCCGATGCTTGGCGAGAGGACCACCTTGCGGCTGAAAAGGATTACCTCGCGGGCGAGACCCTCAGACGACATATAGACAATCTTCCTTTGACCCCCACCCGCCAGGCGAATGGTCCCACGTTTTGGCTCCTCTCGCCTATTGCGAGTAGACCCTCTTTTGGGCTCCTCTCGCCTATTGTGAGTGGACCCTCTTTTGGGCTCCTCTCGCCTATTGCGAGTGGACCCTCTTTTGGGCTCCTCTCGCCCATTGCGAGTGGACCCAGCTTTTAGACCTCTCTCGCTTAGGGCCTTGTCTCCTTTTGAGGATTCTTCTAATTCCCTCTCTGCCGGGTTCCCTCCAGTGAGCCCGAGGTTGTACACTGATCAAAATCTTGAAGGGTTGTAATATCTCCCTTGAAATAGATATTATTTGGTGGAAGTCACCTGATCAAAAACATGACAGTGTTTCCTATCATGGTGCTAGAAGAGTGGATGTACCCAAATTTGGGGAACCACTATAATTTATTATGTCGTCGGCTTGCACCTTTTCTTTAAGCTCTTGCTATTTTCTGTGATATTTAGAATAGTTCTCTAGTTTTCCTTGTGCTTAAATACTTATTAGTATGACCTATTTTTGTACTCGGATAGAATAGTTAAAAAAAGGCTAAATTATTTATAACACTATATTCACCCCCCCCCCCCCTCTAGAGTAGATCTGAATAACTCCCTCCTTTCAGATTTGTGAGTTTAAATGGCATCACCGTTAATTAATAAAGGCCATACAGGATACTGAATCTGATCTTCGGGATGTCCTCCTCCTGGATCCGGAGCTGATAATATCCCGACCTCAAGTCTAGCTTTGAAAACCAGTGGGCTCCCTCTAGCTGATCAAATAACTCATCCATTCTAAGTAAGGGATATGTATTCTGTACTGTTAGCCTGTTTAGACCTCTATAGTCAATGCACAGTCTGTGTAACATCCCATTTCCAACTAGACCCCTAAGAGTGGTTTTGTCATGACAAAACCCTAGGAAGCCCAAGAAAGAGTCAAGTGGACCTGGTGGTGTGGATAGAGGCACTATGGTCTACAAATAGTAAACTCCAAAGCCTTGGTTTAAGGTGATCATGAAGCTTCACCAAGACTCCAAGACCCCACCCATACATTTATAACCCTAGTAAGGGGTCAATGGGTCACTAAGGACCCATGGAGGGCAGCCAAAGGACCTGAGTTGACCAAAGTCAACTCTAACCCTAATTGGGTCAAATTGACCTACACAAGGGTCAATTATAGTCTCTTAGCCAAATGGACCACCCCTATACCTCCATAACCCTAGGTAGTGGTCAATGGATCACTAAGGACCCATGGAGGGTAGTCAAGGGAGCTAAGTTGACCAAAGTCAACTCTAACCCTAGTTGGGTCAAATTGACCTACACAAGGGTCAATTGCAATCCCTTACCCAAGTGGACCCCACCCATACCCTCATAGCCCTAGTGAGAGGCCAATAGGTCACCAAGGACCCATTGGGACCAATCATAAAGGCTAGGTTGACCAAAGTCAACTCTTGACCTAAAATGGTCAAAGTGCCCTAGTTAAGGGTCAAGTGACCTCCAAGGCCAATCCAACCCCACCTTGACCCTAGGGGAGGCTAATGGGTCACCAAGGACCCATTGAAGAAACCTCAAGGACCAATTTGACCTAGGTGGGCCCTAGTCCAACTTTGGGTCAAGTTAGCCCAAATGGGCTAACTCAAGCTCAAGCCCATTGCAATTGGGCTAACCTTGACTTTAGTGACCAAATGGACTTGTGGGCTGCCATAGGATAGGGAGGAGCCAAATTTCAGGCTTGGTGACTAGGAGAGAGAAAGCCACCCATGGAGGAGAGAGAAAGAGAAGGAAGAAGAAGGAAGGAGGACTTTGTGCTCCTCCTCCCCCCTCCCCAACCTCCCTATTCAATTCAAAAGAACAAGGGGGAGTGCAGCAGCCATTTTGGACTGGTTAGAGCAATCTCCACCCCCTACCAACCAAGCCGCCATTTTTGACCATGGCCAAAAATGGCACAAGGCATTCAGCCACCTAACTCCCCTCCTCTCCCTCTTTAAAAGCTTCACTGAGGTTCAAGGAGCATTTCCCACACTTTACCTGAAGGAGCCAAGCAATTTCCTGCATTTTTGAACAAGCCGACCACCACCAACCACCATGCCAATCTGGCGATCAGCACGGCTACAGCCGCCGCCACAGGTCCTCCTCCACTCCTTTTTACATGGGTAGTTCTTAGGAATTGTTAGGGCCAAGGTTCGGGCTCACCTGAGCCCGATCCAAGTGTCAAAATTAATGGATTTTCCATGGATTTCCACCTATCGGGATCGCCGGAATAGTGCTCCCCGGCGGCCGGGCCGCCGCCTAGAGATAGCCCCGACCACCACGAAGGTGTTGGCGGCGGTGGCCGGCCGGGGAGGTGGTCGGAGCACCGGCGGCAGCCGCTGGAAATTGGCCCAGGCAGAAGCAATCATGGTCGTCGGGTGGAGGAAGGAGATGACCAGATCCCGTCCGTTTGCGCCAAGATTCGTGCAGATAAATAAATATAGACTATAGCTTTTATGTATTAAGATTTCATTTATGTCACAGTTTTTGTATTTAATGTTATTAATTATAAAAAATAGCTAGACTACTTTGCAGAGAAAATGGTCAACACAAAAAATGTAGCCCTTTGAGTCTATTTTCATATAAAATTGGTTTGGACCAATTTGGGTGACTGGTTTGACCAGGGCACTCAATTTGGTGGGGTCTATACATATGTCTAGGCAGACATTAAACAGAGTGCCCACACTTCATCCATAGCCCAAATGAGTTGAAATTTTGGCAGGTAGTCACCCTAACTAATATCTAGACCTTGCCCAAATATGGGAATTTTTGCAGATAATGTTTCTATAGTTTTGTAAATAATTTAATTTATCTAGTGTAAATTAATTTATGGGTCAAATGAAGTCCAAATTCATCCAAATTTTGGTGGGAGATATATGAGGTCAATATAGACCTCTATTTAAAATTTCATTAAGTTTGGAGGTGATTTGAATGGAAATCATGCAAACCCTAGCCTTGCCCTAAGAAGGGCATTTTGGTCCAAAAAGTAATTTTTGCTTAGAGTGTCCAATTCACCTCAACAGAGGTTTAAATTTGGAACACTTACATTTCATGAACTTGTGCACCTTCCAATGAAATATGGGGAGGTTTGGAATTGATTTGCCCCAAGATCCTAGGTCAAACCCTAAGGAAGGGCTTTTGTACCTTGTGAAGGGCATGTGGCCAAAACACCTTGTATGAGTATGAAATTTTGTAGGAAGGGTATTATGGTAACTATAACCCTTTGGTTAAAATCTTAGGGTGTTTTGGAAAATTTGGGACCCACAAAACCCTAACCCTATTTTAGGGCACAAATATTGTAGGGTTAAAATGGGCTAGCTAAACTCCTCAAAATAAGGTGAAATTTTGGTAGATTGGTCATAAGGATATTATAAGCCTCTGGTAATTTAATTGGGAATTTTGGGACAATAGTTATAGTACTTTATTTGTAACACAAGGGATGCCTCAATTTAATAAATTGAATTTTATGGTCCCTCTGACCCTTGGGAGGTCATGAAAGTTTGGCAGAGGAAGTTTTAAATCATTTTATGTATATATAAATTTTATGAAAATTTTTGGATATATATTTGAGGTACTTACTTCACAAGCTTGTTAAATGAGGAAATTATTCAATAATTTAATTAAGATTATTTACTGATAAATAAATTATAAAATTTCGCCCAAATCATCTATATGCTATTAGAATCATACTGGAATTTTCTCTGAATTTTTGAAAGCAATATAGTCTTTTATATTTCTTTAAATGAATTTTCAAGGGTTAAAATGAAATAGGAATTTTGGGAATAAACCTTACTGATAAATTTTGATATTTTGGAAGATGAGTTAAATCCTTATTTTAAATATCCTATAAAATTAGTGGAATGATATCTTGCCTGAAAATGGTACTTCATGTTCATTATTGGAAATTTTAGTCACTAGAATAATTAAATAAATTATTAAATAAATAAGGAAAATTTTGGGTCTCTGGATTTAGGGCTTAAAGGACATAATGGACCTCCATTAATTATTATAGGAGTATTGGATGATTATTTGATGTACTCCCCATTTTGCATGACATTTAACCTTGTGGTCTGCATTTAGTAAATTGTTGAAAGGAAATGATTTAGCATAATTAGAGTTAGCCATCTTGCTGGATTTTGTAGATGTGGATGAGTCATCCTAGAAGTTCAGGTTAAGTAGTGAGATATGAGTCGGTAGTGTTGAGAAGTGCTTGTTCGACAAAAGATCGTCTTTCCCCGTAGAGTGAAAGGTCAAAATCACCTTAGGTTTAGTCTACCGTAATATGAAAAAGAAATGGGTAATGGATATGGGATTAGTTACCAACCAACAATAATAAGTGCCTTGCGAAAGGGAGCTTTGGGATTCAGCCCATCATAGCTCCTAGTGCCCTTGAGAGCTCTTTACAGGGAATACCTTGGGTAGTCCTGGGTAAAACCTAAGTCATAGGTATAAAATCGCCACAAGAGTAAATAGTAAACTTAGGATTTCATACTCTCACACCCCAATATCCCGGGAGATAGTTTGGGTTACTCGGGCAATAAGCCCAGTGGTTATGGTGATGGACATGGTGGCCCGGGGAGCTTCAGCTCGGTTGTTGATTATGACGGACGGGATAGTCCGGGGAGCTTCGGCTCGGTTGTTGATTTATGACGGACGGGATAGTCCGGGGAGATTTGGTTCGGTTGTTGTTTGGACTCATAACTATTTCATGTGCATAGAAGGTATAAGGTGGTGGGTCTTCGGTATTGGAGGGTCGATGCACCGACGCCAATACGCTGACTCGGCATGTGTGGTTAGCACTTCGCCAACAGAAGTCCAGTGCGCCAGCCGGCAAGAGTACGCAGGAGTCCGCTTTGTGCACCAAGCGTTGAGGCGTACGATAAGTCTGACCGGTAGTGCTTTACTGGTTTAGAGGTGGGCGATGCCCAACCCACCGCTTCCGTCTGCCACTACGGAGGTATATTGGGAGGTAACGGCTCCGAAAGGGGGAACTAAAGGTCTGTGTACACAGAGTCGAGTGGGTGAGTTGCACTTGCATGTTCACATCATAGCATAATTGTATTTCATAGCATAAACATTGCATATAACCTGACACCGAATGTATAAGTGGTATGGGACGCTCTATACATTAGGCCTTGCAAAACGACCCCTTGGCCTATAAGTTTGTGCGAGCGTGCTTATAAGTCAAGGTTCTCTTCCAGTATTAAATATTTAAGCCTGCTAGAAAAAAAATGACACCCTATCGTATAAATCGGTATGGGACTTCTTATACGATAGGAGCCCTGCAAGAGATCCCTTAGCTTATGTGTATTCACATAAGTTAAGGTTACTTATTCTAAATTTGTATCATTATTACCATACTTAGAACTGCTAGTCTAATTCCGCTGTCATCTGCTATTTGACATTCTCCACTTTCATGTCCTTTCCTTTCCTTCTCCCCGCTCGGTGCTTAGGAGCCATGGGTAAAGGGGCGGAGGACGATAGGACTTAGTCTTTTAGACTAACGGTTTTCGAACCACATCATTTAGGGGACGACGGAGCCCAGCATAGAGGAGTAGCCCCGGAGGTCGGCACGCTTGGAGATCGGACAGTCTAGTACTGGAGTCCAGACAGCAGGGACTGTGAGTCCCAAAAACTAGTAGTTGTATTAGTTTGCTTCCGCGATGAGTGATTTGTAGTGAGGACTTGATGTACCGGGCATAAGCCCGAGATTTTTATTATATGTACTATCTGTGGACACTCCCTCCGTGGAGCTTATTTTCTATACATGTGATTTTCAGTGGACTTGTTTTCATTCTATTGCTACAGTTGTGATCGATTTTGGCCGGCAGAATCGGCATCTTGTAGTGACGACCTTCCCGGTGCGAAGGTATCATCGCAAGGTGGCGATTCTGGGCCTAAGACCCCGGTGTCGAAAAAGAAAAAAAATGGGGGTCTTACAGTCTGAGTGTCACATCTTTCTTCTTTATAGACAATATGGGGGATCCCCACAACGAGAAGCTTGGTCTGACAAACCCAGCTTAAACCAACTATTGCAACTGGCTCTTAAATTCTACTAGTTCCTTTAGGGCCATCCGATATGGAGCCCTAGATACTATCTTAGCTCTCGGCACAAGCTGGATCCAAAAGTCCTTTTCACGATATGGTGGTAGTCCTTATAGCTTCTCTGGGAAGACATAAATGAAATCCCATACCACCAGGATGTTGGAGATAGAGTCTTTTTCCTCGATCATCTCGAACAACATCTGATAAACCTTGTCTCCCCACAGGTGGGACTTGACGGCCTGGATAGAGGAAAGCAGACAGCGGGAGACTGGGGTAGTACCATCGAAGGTCGCGTAGGTGTTGTCGTATCTCAGCACAACCTTCCTTATAGTGTAGTTAATTTGTGCATGTTTCTAGGTGAGCCATGTCATTCCCAAAACCAGATCAAAGTCCGGCATCCTCAAGATCGTTGTTGTATCTTGATTGTTAGTTCGTCGATGGTCACCTCTAGAAGGCATTTTGTAGTATATAGGATCTTTGTCCCATTGTGAATATGCACCCTCCTAGTGAATCCCATAAAATGTTGGACCTGGTCCTAGTCCTTGACAAAATCCTCCACAACGATGTTGTGAGATGCTCCCGTGTCGAATAAGGTATAATTCAGCTTGCCACATATCATTACTATTCTTGAATTTGTTAATCAATCTTAGGTGGCTAGTTGTATAGTTTTCCTCCTTAGTTCTACCATTTTAATACCAACTTATTATTTAGCGGAAAAGAAGGATAGGAAATTAAATTTCTAGGTTACCTGTTATAACCCTATATGGGTCTCAGGGTTGAGAAATATCCAAAGCATACATCTGATCTCTATCCAACCTACGGTCGTCGCCTTGGAATCCACATCCTCGACCACGTCCCCAGCCCCTAAGCTATTGAGCAGGTGGAGTAGCATAAGGTGCTAGTAGTGGTGCCTATCTTCTGGGGAAGTTAATCTGAATGTGTACAGGTAGGTGGCAGTGGTAGAACACTAGCGGGGGAGGTGCCCCATCCTCTATCATTGGCATCTCCCGCATCTATGATGGCTGAGGGGTCAATACTTCCGGATCTCTCTACTCCTGTCTATGCTTCGGGCGAGGCTGATCCCCAACTCTCTGATCCCTTTATTATTCCATCCTGCCACCAATAATTACATCATCTTCCGTTATTTTTCCCTTGCCTCGATTCGTGAGTTGGTCTGCCTCCAACTTCTTTGTCATCTCCCGGATCTGGTCTAGGCTACCGTCGGAAACAAAAAGGAGTGTCTGCCTCAAGTTGTCCTGAATTCCCTTGTAGAACCTCTTCGCGTAGCCACCATCATCCAGCTGATATGAATCCGCAAAGCGAGCTAGGTGAGTAAACTCTCGGTAGTACTCCAAAACTGACCTGCTGCCCTGCCTTAACTGAAGGAATCTGTCCCATAGCTAATCTCTCACAGATTGTGGCATAAATTGTTCCAAGAACGCTGTCTTAAACTCATCCCAAGTGAGGTCTGTGCCCTCAAATCCTGCATAGGAGGTGTCCAGAAGGGACTTCCACCACCTCATAGCGTGGGACTCAAAACATGAAACAACTAAAGATATGGCAATATCAGTCGGGCATCGTATCTCGACCAATATCTCGTGAATGATGCCCAGCCATTCTTCTGTCAGGACAGCTAACACCGTCCTAAATATGATGGAGGGGACAGGCCTTGAAAAACTCTCAGCCAGTTTGCCCCGTGGTTTTGTTAAGTAGTCGGAGCCTGCTGTGTCCAAAAAGCCTCCAAGATGGTCGTCAGTGTCTGTCCCATCTCCAATTGCTGGAACGGAGAAGGAGCTGGAGGGGGGGGGACGCCATTCTGAACCGGAGGTGTTCCATGTTCAAAGGTCAAGTTTCATTATAAGCATCAAAAGGGTACCCTTATATTATGGTTACTTAATACTTAGTTAAGATTGGACTGTTGCATGAGATTTCTACATGGGCACACCATAGCTTCCACTACTTAGTTTGTCCATAAAATAAACTCGAGCGGGGGTTTCCCAAGGATTGTGTACTTCTTTTCTTCGAGTTGAGATTTCCCTATGATACCAGTTGTAAGACCCTTTTTTTCCTGGTCTTCTGCCTAGAACCGCCGCTTTGTGGTGACACGAACTCTTGATAAGGATGACACCATAAACCGATGATTCTGCTGGTAAATACTAGAGCATATCTTTAAAGGAAAAGAAGTAGTATCATAAAGATAACCAGTGCACATCGCATGCAATATATATAATTAGTCCACACAATCAAAGATGAACCAAGACATATAAAAGGGTCACCTGCCCAGTACATAAAATCCTCACTACAAACGCTCGTAGAAGTAAAGCTACTAGACACTCACTGATCCCATGACTGATGCTGCTATTGCCACACCTTGACAATCCTGGTTCACATCCTCCTGGATGTGATGTTTAACCTGGTGATGTACCCTATCTCCCAGTTAGAGTCCCTGGTGTTATGCCCATCAGGCTTTAAGTTTAACTAAGTCTTGGTCCCCCTCGCTCCCCCCTGTGACACCTAGGCACCGTGTGGGGGAGGATGAAAGGGAAGGGACTGAATGCGGAGAGTAAGGAAGAGCAGATGATAATGGCCCTAGCTATCACCTGGTAAACGTATCTATCATATTAATGACAGGTATATAAACAGAAAGTAAGAGTAGCAGTATAATAGAAGCAACAAATTAAAGTAAAAGTAGAGCAGCTATTTATCATCACAGAGAATATAACCATAACTTATAAGAATGTCCATACAGACTTATAAGTTAAGGGGTTGTTTTGCAAGGCTTAATGTATAAAAGATCCCATAATAATCAATATGTGAGGGGTAGGGTTTTATGCAAGTTATGTACGACATGAAATACTATGTATGCTTGATGATATGTTCCACACAAGTGCAACTCACCCACCCGACTCTATGTGCATAGATCTTTAGTTCCCCCATTTTGTGTCAGCTAAACTCTCGGGTACCTCTTATAGTGATAAAATGAGGTAGTGGGTTAGGCCTCCCCACTCCTAGGTCGGTATCCACACTACCTAACCTAGACCCTACGTACAACTCGATACACCAATAAATAGGTGCTATAGAGTCTCTTGTACTAGTGCTAGCCAATCCACAAGTCTTTCATGGCTAAGTAAATACTTACACTTGCCGAGTCAACATATCGACGTCAGTGTGAACGATCGTCAAATAATGAGGAACCACCACTTAATGCACATGCACACATGCTATAAGGAGCTTCTGAACCATCTGCTCACAAATCTAAGCCAACTACCCTCCTTAGATGATGGAGTGGCTGTAAGTGAATGTAGTTTAATATTGGTTACTCTTTTAGTCTGCTTATTCTTACAGTTTATTGTCAAACTTGTACTACCTAGGGCATGCCTTGTGAAGGGCTCTTGAGGTCACTAGGAACTAAGATAGGGTGAAGCCCAAATCTCCCTTTCTCAAGGCACTTATTCTTATTGTTACTACTTTTTACCAACCCTATCCCATATTGCCTTTTTAGCTAATCCTAAGTGGATTTATATTCCCCGAGAAAAGACGTTACTCCATCAGCCCCAAGCACAACCCCATCTCCAAGTTACCAAGACTACTTAGCATTTGGCCCTAAGGGTGACCTCATCAAGATTCCACCCAACCTGGTGTATCCACTATATCTCCACCCATGTATAGACTATATTCTGCCCAGAATACTTGAATTTAATATATAAAGTCCAAGTGATCTATCCTAAGCGTATGAAAGTAAATACTCCAGATTTCTTTGCCTACAACCTTATAACTATTACTGGGGGTCTACCATGACTTATTGAGCCCAAAATAAGAACTTGGTATTTTCCTAATTAAATCAGCCTTTAAATAATTTTCCCTAAATCATTAATCCCAATGATTATGAACATGAAGTATAAACTTTTGACATGCAATGATCCCACCAAAATTTCTAGAGCTTCTGCCTTTAAACTTATTTTCCTAATTAAATCAGCCTTTAAACTTATTGACTAATTAATGACAAGGTATGAGTTTCATAATTTTCCAGAGATGATTTCTATCATAAACCCAAATATAAACTTTTTTATCTAAACAACCATTAACAAAGAGACTACAAGATTTAATCATCCATAAATTATAATAAAATTACCATAGGTAAAATATGATCAGAAAGTTCTACTGCCCAAACTTCATCATCTTTAAATTTCTTTTTTCCACATAAATAAATTAATGAACAAAACATCTCCTATGGCATTTTGTAAAGAAACCTCTGTTTAATCTCTTTCAAAAATTACATTAAAATTAATAGGGCATATTTTTGGTCTAAAAAGTTTACTGACCAAGTTTCATAATTTTCTAGTACTCAGTTTGTCCTAAAACAATTTATTTTTCAATTTAACAATTTCTAAAATTACAAATGGAGTTTCATAATTTTTCAACCAAAAATTACAATAAAATTAGCATACATAAATAACTTTTAAAAAGACTTATTACCCAAGTTTCATGATCATTCAACACTGGATAGACATGTATTTTGCACTTGATAGGCAAGTTCATATTCTTGTTAATAAGTGATTTGTGGGAGAGAATTACTCATAAAATTCTAATTAAATTAACCAAGGTGTCTCTCCACCCAATGAAACTACCTACAAAGTCTTGTGCCAAGACTTGAAGACTTGACCATATTCCCTTCATTAACCCTAATAGGCAACCCTAAGGTTTGAAAAGGGGTTTCATGATATTCCAACCCTAAATACTTCTATAATTATTCCAAGGGATTTTTCAAGTGATAATATGTCATGGTCCATGATGATGCAGAATTTGACCTAAGTTATTAATACAAAAATCTAAATAATCTTACATAAATATATAGATATTGTTAATTTTATCTGTTAAACCGTATCTTTTTATAATTCTATCCTAACCAAGCTTATTTTACTATTTTGTAGGATCTCGAGACAAGTTGCATTATTAATTCTACAGAACACGCCTTCAGTTAGGGCGTGCCAAATTAAATGTCGAGTACAGTCATGCTACCGTGTTACTGAACCATATTCAAGAAGAGAATGAAGCCACAATGGTCCGATGAGATTCTTTCTCCTAAGTATGAAAGAGGCTAGCAACTTTTGACTATGAATTCAACATGTGTTCTTAAAGAAAGCTTCTTGGAAAAAGAGAAAGTTAGCCAACATTGACCATGCTTTTCAAGCATGTGTCTCATGACAAATGTGAAAAGGAGTAGCCGTCATTGACCTTTTAACCAACATGTGCTTTTTGACCAAGGGAAGCTTCATCCTCATGCTATCTACCACCTCTACCTCCTTGGTTTTGGCCCTATAAATAGGCATGAAGGAAGAGGGGGAAGACATCATCCTTCCTCCTTCATTTGAGCCTACTAGAGAGTTGTTGGGTGTTTATTTCAGAGTATTTTAGCTTAATGTTTTAATGTTTTAACGTTCTTGCAATCGCATTTAACATACTTGTGCTTTTTTTGGAAACTCTTTTTATAATGTCCTTATGTCCTCTTTATGACTATTGTGCAATACGAAATAAAATAGTTTGTTATTTCCTTTCTCTCTCTCCTTTTTATTATGCATATTCTTAATTTTCATTTCTTATATTATGGGCAACTAAACTTTGTTTAGTACTTGATCGAAATAATCCAAGGAATGAAATGATCTCTTTTTATTAATCCATATCTTCTCTTTCTCTTTGAACAAATATTTAGGATTTACCCTTGATTAATTTATTGAGTGGTCATATCATCGATATATGATTTTCTTTTCTATTTTCATACTCTAGTAGCTGAAAGGATCATGCGTATGGATTTATCTCTGATGGGTAAAGGAAGTTGAATGCAATCCTTGAAATATGACGACGTAAATTTCTCGTATTAGAGTCAAATCCAATAGAGGGTTTCACAACATAAAGAGAGTTTTAGGGGTTTCAATTATAGAATGAAAGTTCAGATGAACAACCTAAACTTAGTTGGGCGTAGCCTTGAAAGAGGTGTATTCATATTTTGGGAACCTCCACGGTCCAAGCATCTTCGTTAAAAAGAATTTGGGTTTTATCTATTTTCGGTCATTTTCATTCCAAGGTTATTCAAGATCAAGTACTAACCTTTTAATTATTGCTTAATCATCCTCTTTTATCGTATAACCGATCTCTTATTTGCAACAAACTCAAAGTATCTAATTGATAAAATAACTGAAATCTCTATGAAGTAGAAGTAATCGATGCGCCTTAGTTCTTATACAACCTTAATATTATATTCTATACTATAAATGATAAGGTACACTTGCCTTTATTGATTATAGATTCGGAGAACATCATCTTCATATTTATCTTCTCTCTTTCATAAAACACCTCCGTGATTTTCTCCATCAAGTTTTTGGCGCCGTTGTCGGGGACTTGCGTCGATATTTCAAAAAAAAAGAATAACTGTTAATTTTATCATTTTATTTTCTCAAATATATATATATATATATATCTTAATGAGATACCTAAAATCGCCTAAAAAGAATAAAAACAAAAAAATTCAATTAATAATTTTTAAACTCATTTTAAATTATTTGTCTCTCACTTCTTTTTTCTTCTAGTACATTACCCGAGCAAGATCTTCGAATAATCCTGAATCCCATTTTGATCCAGAAATTGAGCGCATCTTTAGGCAACGCCTTCAATCTCGTGGACAAGATTTACCAATTATTCTCGAAGAATCTATCGGAGATACTAATATAGTAACTATGGGTGACCACAATCCTAATGAAGCCCAGCAATGGACCATGTCCTATTATGCACGACCAAACTTGGAAGGTACACAATCTAATATTGTTCTCCCTATTATAGCTAATAATAATTCTGACATCAAGTCTAGCATCATCCAAATGGTGCAACAATCAGTTACTTTTAAGGATTTACATGACAAAGATCCAAATCAACATCTTTCAAATATTCTTAAAATCTGTGATACATTCAAAATCAATAGTGTTACTGATGATGCCATTTGATTACGACTATTTCCCTTTTCTTTACGGTCAAAGGCCAAACAGTGGTTAGGCTCTCTTCCTAGAGGATCTATCACTACATGGGCCGAAATGGCGGAAATATTCATGACTAAATATTTTCCTCCTGCCAAGACCGCCAAATTACATACTGATATCTCTTCATTTATGCAAATCGACTCGGAGACGCTCCACGATATATGGGAGCGCTATGAGGAGCTTTTGCGTAGATGCCCTCACCATGCACTTCCTACTTGGCAACAAGTACAAATTTTTTATAATGAAATAAATTTCCAAACAAGGCAGATGATTGATGCAACCGCTGGGGGTACTCTAAATAATAAAACCACAGAGGCCTCTTAAGAGCTTTTTAAGGAGATGGCCAGGAATGCCTATCAGTGGAATGTTCCCCGAGAGCACCCTAGCAAGCCGACAGGACTTTATGAAGTTGATATGACAACTAATTTAGCTTTACAACTTAAACGTTTAAGCAAGCAAATGGAATAGATGTCTGTTTCCTCTGCCACTCCTTCTTGGACTAATAATAATAGTAATACTTTTATTGAAGAATGGTTTGATTTCATGGGGAATCTTACTCGGCCTTCCTTTAACCCAAACAACGCTTCGTATAATAATGCTTGCAATCTGGGTCAAAGGAACCACCAAAATTTCTAATGGAGAAACCAAGGTAATGCCCAATGCCCGCCTAATATGAACCCACCTAGTTTTCTTCCACCACCACCAAAGCCCTCTTCGCTTGAAGAGGTATTTTCTAAATATGTTGCCTTCGAACGAATCCAACATACGGAATCTCACCGGATCTGTAAAGAACTTAGAGAATCAAATTTGCCAGCTTGCAAAAATGATTGTCGAGTGCCCGAATGGAGCTTTGTCAGGCAACACTGAGATGAATCCAAGGGAGAATGCAAATTCCATCACCCTCCATAGCGGAAAGGAGGTAACCTCTCAAAATAGGATTGAGCCCGAGGTAACTGTTTCTATCCCCCTCTAGTTTTATTTTCTAATTCTCCGAATGCTTTGAAATCTCCTCTTATTTCTACTTCTGCACCCCCTTATCCATCTAAAATTTAAAATAAGCGAGTAGAGGAACAATGCAAAAAATTTTAGAAATTTTAAAACAAATTCATATAAATGTTTTCTTTTGCGAGGCAATCTCTCAAATGCCTAAATACGCGAAATATCTCAAGGAGTTAATCTCCAATAAAAAGAAACTTGAAGATATATCACGTGTTTCCCTCAATGCAGAATACTCGGCGGCTTTATTAAATAAATTGCCTCAAAAATTAAATGATCCAGGACAGTTTTCTATCTCGTGCCTCTTTAGCAATTTATTAGTAAAGCATGCCCTCGCCGACTTAGGTGCTTGTATAAATCTATTGCCTTACACTTTATTTAAGAAATTGGGATTAGGAGATCTAATCCTAACAAAAATAAGTATACAACTAGCAGATCGTTTTGTTAAGTATCCAGTAGGGGTAGTGGAGGGCATGCTAGTCAAGGTTGGCAAGTTCATATTTCTTTTGGACTTTGTCATTCTTGACATCGAAGAGGATGCTGAAGTACAACTCATACTCGGTCGCCCCTTCCTTGCCACCTCCCGTGCAATAATAGATGTGAGTAACGGAAAGCTCCTCCTTCATATTGGAGATGGTGAAGTTACTTTTAATATAACCCCTCTATGCGCAATTCTCTTTCAAATGATGATCCTTGTTACCATCTAGATACATCATTTGAAGAAGATTTTTCCTCATTTTCTAATTCTGGTCCCACGTCTTTTGATGATGTGGAACATGCCAAATTATTTTGTTTTAAGGAATCATCTCATTCTTTGCCTCCTGAGCCAATTGGCTTAGAGAGCATTAAAATTACGACCTCTTACGAAGTACCACCCACTCTTGAGCTTAAGAAACTTCCAGAGCACCTAAGATATGTATTTTTAGAAAAAGACACTAAATAACATGTCATCATTTCTTCTACTTTGTGTGATTCGAAAATTTCCGAATTAATTCAAATCTTAAATAGGCATCGTCGAGCTATTGCTTGGCAATTATCTGATATTAAAGGTATAAGCCCCTCCTTCTGCACACACACAAAATATTACTTGAAGATAATCCTTGCGATAGTGTACTAAAATAATTCAATAAACAACTACTAATCACCTAGAGGGGGGGGTGAATAGGTCCAATTCTTTATAATAGCCAGTTTTAGGATTTTTAATAAGCAATTCTAGTTATCTTATCATTCAAGCATCACAGATAATCAGAATATGCAAACACAGCACGTAGACACACAAATTTATATTGGTTCCCCAGTATTTGGGTACATCCACTTTCCCCCTTCGCCTATCTAGCAATGAACTAGATTCGGCCCAACTTCCTTCTCCTCAGATCCACAGTTCTTTCCACTCAGAACCCTTCTAGGTTCCTACAAATAAGACTTCTTCAAGTCCTACAGCTTAGATCCTTCCAGATACAACAACTCAGATTCTTCCAAAGAATCCTACCTCAGAGTTTTCAAACTCCTACCTCAAGCAATATGCCCTACCTCAGCCCTTATAAATACAGGCTTACAACTCAGAAAGATAGACTTTCCTACAGTCAGATCTATATAGATCCTACAAGTTTGATTATAATGATTTAAGAATTTCTTTACCCAAAGAGAGAGAAAGGGGTAAAGATTACTTTACCAATAATTTGAAATTGGTCCCTTCTAATCCTTGCAAATCTTGGATCAGATTCAACCTGACTTAGCTTCTTCAAAGCTTCTTGAATTCAGAGAACTAGGTTGAATCTTCAAAGAGTAGATGGAATTGATCTTAAATCTGTATCCTTCTTCTTCTTCTTACATATTTGATTCTGTAATCTAAGCTGATCTGCATAGATCCAGCCTTCAAGATGTTGTCGAATTGTTCTTTTGTTACTCTTTTTTTTTTCTAGTAGAAATGTTCTATTTATAGAAGCCATCAGTGATAACCTGTTGAGCCGGTATCTGAATGACATCTGACAGTTCTGACAGCTTTGACAGTTATAACAGCTGTCACTTCTTAGATCTGGAAATCTACAACTTGGTCTCAACAGTAGACAGTAGACAGGTCTTCATACTGTGTTGACATAGATTGTTAGATGTGTCAACACATCAAGCTGGATGTCAACACATTGCCTCGATTTTTTCAATAATTTTCACTTTCTGTCGACACAGCTTTCCTCTATAGTCCCGACACAGATAATATAGAATATTTCGACATAAATTCCTTAGTGTCGACACAGCTTTTCCTTCAAAACAGTTTTCAACCCAAGTCCTGTGTATCGACATGTCTGCTTAAGCTTACTGTCAGTACTTCTAGTCACAGTGTGTCGACACTAGTCCAGAGTGTCGACACAATTGATCTTAGACTCAGCATTCAGTGTGTCGACTGTGATCATTTATGTCGACACAGCATGTGTTGACTGATATCTCTGTATACAAGTCCTGTGTGTCGATACAGCTTTGCTCTTGTACTCGGCATTGCTTCATCAAAAGGTGTCGACATTGCCCAAGTGTCTCAACACTTTTGTACTTAGAAAAAAATCTTCTTCATTTCTTTAGCCTACACAAGTTAACTTAACAGACATCAAATACAAAATGATGTATACCATTGAGTTAAGTAAGACTTCTCCAAATCTAGTACAATTTCCAATGTACCCAACAATCTCCCTCTATTTGCAGAAGTCATAACCTCAAGTCATTGATATACACCATTATAATAACCAACACAAATAATGATGTACTAAACTATCACACACAGGGTTATCAATAAGCAGAAAGTATATATGTATGTCAAAGAGTTAAATATTGTGCATCTATCATCACAGATTAACATCACAGTGATATTCATCACATATTAATTTAAAACATGACAGATATATCCAATAGAGGAATTTTCTTCCCATTTCAAATCAACAGTAAGATTTACATGATGTTAATAAAAGATCAAAACATATTATAAAGTTCTTTTAGAAATTCTAGACATATAAACCTAGGTTAATTTGAGCTCCTTGATAACTATCCCTTTGTTAGGTGGTATTGTTGATTTTGCTTGTGTCTTATCAGCAGCTGACATCTTCCCTTTTTATTTTTCTTTGGCCTCCTCATCCTTCAGCTTCTGCCTCTCAAAATAATTATAGGGTTTAGGAAAATACTTGCAAGGCTCAATAGAGTCTGTAGGAATTGTTCCATCCTTTATATCCCTTCTGAACTTGTAAATATCATCCATTTGTTTAAGATATTTGTCCCATTCCTTGGTGGAGTACCATTTCACTCTGTCACTCCTATTATTTTTGACTGCTTTCCAAGCAGTTAGTATTATATTTCGTAAGATTGGGCTCCATTATTCAAAGTCAGGTCTTGCTTC
This sequence comes from Platanthera zijinensis, assembly GCA_039513925.1. NCBI lineage: Eukaryota > Viridiplantae > Streptophyta > Magnoliopsida > Asparagales > Orchidaceae > Platanthera > Platanthera zijinensis. The sequence goes on from CM077098.1 coordinate 14,046,677, forward strand.
AGCCTACTCCCTGAACATTTTCTTAGACAACAGGATCTCTTGCTCTTTCTGAAGGAGGGCATAATCCATCTCTACTTCTTCAAGAATAATAGGCATGTTATCCAGTGGAGGACTGTACATATCCTGAACTTTCTGAAAAACTTGATCAAAGTCACCAGGTGGATAGATGATCTGAGCAACCTCTGCTTGGACTCCTTCCAAGTATTCTTCCATTTGAACTCCAGATTATGCTGTCTTGTTGTCATCACAAAGAGGTGGATATCCTAAGGTAGCTCTGAGTGAATTGTTGATCAACTTTGCATGGTCAGATCTAGCCTCTACAAGGACTCTCTCCCCCTTTATGACTTCTTGGTAGATATGATCCCTGAGGTCATCTTTCTGAAATCTAATCTGGTCTTTGATGTGATAATTACCTGTAGTATAGTAATCCTTGAATTTCTTGAACTAGTCTGTTATAGCTGATTCTGAGGTCTTTATAGCTGTTGTAATAGCATTCAGATTTGTTTTGATTTGTGCTTCAATGGCACTGACCTTTGTATCCACATTATTATTAAGCGTAATGGTTTGCTCTACTAGCTTTTCCAGTGTAACTCTATGAACCTCAGCAATGTTTTCATTCAGCCTTTTCTGATTGTCAAGGGCATAGCCCATTTTAACATCTAATTCATAAATTGTTTTCTTATTTTCTTCTTGTTGTTTAGCAAGGAAGACTACTGCATTTCCTCCTTAGTGAAAGCAGTCAGTCATTTCCTTCTTATTGAGATTAACTTCAAATCTAATTGATTTGATATCCTGGGCTAGTTGAAGCTGTAGATCCTTATTACTTTCATCAATATACTTCTCTATTATTTGTCTTTGTGCATCCAGTTTCAGTTGGAGTTGCACCATGAGGGAAGAGAAATCCATTGAAAAAGCAGGAGTATGTGCAGACTGTACTGCCTTCTTGTAGCTTATGTTGTTCTTCCTCATTTCCATTAGTTTAATCTTATTTAGCCCTGAGGCTTCTTCTTGAGCTTATGATTCTGAGGAGCAGGCTACATCCACAGCCTGAGGCTAGATATCAGGAATTTGTACTAGGGCAAGGTCTGGTACCTCCCCCTCAATCTGTTCATATTCTTGGAGTGTGGGCCGGTTGTCCTTCTAGACTTCTAGCAAAGTATTAGTAGGAGGAACATTGTCCCCAGTAGACCCAAACTTCTCCCCCTGGACATTAGCTTCTGATTCTAAGGTCTCTTTCTCAGCAACTTGTTCTAGCATAGTTTGTGCTTCATGCTCAGCTTCCATATCAGAAGCTTTGTTTATGTCATTGAGAACCTCTAGGATAGTGAGATTTGCTGCCTCACTATCCATGAGAACATTAGGATTTTATCCCCCTTGAATGGAGATCTTTGGTAGGTCTGGTACCTGATCAGTGTCCATTGGAGGTTGTTCCTTTTCCTCATCCTCTTCTGAACTAAACTTGACTACTTCTTCAGAATCACTAGATGATGCAACAACTAGTGGAACAGTTTTATTTTTCTGTTGCTTATTTACTGGAGAAGGTATAGGAGCAGGACACTCCTTTGTCAGTACCCTATCCCATCGAGACAAAATCCTGGTGTCCATTCTTCGCATGTGATTGATTTATGATCCAATAGCATGAGTTAGAATATCTAGTACAACAGATACCAGGTACAAACTTAAGATCCTACCCAGGTTGGGCTTCTTGATTTCTTCTTTTATTCTGTCAAAAACTATTGTGGCACAATCAGTTTTTAACGAGAATATGACCCTGATCATCAGGCTGAACATGAAGGAGGATATCCTATCATGTCCACCAGTCTTGCACAACAAGACCTTTCCTATTACTTTGGATAAGAATTTTCCTTGGGAATTCATCCCTTTTCTATTCATTGAGGATCCAATCTTTGTGGCTGCACTCAGACCATACCATTGTAAACCCTCTATAATCCTTGTAGGAGCAATCTCGTCTTCATATTTGAGCAGATGCAGTTGTAATATCGTGCTCAATCTTTTGGAAGTAATCTTGAACTGTATTCCTTTAACACTTGACCTAACCTTTTGTCCTGTAGAATCTAGCTTCGCATTAGTGTAGAATTTGATTACTTCTTTCTTCCAAATCTTGGTATGTTTAGAAACCACAAACTCCAGTCCTGCTACGTTGATTAAGTTGATGACTTGTTGAATCTCATGTGAAGCATCGTTGAATGCATTACGAACTAGTTCATAACCCTCGTTGATGTTGTCATCCAACTTTTGCACCATTGGTTCTTGAAGGAGAAGAGGTTGAAGGAGGTAGAGACTTGAGTTGTAGCTCTCGACTCAGTTTAAACTCTTAAGAAATCTAAGTCGCATGGTCGACTCATTACCGTTCTTACCTATTTATAGGGTTTTAAATTTGGAAGGTCAAACGACGCGCCCAAATGTTGTGTGTCGACACAGAAACTAACTTCTCGATACAGATGTTAGGGATTCAGCACTATTATGTGTCGACACCACTCTATATGAGTCGACATATAAGACTTGATAGTGTTGTGTCGACACCTTGATTTAAGGTGTTGACAGAAGTATGTCGACACATTGTTTTAAGATATCAACAGCATTGTGTCGACACTTTCCTTTAACGTCGACACAAAACTCTAGCAGTGTCGACACTTACAATAATTAATGTCGACCAACTTATTGTTGATGTCGATATGAATTCTTTACTTAGCCAATTTCTTAGGATTTTCCTTTTATGAGTTTATTTATTGACTTAATAAATATCTAGCATTTCTAGCTCAATCTTAAAGTTATTGAACTTAGTTTCATCCAGAGTCTTTTTGAATATGTCAGCTATTTGTCAGTCTGTTGTAACAAACTCTAAAAATATGTCATTTTTCTCTACATGTTCTCTTATAAAGTGATATCTAATCTCAATATGATTTATTCTGCTATGTGAAATAGGATTTCTAGTAATTTAAATAGCACTTGTAGAGTCACAATATAATGGTGTTTTACGTAGCTTGATGTCATAATCTTCTAACTGATGTTGCATCCATAATAGTTGTGCACAGCAACTTCCTGCAGCAATGTACTATAACTCAGTTGTAGAAATAGCAACACTTGTTTGCTTTTTACTTCTCCATAACACCAATCTTCCACCTAGGAACTGACAAGTACATGTGGTACTTTTTCTATCTTCTTTGCATCCTGCAAAATCTTCATCTGAAAATCCAGTTAATAGGAAATATCTATTCCTACGGTACCAAAGACCTAAATCTGGTGTGCCATTAAGATATCTCAGAATTTTTTTTTGCAGAAGAATAATATGATTCTTTAGGGCATGCTTGGCATCTAGCATAGAAACATGTTGCATACATGATGTAAGGCCTACTAGCAGTCAAGTAGAGGAGGGAGCCAATTTTTCTTCTATAAAAAGTGTTATCAACAGGTTTTCCTGCTTCATCCTTGCATATAGGCATACTTGAGCTCATTGGAGTTTTATAGTGGATACTATATCCATACCATACTTTTTTATCAACTCCTTGGTGAACTTAGACTGTGATATGGACAAGCCATCATCAGTCTATTTTATTTGAAGTCCTAAAAAGAACTTTAGCTCGCCCATACTACTCATTTCAAACTTCCCTTGCATTTGTTTAGTAAACTTACTACAAAGGTTGTTTTCAGTTGATCCAAAGATTATGCCATCAACATAAATCTGAACTAGTATGATCTTGCCTTTGGATTCCCTAGGAATAGAGTTTTGTCTTTTTACCCCTTGAGAATTTATTCTCAATGAGAAAGGTAGACAATGTCTCACACCAAGCCCTAGGAGCCTATTTGAACCCATAAAAGGCTTTCTTAAGTCTAAATACATGAGTAGGAAAAGTTGAGTCTACAAAACCTGATGGGTGTTCTACATATACTTCTTCCTTCAAGTCTCCATTCAGAAATGCTGACTTGTCATCCATCTGGTAGACACTGAATCCTTGATAGGCTGCATAGGAAAGGAATAGTATTATGGCATCCAACCTTGCTACTGGAGCAAAAGTTTGGTCAAAATCTATTCCTTCTTCCTGCATGTAGCCTTTAGCCATCAGTCTTGCCTTATTTTTGACTATAATCCCATTATCATCCAACTTATTCCTGTATATCCATTTTATTCCAATGACATTGTGTCCTTCTGGTCTAAGAACAAGTTTCCATACTTTGCATCTCTTGAACTATTTCATTTCTTCTTGCATGGCACCTATCCAATAAGAATCCTTGATAGTTTCCTCAAACTTCTTAGGTTCCACCTGGGATAGAAATCTTGAACATAGAACAGTGTTCATGCTCTTGCTCCTAGTCATCATACCATATCTAGCATCACCAATGATTTGGTGAGCTGGATGATCTTTTAGATATCGCATTGCTTGAGGCATCCTTTCTTTATCAGGATATTCTTCAGTGTCTTCAACTTTCATTTGTGGAATAATATCATCTTACTGTTCTATAGCTCCCCCTTGACAACATCCATCATCTTCTGTATTTTCTTCTATTGTCTTGACTTATTTAATGGATAGCTTCTCCAATTTGTCCTTTAGACTTGCAGAACAAGATGAAATGATAGGCAGCTCATTGTTAATAAGCATGGATTCATCAAAAACTACATGGAAAGATTCTTCTACAACTTGTGTAATAAAGTTTTAGACCCTATATGTCCTACTATTGTTGCTGTACCCAACAAAAATTCCCTCTTGGGACTTGGCAGCAAACTTAGTCAAGTGAGACTTACCATTATTATGTATATAGCATTTGCTACCAAAGATCCTAAAATAGAATAGATTTGGTTTTCTACCCTTCAGAATCTCATAGGGAGTCTTTTTATGACTTTTACTGATAAAGGCCCTATTGAGGACATGACATGCAATGTTTACTTCCTCTGCCCAGAAATATTCTGGAAGAGAAGTGTCACTTAGTAGGGTCCTACCAGCCTCTATTATAGTTCTATTTTTCCTTTCAGCAATTCCATTTTGCTGAGGTTTTCTAGGTGAGGAGAATTCCTGATGAATACCAAGACTTTCATAGATCTTTGTCATGCATTCAAACTGAAATTCAGTCCCATGGTCACTTCTAATTTTGACCACTGTACTGTTAAGTTCATTCTGTATCTGCTTAACAAAAGTCTGGAAAATACAAGGAGTTTCAGATTTCTTCCTTAGGAAGAACACCCATGCAAACTTGGAAAATTCATCTACTACAACAAATGTATAGACTTTCCTTCCTAGACTATGAAATGGAATAGGACCAAATAGATCCATATGTATAAGGTAAAGACACCTCACTGAATCTTTGGTATCAAGGCTTTTAAAAGAAGATCTGGTCTGCTTGCCCTTTTGACATGCTGAATAGATACTCTCCTTAACACACTTGACTTTAGGACCATTTCTAACTAGTCCATCACTAAAGAGTTTTCCTATTATCTTGTAGTTTAGATGAGCTAGCTTCTTGTGCCATTGTACACAGTCAGTGGCTTTCTCATCTGCAACTAGACAAACAGGAGAATCTCTTCTCATACATTCAAAATCTAGACAATAAACATTTCCTCTCCTAGTACCAGATAAGATGACCCCTTGGTCATTAGAATTTCTTATTTGACACTTATTCTTGAGGAAAGAAATGTCATAGCCATAATCATATAATTGGCATATGCTTATCAGGTTATGTTTCAAACCTTTCACATAGGCAACTTGAGTGATAGTAACTAGACCATTTGTTTTCTTACCAAAATCTTTTATAACTCCACTTTCTGAACCTTCAAAGATGACTTTGGGTCCATTGTTAGTTGGATTAAAGTCCTTTAGCATCCTCTTTGTTCCAGTCAATTGACTGGAACAACCACTGTCCAAGTACTATATTGGGGTATGACTACTTGGACTCACCTGCATAGAACAAGACTATCTATCCTTAGGACCCCAATTTTTATTGGGTCGTAGGTACTGGTTAGACTGATAATGCACCGACCTACCTACAGCTTTACTAACAGGTAGATAAACCCTCTTGACAGTATCATTGAACCAGCAGTCAATGGCAAAGTGACCCACCTTGCCACAACACCAGCACTCATACTTATTATACATCCTCTTAAGTACTGGTTTGACAGCATTGTTGTCTTTAGTTCTAAAATTTGGTGGTATAATAGTTCCTTTTCCTAATCTTTCAGTCAAAGCCTTCTTGGGAACTGGTCTAGTAGCAGATGTACTTGGGATATCCGGAGTCTTAACATCAGCATTCTTCTTTTTAGAATGAATGCTCCTGATTGCTTCAGTGATGCCCATGTCAGTCCTGTTGTCAGACTTCCCCTTTGTTTGGTCCTGCTCTGTAAGATCTTGAAATTAAATTGTCCGTTTTTGTTTCAGTGATTGGGCTAGGACACCAAACACAAATTGTCCAAAATGGGCAAGTTGAGTTTTTTGGTGAGCTACCATATAGACACTTGCACCCTTTCCATTCATAATCTCACAGTGACCATAAATACTTTCATGGTCATACATGTTTGATGGCTGATCAACCTTCTTAAAAGATATAGGAGGCATTGAGACTAGTGGCTGTACTGGTACATTTTCTTTCCTTATTGATTTGGCCCTTCTAGTTCTACCTTTGAACCATAATCCCTTCTTATCCTTTTGGGTAGAGAAGGAATCTATTAAAGGCAAAACTGAACTAGGTTTAGAGAATCTTCCCACTTATTCTTTTTCCTTTTCTAGCCTACTTTCAAGGTTATTAATATGGACATTCTTGAAAGTAATAGTACCAGTCTGAATAACAGTTATGTTCTTCATCTTACTACTTTCTTGAATCTTCTGATTCAGCAATTTTGCAGACACTGAAGCAGCCAATTTTAAAGAAGCAATCTTTTTGGCCAGCTTTTTGATAAGAAGTCTGCACTTCTTGAATTCTTGGAGAAGCTCTCCATAATCATAAATCAACTGATTTATATCACCCTCATATTCGGAACCCTCATCACCTTTTGGAGTTGATGCTTCTTATTCTAGACTAGTTATATATACAGATCCAGATGGTGAGGAATGTACCTTACTAGGACCAGGCTGATCCAAGCTGTCTCCTTCCTCATCATCTCCCAACAGACCAAAACAATGACTGTCTTATGTCATTGAATTGATGTCATCCAGCATCTGCAGGAATTCAGTCTCCACATAATCTACTTCTGCTGAATATATCCCAATATAGGCCTCAACATCATCTTCTCTTTCTGATTCTGATGATGATGAATCAGTCCAGCTTTTCTCTTTCTGGGCAACAAAGGACTTTTCCTTCTTCAACTTCTGGTGCTTCTTCTTGTCTCCTGATTCCTTTCTTTTCACAGGACAGTTAGCTATGACATGTCCTGGTTTGCTGCAGCAATAACAAACTATTTTAAAAGAAGTTTGTTTACTAGGTTTTGAGCCACACATGTCCTCTTCAGATTCTTTCCTTTGTAGTAATCATCCTTAGGGTATGAAGATGTGGATGACCTGCTTCTCCAGCTCTTTTTCTTTACAAATCTCTGGAACTGTCTGGTGAAAACAGCAAAGTCTTCATCAGAATTGTGACCATATGATGTGTTGGTGTCTGTACTTTCAGTTTCCGTCTCAGCAACCTTCCTAGGAGGAGAAGGAGACTTTCTCCTACCCTTTCTTGTGGCCTCAACTTTGAAAGCAACAGACTTATCCTTGATTGAAGACTTGTTACATTTCTCCTCCTTTTCCTTGTTGTCAACTACATCTCATAGGACAGCAATTTACCAAACATTGTTGGTGGAGGTGTATCAGCTAATCTGGCCACTTCTCTGATGGCACAAATCTTAGTATCCCAATCTTTAGTTAATGACCTGAGGAATTTGTCATTCAGCTCATATGTGATGAATACTCTTCCATAAGTCATTAGTTCATTCACTATCTTGAAGAATTTCTTATAGCATTCTGCAATGCTATCAGTCTTGGCCTATCAGAAGCTCTCATACTCCTGATTGAGCATTGACTTTCTGTCATCTCTAACCTCTTCAGTTCCTTCCATGTAGATAACCAGTGTGTCCCACATTTCTTTTGATGTTTTGCAATGGACTAGATTCTGAAAAGTTGAATCATCTATGGCACTAACTATTATGTTTTGTGCCCTTTTGTCCATAGTAGCCAAGATGATCTCATCCTTAGTCATCTCTCCATATCTCTTAGGAGTGGATATATTGGCATCAAGAACTTATATTTTCATAGGTATAAAGGGACCTTCTTAAACTATAATATAAATTCTTGGATCAGATGCCTCCATGAACAATCTAACCCTTTCTTTCTAGATACCAAAATTTTCTTTCCTGCAAATAGGAAGTTTCATTTAACCAAGCTCTTTCTGATTCTCACTTGATCCCATTTTGGATATCTGTAACTGTCCTAGAGATAAGCTCTGATTGTTAAGTCAAATTTTTAGAAACCTCCCTCTGATACCAATTGAAAAAATTCAATAAAAAACTACTAATCACCTAGAGGGGGGGTGATTAGGTCCAATTCTGTATAATAGGCAGTTTTAGGATTTCTAATTAGCAATTCTAGTTATCTAATCATTCAAGCATCACAGATAATCAGAATATGCAAACACAGCACAGAGACACAAAACTTTATAGTGGCTCCCCAATATTTGGGTACATCCACTTCCCCCTTCGCCTATCTAGCAATGAACTTTATTCAACCCAACTTCCTTCTCCTCAGATACACAGTTCTTTACACTCAGAACCCTTTAAGGTTCCCACAACTCAAACTTCTTCAAGTCCTATAGCTCAGATCCTTCCAGATCCTACAACTCAGATTCTTCCCAAGAATCCTACCTCAGAGTTTTCCAACTCCTACCTCAAGCAATATGCCCTACCTCAGCCCTTATAATTACAGGCTTACAACTCAGAAAGATAGACTTTCCTACACACAGATCTATACAAATCCTACAAGTTTGATTATAATGATTTAAGAATTTCTTTACCCAAAGAGAAAGAAAGGGGTAAAGATTACTTGACGAATAATTTGAAATTGGTCCCTTCTAATCCTTGCAAATCTTGGATCAGATTCTACCTGACTTAGCTTCTTCAAAGATTCTTGAATTCAGAGAACTAGGTTGAATCTTCAAAGAGTAGATGGAAGTGATCTTGAATCTGCCTCTTTCTTCTTCTTCTTACAGATTTGATTCTGTAATCTAAGCTGATCAGTAGAGATCCATCCTTCAAGATGTTATCGATTTTGTCCTTCTATTACTCTTTTTTTTCCTCCTGATGGGAATGTTCTATTTATAGAAGCAATCAGTGATAACCTGTTGAGCCGGTATGTAACGACCCCATCCGTTAAATGACGTATAGTAGAAGGTCCGGCCGGGGCCCCACACTATATGCCACAAACAGACGGTGAGGTCACAGGATAATACCAAACCAAATACGAATCCTAACTCAGAGCATTCTAGCGGAAGCTTTAAGTTACAACTTTGAACTCTTAACCGGAATGTCCAATATATAAAACCACCTTTATATATAAACCACGGAATGTACACAACCACAAGAGTTTGGCCTTAAGGCCTTACAGTTCCTCTGTACATACATCATGTTTTACAAACCTCGGCGCGCGGGCCGGCCATACATGAGTAAAAAGAGAAAACAAAACAAAGCCATTCGCTTAGCCTTCCAGGCTAGCCGCAGCAGCAGCAGCAACAGCAGTAGGGCTTCAGCCCATCATTTACCACTTGGCTCTCCAGCACCTGCACGGGAACAATCCACCCAACCGGTGGCAAACAATGCAACGGTCAGCATTCAACTGACCCAATTATAACAATCCTACCCCTTTCTCGGGGCATGAGCATTCTTTCCCTGCAAGCATGGCATCATCAAATAGCAACTATGTGCGCGCAGGCACATTCAAGCCATCACAACCATCGGCCACCCGGCCCGACAGTCCGTGCACTCAGGGCACATTTTCGGTGTACCGGAATACCAGGGTCAACACCACCGTCTACACGGTATTTGAGCATTTCTAGTCTTTCCGGCGCGCGGGCCTAAGACTCTCATTAGGCGCTCCAACAAAACCTATACCAGGCTTCCAAGTCGGACGGACCTAACGCAGGTACGGATCAGCCACCCCCCGTTGCTCAAGTCGCCGAGCCACCTCGAATACGGAAGTATCCATGGCTTTTTATAGGCGCGGGTCGGTTTCACCTTTCCTGTTCGGCAATCTGCCTTTTCATCGAGTTGTAGCCCAACGGCTCAACTACTCACAAAGTGGCAACACACGGCCACCAGAGTTGCATCCAACCCTCTTCATTTCCTGGACATCGTCTAGTACTTCCTGCCACACCAAGCAACAGGTAGGAACAAGGCATCACAAGCCATAGGCATCACAAGCCATTATCACGGAGCCTTCTCCGATATACAAACAAGCATCACCAATCCAGATTCCATCCAGATGGGCTTCACACAGCATGCCTAGAGCCGTACTCCAATTCCGGCCTCTAATAAGGGGGACTTCACATATCTACCCCAAGGGACACCACAACCCACCGCACACTCGCGGGGAAGGGTCCTATGCAATGCAGAAAAGAAGGACTTCACATGTCCAAGGAGGGAGATCGTTACCCTTGTCGATCTCTTCGGTGCCATCGAAAACTAGCCGGTGAGAAAGAACCGCAGCAGCCTTGCCTTCACAACGCCGGCTTCGGATCACGAATCGGACCACGGGAGCTCCGCCGGTGGCTTGCTCTCCTCCTCCTTCTTCTTCCACTCTCTTTCTCTCTTTCTTAAGCACACATGAAGAATGACCTTTCATCCTTACATTACGTAATAACCCAGCCAGGAAACCACCTGGACCCTTGGATCAAAAGAGAGAAAACTGAACGGCCAAGATTTTTCCAAAATTTCACTTTTTGGCCGACACGGCCTGTGGCACGCCCGTGTCACAGGCCTTGTACCCTCTAAGCGGCACACAGTTTGAACCGACTGAACAACACGGGTCATCGACACGCCCGTGTCGAACCTGACACGCCCGTGTCGAACTTGAGACACGCCCGTGTCTCCTGCTCCATCGAGCTGCAACCAGTACACGGGTCGGAACACGGCAGCTGACACGCCCGTGTCCAGCCTGACACGCCCGTGTTCCCGGCCGTGTTCAAGGCCGTGTCCCGCTCTGACTTGAATAGGCCAATTCCGCAAAATAATTCGAACACGCCCTGGGACACGCCCGTGTCCCAGGCCGTGTACACCTGACACGCCCTGGGACACGCCCGTGTCCCAGGCCGTGTAAACCAGCCTGCTACTCAAACTTCATGTTGAGTCTTTTGGGGTCTTTTTGGGGTGTTACAACCCTCCCCCCTTATCAAAATTTCGTCCCGAAATTTGCACGGTAAGGAAACAAAACCAGCAATGCTATAACTCTGTTATAACAAAAAGCACGGTCTACAGTTTATACAAATAACTCGGGAAACTCAGCTCGCATGGTCTACTCTCGCTCCCATGTTAGCTCTTCACGGCCACAATTGTCCCATCGGACCTTGACCATCCCGATCACTTTGTTCCGCAACTGTTTCTCGGCTCGATCCTCGATCCGAATGGGTCTAACCCTCGTCGTTAGCCCATACTCGACCGGTACCCGATCAATCTCCAGTACTTGAGCTGGAGCCTTCACCGCCTTACGAAGGACTGAGATGTGAAACACATCATGTAATCCACCCAAGTCCGCTGAAAGTGCTAGTCGATAAGCAGCTTCCCCAACTCGCTCCACCACCTCAAATGAACCAAGATACCTCGGACTTAGCTTTTTCAAACGCCGAATCCTGGACACACCTTTGAAGGGTTTGATCTTCAAATATACCCAATCACCCACCGTGAACTCCACGTTCCGATGTTTGGCATTGTAGTACTTTGCTTGACGATCTTGGGCTATCACTAGCCTCTCCCGAATAGAGCGTATGAGCGAAGTAGCTTCTTCGACTTCCTTTTTCCCATTCAGCTTCGATTCGCCTGCTTCTGCCCAAGCTAAGGGTGTACGGCATTTCCGACCATACAACGCCTCAAATGGTGCCATACCAATACTCGCTTGGTAGCTATTATTATAGGCAAACTCGACGAGAAATATATAATCTTCCCATCTCTTACCAAAGTCTAGGGCGCACATGCGGAGCATGTCCTCCATCGTCCTGTTGGTTCGTTCAGTCTGGCCATCCGTTTGGGGATGAAAGGCCGTACTAAACGCTAACTTTGTACCCAATATTTGATGAACGAGCCGCCAATCATTCGATGTGAACCGCCCATCACGGTCACTAACGATGCTCCGAGGAACACCGTGCAGTCGAACAACCTGCTCCACATACAGCTTGGCCAAGGTTTCCACTGAATCGTCTCTTCTGTTTGGAAGGAAGTGCGCCACTTTCGTCAACCGGTCCACAATCACCCAGATTGAATCATGACCGCGTTGAGATCTCGGCAACCCGTGCACGAAATCCATCGAAATATCATCGAACTTCCACTCCGGAATAGGTAATGACTTCAGAAAACCGCCAGGCTTCTGGCATTCTGCTTTCACCAACGCACAGGTAGTGCATTCAGCCACATAACGAGCCACATCTTTCTTTAGTCCGGGCCACCAGAATAGCTTTTTCATATCCCTGTACATCTTTGTGCTCCCTGGGTGAATTGAGTACTTTGCAAAGTGAGCTTCGTACATCAACTCTTCCCTCAATTTACCCACACTTGGGACGCACACTCGACCATTTCTCCGTAATAACCCGTTATCCCAAGAGAATTGATCATCCGGCCCATCTTTAGCATAGCGCTGGAGACTTTCATCAAGCTCCGTTGCTCGCCGAACTCTGTCTGTAAGGTCATATTGCACCTCCGTCCAGTTCAAGCACGCATCGGTTGACACACCCTTGTCAACACACGATATCTCCATTGCTTCCAATTCTTGGATCAAACGCTGATCATGCCTCTGCAACCAGCTTGCCCGTACCGGAGTCTTCCGACTCAAAGCATCAGCGACCACATTTCCCTTCCCGGGGGTATAGTGAATCTCGAAGGTGTAGTCCCCGAGGAACTCTATCCATCTTCGTTGTCGTATATTCAGATCCTTCTGATCCAACAAATACTTTAGGCTCTTGTGATCCGTATAGATATCCACTTTCACGCCATATAGATAGTGCCGCCACAACTTGAGCGCAAAGATTACCGCCGCCAACTCCAAATCATGGACGGGGTAATTCCGCTCATGCACTTTCAACTGACGCGAGCCATAAGCAATCACTTTACCAAATTGCAGAAGAACGCAGCCTAAGCCGCTCCCTGATGCATCACTATAGATCTCATACCCATCGGTACCACATGGCGATGTCAACACAGGCGCCGTGGTCAAACGACTCTTCAAGTCTTCAAAAGCTCGCGCGCACTCCGGCGTCCAAATGAACTTTTGATCTTTTCTCGTCAGCGTGGTCAGAGGTAAAGCAATCCGTGAGAAGTTTTCCACAAACCGTCTATAGTAGCCCGCAAGTCCAAGGAAGCTCCTGACCTCGGCCACTGAAGACATCACTGGCCAATCTCGGATGGCACTTATCTTCAACGGATCCACCGCGATACCCTCTCCGCTTTCCACATGGCCTAAGAAGGCTACTGAAGAGAGCCAGAACTCACACTTTGAGAACTTGGCAAAAAGTTTGTTCCTCCGCAGGGTATGCAAGACCAACCGCAAATGGTTTGCGTGATCCTCTTCCGACTGAGAGTATACTAAGATGTCATCGATAAACACAATAACAAACAAATCCAAATACTCTCGGAACGTTCGATGCATTAGGTCCATAAATACCGAAGGCGCATTACATAGGCCAAACGGCATCACCGTGAACTCATAATGGCCGTAGCGTGTTCCAAACGCCGTCTTGGGAATGTCACCTTCCCGAATCCTTAGCTGATAATATCCCGATTTCAGATCCAACTTGGAATAGACCGTTGATCCCGCCAGCTGATCAAAGAGGTCATCAATCCTCGGAATCGGATATTTGTTTTTCTCCGTCAGCTTATTCAACTCGCGGTAGTCAATACACAACCGTAAGCTACCGTCTTTCTTTTTCACAAATAGAACAGGCGCGCTCCAAGGTGACATACTTGGGCGTATATAACCCTGCTCCAACAACTCTTGCAATTGGACTTTCAACTCAGCCATCTCTTTTGGCGCGACGCGATATGGAGAGCGGGCCACAGGTTTCGCACCTGGCACCAACTCAATAGAGAAGTCAATCTCCCGCTGGGGTGGTAACCCAGGAAGATCTTTAGGAAACACATCGGCAAACTCTGACACAACTGGCACTTCACCGACACTGGCCTTTGGCTCAACAGCCTGAATTAGCGTGAAGAATAACTCCGCGCCCTTCCGAACAGCATTGACGACTTGGAGTGCAGATAACAACGCTCCGCCAACTCCTCGCATACCAGCGAACTTCGTCACAAGCCCGGTATTCTGGCCCAGTGTAATCTCTTTGGAGTTGCAATCAATAAAGGCACGCTGCTCCGAGAGCCAGTCCATACCAAAGATCACATCAAACTCCGATAACGGTAGCACAGCTGCACTCAAACCGAAATCCCGACTTCCTATTTGCACATCCACATCGCAAGCCCTATCCGCAAGCATTACACAGCCATTCGGCAATAGCACCCTTGTACTATCCACTGTCACATGACTTGGTACCCCAATTCGAGATACGAAATCCTCAGACAGAAAAGAATGCGAAGCACCCGTATCAAACAGGGCTCTCGCTAAGTTATTCCGAATCAGGACAAAGCCTGCAGCACACACACACATGCACAAGCTAAACATAACCAAAACCAAAAGCACAGCAAGTAAACTAACTCAACTCGTACCTGTGACGACGTCACTTTGCTTAATCGCTTCCTGCTAGCCAAGTTGATAGATTCGGGGCTGCGCCTGGGAAGCAGAGGAATCCACCACCGCTTTGCCCTTCTCAGCATACGACGCACCCGTCTTCTTTTCCCCTTTGGGCTGCACAACCCGACAGTCACGAGCAATATGCCCCACCCGGCCACAGTTATAGCATGTACGAGCATCCGGCCTTGATGTCGCTCCCGACACAACGGTCGTAGTCACTTGCCCAGATGGCTTGGACCTCTTGCCCCCTTTCTTCTGGTAAAACGACTTGCCTGGGCGAGGTGCTTGAAACTCTGGCTTAGACACCACCAAGCCCTTATTTCCTTGCACTCGCCTCATGTCCTTCTCCAACGTGCACGCAGTATCAACCAACGCCTGAAACCCTTGGCTCACAGAACTCGAAAGCAGGAATCGCAACTCATCCCGCAATCCTTCATAGAACCGATTCGTTTTCCTTTGGTCGTCCGCGAAGATTGTTCCCGCATATCGTCCCAACCTGGTAAACTCGTGCAAGTAGATATCCACACTATCGTCCCCTTGCTTTAACCGTTGGAACTCATTTTCCATAGCAATGCGTTGCGCCGCTGGGACATGTTTCGCTAGAAATAATCGAGAGAACTCCTCAATCGATACTTGTGTTAATTGACTGCCCGCCAAATGATGTAGCTCAACCTCGTCCCACCACAACCGCGCCTCCCCTTCAAGCATGAAGGTGGCTAAGGTGACCTTGAGAGTTTCCTCCGCCCTGATCGCTGTCATTATCCTCTTGACACGCGATAACCAATCTTCCGCCTGCGTTGGGGATCCCATTCCCGCAAACGTAGGAGGACTGAAGCTCATGAATTGCTTCAACTGTCGGTCAGCTGCTCGTGGATCTACAGCCTCAACCGGCTCGGGTCTTACATCAACACGAACTGGCACTACCGCCGGCTGCGCTTGCCCGGTCGGCTGAATCATGGCAAATAGCGCCTCAGCCACTAAGCGAACAGTTTCCGCAGATGGAGGAGGTGTGGGCACCTCAGTTGGTGCCGTACTCTCATCAGAACGCTGGGGCTCAGACTGCCCAGCACCACTACGTGTCACCTATAGGTGGACAAGACACACATTAGCGAACGTATGCAAGCAAAACAACACAAAAAGGAACGCGCAGATTCCTCAAACAAGATTTTGTACATTCCTTTATGGACATTCCAGATTTCATTAGCGTTACAGCAGGTCGCACAAACACGTGCTCGCCACCCCACAAAAGAATTCGACCACGAATGCGAAAGAGGAAGACCGACGAAAGCTGATACCAAAATGTAACGACCCCATCCGTTAAATGACGTATAGTAGAAGGTCCGGCCGGGGCCCCACACTATATGCCACAAACAGACGGTGAGGTCACAGGATAATACCAAACCAAATACGAATCCTAACTCAGAGCATTCTAGCGGAAGCTTTAAGTTACAACTTTGAACTCTTAACCGGAATGTCCAATATATAAAACCACCTTTATATATAAACCACGGAATGTACACAACCACAAGAGTTTGGCCTTAAGGCCTTACAGTTCCTCTGTACATACATCATGTTTTACAAACCTCGGCGCGCGGGCCGGCCATACATGAGTAAAAAGAGAAAACAAAACAAAGCCATTCGCTTAGCCTTCCAGGCTAGCCGCAGCAGCAGCAGCAACAGCAGTAGGGCTTCAGCCCATCATTTACCACTTGGCTCTCCAGCACCTGCACGGGAACAATCCACCCAACCGGTGGCAAACAATGCAACGGTCAGCATTCAGCTGACCCAATTATAACAATCCTACCCCTTTCTCGGGGCATGAGCATTCTTTCCCTGCAAGCATGGCATCATCAAATAGCAACTATGTGCGCGCAGGCACATTCAAGCCATCACAACCATCGGCCACCCGACCCGACAGTCCGTGCACTCAGGGCACATTTTCAGTGTACCGGAATACCAGGGTCAACACCACCGTCTACACGGTATTTGAGCATTTCTAGTCTTTCCGGCGCGCGGGCCTAAGACTCTCATTAGGCGCTCCAACAAAACCTATACCAGGCTTCCAAGTCGGACGGACCTAACGCAGGTACGGATCAGCCACCCCCCGTTGCTCAAGTCGCCGAGCCACCTCGAATACGGAAGTATCCATGGCTTTTTATAGGCGCGGGTCGGTTTCACCTTTCCTGTTCGGCAATCT
Source organism: Platanthera zijinensis (assembly GCA_039513925.1). Classification (NCBI taxonomy): domain Eukaryota; kingdom Viridiplantae; phylum Streptophyta; class Magnoliopsida; order Asparagales; family Orchidaceae; genus Platanthera; species Platanthera zijinensis. The sequence continues at coordinate 14,063,792 of CM077098.1, forward strand.
GCCTTTTCATCGAGTTGCAGCCCAACGGCTCAACTACTCACAAAGTGGCAACACACGGCCACCAGAGTTGCATCCAACCCTCTTCATTTCCTGGACATCGTCCAGTACTTCCTGCCACACCAAGCAACAGGTAGGAACAAGGCATCACAAGCCATAGGCATCACAAGCCATTATCACGGAGCCTTCTCCGATATGCAAACAAGCATCACCAATCCAGATTCCATCCAGATGGGCTTCACACAGCATGCCTAGAGCCGTACTCCAATTCCGGCCTCTAACAAGTTGGACTTCACATATCTACCCCAAGGGACACCACAACCCACCGCACACTCGCGGGGAAGGGTTTTCCCTATGCAATGCAGAAAAGAAGGACTTCACATGTCCAAGGAGGGAGATCGTTACCCTTGTCGATCTCTTCGGTGCCATCGAAAACTAGCCGGTGAGAAAGAACCGCAGCAGCCTTGCCTTCACAACGCCGGCTTCGGATCACGAATCGGACCACGGGAGCTCCGCCGGTGGCTTGCTCTCCTCCTCCTTCTTCTTCCACTCTCTTTCTCTCTTTCTTAAGCACACATGAAGAATGACCTTTCATCCTTACATTACGTAATAACCCAGCCAGGAAACCACCTGGACCCTTGGATCAAAAGAGAGAAAACTGAACGGCCAAGATTTTCCCAAAATTTCACTTTTTGGCCGACACGGCCTGTGACACGCCCGTGTCACAGGCCGTGTACCCTCTAAGCGGCACACAGTTTGAACCGACTGAACAACACGGGTCATCGACATGCCCGTGTCGAACCTGACACGCCCGTGTCGAACTTGAGACACGCCCGTGTCTCCTGCTCCATCGAGCTGCAACCAGTACACGGGTCGGAACACGGCAGCTGACACGCCCGTGTCCAGCCTGACACGCCCGTGTTCCCGGCCGTGTTCATGGCCGTGTCCGGCTCTGACTTGAATAGGCCAATTCCGCAAAATAATTCGAACACGCCCTGGGACACGCCCGTGTCCCAGGCCGTGTACACCCGACACGCCCTGGGACACGCCCGTGTCCCAGGCCGTGTAAACCAGCCTGCTACTCAAACTTCATGTTGAGTCTTTTGGGGTCTTTTTGGGGTGTTACACGGTATCTGACGGACATCTGACAGTTCTGACACTTGACAGCTTTGACAGTTATAACAGCTGTCACTTCTTAGATCTAGAAATCTGCAACTTGGTCTCAACAGCAGACAAGTCTTCATACTATGTTGGCGCAGACTGTTAGATGTGTCGACACATCTAGCTGGATGTCGACACATTATCTTGATGTTGTCGATAAGTTTCACTTTCTGTCGACACAGCTTTCCTCCATAGTCCCGACATAGATAATATAGAATGTGTTGACACAACATCCTTTGTATCGACACAGCTTTTCCTTCAAAATAGTTTCCAACCCAAGTCCTGGGTGTCGACATATCTGCTTGAGCTTACTGTCAGCACTTCTAGTCACAGTGTGTCGACACTAGTCCTGAGTGTCCATATAGTTGATCTTAGACTCAGCATTCAGTTTGTCGACTGTGATGCTTTATGTCGACACAGCTTGTGTTGACTGATATCTCTGTGTGTCGACACAAGTCCTGTGTGTCGACACAACTTTGCTCTTGTACTCGACATTGCTTCATCAAAAGGTGTCGACACTGCCCAAGTGTCTCGACACTTTTATACTTAGAAAAAAATCTTCTCCATTTCTTTAGCCTGCATAAGTTAACTAAACAGACATCAAATACAAAATGATGTATACCATTGAGTTAAGTAAGACTTCTCCAAATCTGGTACAATTTCTAATGTACCCAACATGTATAGCCTCAGCGATACTTAATCCCAACATGAAAGACGTAGTTAAGGCTGAAGTAATTAAGCTATTAGATGCGGGAATTGTCTACCCGATTTCGGATAGTCCGTGGGTTAGCCCCGTGCAATTAGTACCAAAGAAAAGCAACATGAAGGTAGTGGTTAATGAGAACAATGAACTATTTCAAACTTGTACTGTTACGGGTTGGCGGATGTGCATCGACTATAGAAAATTAATTGATGCCACCCAAAAAGACCACTTTCCCTTGCCATTCATTTATCAAATTTTTGAACGCCTTTCTGGTCACTCCTATAATTGCTTTCTTGATGGTTTAACGGGATATTTCCAAATCCCAATCTCACCTGAGGACCAGGAGAAAATAACCTTTACTTTTCCCTTCAGTACCTTCGCTTATAGAAGGATGTCGTTTGGCCTTTGCAATGCACTGTCTATATTCCAAAGATGTATGTTGGCCATCTTTGATGAGTTGTTTGAGCATGTGATGGAAGTCTTTTTGGATGACTTTTTGGTATTCGAAAATTCTTTTAAATCATGTTTAGCTAGTCTTGATCGTGTTCTTCAATGTTGCAAAGATACGAATCTAGCCCTAAATAGGGAAAATTTTCATTTCATGGTCCGAGAGGGGTTTCTTCTCGGTCATAAAATATCGTGTAAAGGGATCGAGGTTCATAAGGCTAAGATCGAGGTGATCGAGAAACTTACCCCTCCCACAAATGTAAAATCTATTAGAAGTTTCCTTGGTCACGCAGGTTTTTATCGGCAGTTTATACAAAATTGTTCCAAAATTACAAAGTCGTTAACGCACTTGTTAGAAAAAGAGTCTTCTTTCATTTTTAATAATGAATGTTTAGCAGATTTTAATATTATCAAAGATAAGCTTATCAACTCACAAATTCTAATAGCACCGGATTGGTCCTTTCCATTCAAGATAATGTGTGATGCAAGTAACATTGTTGTAGGAAAAGTGTTAGGCCAACGGGTGAACAAGTATTTTCACTCAATTTATTATGCAAGCAAGACACTCACATCCACACAGGCCAATTACACCACTACAGAGAAAAAACTTCTTGCAATTGTTTTTGTGTTTGATAAGTTTAGGTCTTACAACACTCTCTCTAAGGTCATTGTGTTTACTGATCATTCTGCCCTTAGGTACCTACTAAACAAGACAGACGCAAAGCCTTGATTATTAAGATGGATGCTCCTGCTGCAAGAATTTGACTTGGAGATCCGGGACAAGAAAGGAGCGAAAAACTTGGCAGCCAATCTTCTCTCCCGCTTAGAGAACCTTGCTGCGGATACGCTGGCGGAAGCCGACATTGTTGATAAATTCCCTGAAGAGCGGCTCCTCACCATCGAAAAATTAACGAATTCTTCTACCCCTTGGTTTGCGGATTTGGCAAAATATCTAGTGGCGCGGGTCTTGCCAAAAGGTTTTTCAAGCCAACAAAAGAAGAAATTCTTTTCCGATGTGAAGAACTACTTTTGGGAGGACCCCTTCTAATTTCGTATCTGCGTGGATCAAGTTGTAAAAAGATGTGTGTCGAGCGAGTAAGGCTTGCAAATATTGTGGCACTGCCATAAAGGACCAACTAGCGTACATTACCAAGCAAGCCAAACCGCAAGGAAAGTGCTGGAGGTCAGTTTCTACTGGCCCTCGATCTTTAAGGATGCTCACTCTTTTGTGATTGGATGTGATAGCTGCCAAAGGTCAGTTAACATTTCTCATCGAGACGAAATGTCCAAAACTCCTTTTTGGAGTGTGAAATTTTCGATCTATGGGGTATTAATTTCATAGGTCCTCTTCCTCCCACATTTAATAATAGGTAGATTCTTATTGTGGTTGACTATGTGTCGAGATGGGCGGAAGCACAAGCTCTCCCAACCAACGATTCAAGAGTCATCATCAAATTTCTAAAGAAATTACTCTCTCGTTTTGGCACACCTCGCGCTATAGTTAGTGATAGGGGCACATACTTCTGCAATAAAAGGTTTGTTAAAAGTTTAGCAAAATATGGCGTTACACACAAACTCTCCATCGCATATCACCCACAAACTAGTGGCCAAGTGGAGGTGATGAACCGCGAGCTCAAGCGAATTTTGGAGAAGACTATCTCTTTTAATAGGAAGAACTGGTCATTGAAGCTCAATGATGCTCTATGGGCTTATCGGATGGCATACAAGACCACCATTGGTTGTACACCGTATCGATTAGTCTATGCCAAAGCATGCCACCTTCTAGTGGAGTTAGAGCACCACACCTATTGGGCGCTGAAATTCCTCAATCTTGATTATACTTTGGCCTCCGAGCAATGAAAATTCCAACTGAATGAACAAGATGAATGGCATGCTAACGCCTATGAAAATAATAAGTTTTATAAGGAGCGCTCAAAGTTCTACCATGATAAAAATATTAAAATTCCAAAAAGTTTTTTACCGGGTGATCTCATCCTTCTTTACAACTCACGCCTTCGTCTTTTTCCTAGTAAATTAAAATCCGGATGGCCCGGCCCCTTTGTTGTCAAAGAGGTTTGTCCATATGGGACCGTTCTTATTTCCCACCCGAAACTCGACTCCTTTAAAGTGAACGACCGCCGATTAAAATTTTATTTCTCTAATGATACTTTGGCCACCAATATCTAGACCCTCAACATATAATCTTCCATGCCAATTAGTCAAGCTACGTGACGGTAAACAAAGCTCTTTTGGGAGGCACCCCAAACTTTATCTTCTTATTACTATTTTCTTTGTTTTAACATATTTAAGCAGGTTTCCTTCTAGCCTCCTCAATTTCTCCATTAGGGATGTCCTCTTTCCTAATTATGTCCAAAAAGCCCGATCGGGCCGGTCCGGGCTCGATCGGGCACGAGCTTCTATCAAAAAAGGCTCGGCCCAAACTCAATTTGAGCGGGGCCCGGCCAGGCACGGGCTCCCTCCAAAAGAGGGAGCCTGATTAGGCCCTTCAGGCCGGCCCGGGCTGGGCCGGCTGGGCCTGGGCCGGCCTAAATTAAAACAGGCCGGCCTAAATTAAAAAAAGGCAGGATAAAATCCCGCCTAAATTGGCCCACCTAATTAGGCGCCTGCCTAATCATAGGCGGGATTAATCCCTCCTATGATTAGCGGGATTAATCACGCCTGATCAGACGGGATTAATTCTAGGCAGGATTAATCCCACCTGATCAGGCAGGATTAATCCCACCTGATCAGGCAGGATTAATCCCGCCTGATCAGGCGGGATTAAATCCCTAGCGGGATTAATCCCGCCTGATCAAGCGGATTAAATCCCGCGGGGGATTAATCCTGCCTGATCAGCCGAGATTAATCCCTGTGGGATAAATCCTGTCTGGCGCCTGGCGGGATTAAAATCCCGCCGTGATTTCCTTAGCCCGGTGCCGGGTTCTGGCAAGCCCGGCATCCGGGCTTTGCCCGGCCCGACCCGGGGAAGGCACCGGGCCGGGCAACCAGACAAAATGGGGGCCCGATAAGGGCCCCAAGCCCTGCTCCGTCCAAGGCCGGGCTTTTACCGGGTCGGGCCTAGCCGGGCTTTTGCCAGGCCAGGCCTGGGCGGGCTTTTCGAGCCCGGGCTTTTTGCCCATGACTACTCTTTCAACACTTCTTCTTTTATTGCATTTTTATTTCTTCATACTTTGTTTTAAACAATGGAGATAATGTTTAACTTTAAGTATGGGGGTATACTTCCTTAATTAATAAAAATTTAAAAATATATAAATTCCAAAAATTCAAAAAATATATATATTTCTTTCCTTTGTCTTTAGTATATAATATATATATACCAAAAAAAGAGGATAAAACTTATATAAAATAATTAATAATTAGAGTTAATCTTTGCTAAATAATTTAGTATCCCATGACTATGCATTTTCTTGTTTTTAATCATTTATGTACTTTTTTAGTTAAAATAAATTAAAATAAACCTAATTTTTTCTATGTTTCATGAGTAATATGTTGACTCATGTAGTGTTCCTAATTAAGGTTACATGTTATTTTTGAAAAACTTTTTTAAATATTTACACTTTTTCATAGCCATTTTCTTTATATTTTTCACTTTATAAAATCTACCATCCTTTGTTTTCTCTTTTAAAAATCTTTGAAAAGATTGATTTGTGTTAAGTATAGTAGATGCAAACCAATCTAAGATGCTTATTATCTTCATTTTTCAAGAAAAGTCAATTATCTTTATTTTCTATCTGGAATTCGCGTCTCTTGAATTTTTTAATACTTTTCTTTAAGTAGACTTTAGAGCATGAAGATGATCTAGGCAACTTTTTATTAATTTGAGCTATCGCATTCTGAACCTTAAATTCCTAACCATTGCTAGCCATGTTTTGCCTCCTTCATTTTCTTTTTATAAGCCCCACTTATTTTTTTGCCAAAGCCATATAGCTTACTCGATTTTCACACTTAAAACTTTTTCAGCTTTATATATCACTTATGTATACTATATTTTGTGAAAATGGTGGAGATTTGTATTGCATCTCAATTACAAAAAATAGATGAAAAAAACGTTAATCTCTACAAAAGAATAAAAAAAAGAAACATATTTATGATTATGAATGTTATTTGGACCCCAACATTATATTGCAAAATTACTTGGGGTATCAAAATAAAGTTTTCTGGCAACAAATTATTTTACAATGCTCTTCATTTTGTTTTAAGTGTGATTTACCCTTCATGTTTATCTTTTGAACTCCACGCCCATAAAACCTAAGCCAAAAATTTACACCTAATGAAATCCTTTTGATTCATGCTTCCTAGGTTTATTTTTAGTATGGTAGCGAGAAAGTAAATTGAGTAAGTTCTTAGGTAGCAGTATTGATCTTTGATTTAGATTGATATGATTATAAAATTTCTCTTAGATTTTAGTAGCAACTCAATACCCTTTTCATTTATCACATTACTCAATTTTTAGTTTTGCTTTAAAACATTGGATGATTTATTTTTTATGCTAGTGAAAATTATGAAATTTTGTGCCAAGACTAAGTAAAAATATTTTGTTTCCTTTTCATAATTCCTCTACCTTAATTTCGGATCGTACTTGTTTTTGGCATATAGCCAATTTGTTTGGTTGGTTTTTTTATTATTATTTTTCCTAAATCGTATGTCTTTGCTTGAGGACAAGCAAAATAATAAGTCTGGTGGAATTTGATGATGCATAATTTGACCTAAGTTATTAATACAAAATCCAAATAATCTAATATAAATATATAAATATTTTTAATTTTATCCGTTAAACTGTATCTTTTTATAATTCTATCCTAACCACGCTTATTTCACTATTTTGTAGGATCTCGAGACATGCTGCATTATCAATTCTACAGAACAGACCTTCAGTTTGGGCATGCCAAATTAAATGTCGAGTGCAGTCATGCTATCGTGTTACTGAACCTTATTTAAGAAGAGAATGAAGCCAAAATGGTCTGATGAGATATTTTCTCCTAAGTATGATAGAGGTCAGCAACCTTTGACTATGAATTCAACATGTGTTCTTAAAAGAAGCTTTTTGGAAAGAGAGAAAGCTAGCCAACTTTGACCATGCTTTTCAAGCATGTGTCTCATGACAAGTGTGAAAAGGAGTAGTCATCATTGACCTTTAAACCAACATGTGATTTTTGACCAAGGGAAGCTTCATGGAAGCTTCATCCTCTAGCATCTACCACCTCTACCTCTATGGTTTTGGCCCTATAAATAGGCATGAAAGAAGAGAGGGAAGACATTATCTTTCCTCCTTTATTTTATCCTTCTAGAGAACTGTTGGGGTTTATTTCAGAGTATTTTAGCTTAATGTTTTCGTGTTTTAACATTCCTGCAATCGCTTTTATCACACTTGTGATTTATTTGGAAACTCTTTTTGTAATATCCTTATGTCCTCTTTGTGACTGTTGTGCAATAAGAAATAAAATAGTTCGTTATTCTCTTTCTCTCTCTCTCTTTCTTATTATGCATATTCTTAACATGATTTTCATTTCCTATATTATGAGTAACTAAACTTTGTTTAGTACTTGATCGAAATGATCCGAGGAATGAAATTATCTCTTTTTCTTAATCCATATCTTCTCTTTCTCTTTGAATATATGTTTAGGGTTTACCCTTGATTAATTTATAGAGAGGTCGTATCATCGATATATGATTTTCTCTTCTGTTTCCAAACTCTAGTAACCAAAAGGATCATGTGTATGGATTGATCGCTCATGGGTAAAGGGAGTTGAATGCAATCCTTGAAAGCGGATGACATAAATTTCCAGGATTGGAGTCAAATCCAATAGAGGGGTTCACCACATAAAGCGAGTTTTAGGGGGTTTCAATTAAAGAACAAAAGTTCGATTGATAAACCTAAACTCAGTTGGGTGTAAACTTGAAAGAGGTGCGTTCATATTTTGGGAACCTCCACGGTCCAAGCATCTTCGTTGAAAAGTATTAGGGTTTTATCTATTTTCTTTCATTTTCATTCCAAGGTGATTTGAGATAAAGTACTAACCTTTTAATTATTGCTAAATCATCCATTCTATCGTATAACCGATCTCTTATTTGCAATAAACTCTAAGTATCCAATTGATAAAATAATGGAAATATCATTGAAGTAGAAGTAATCGATGCGCCTTGGTTCTCAACGACCTTGATATTATATCCTATACTACTAATGATAAGGTACACTTGACTTTATCGAATATAGATTCATAGAACATCATCTTCATCTTTATCTTCTCTCTTTCATAAAACACTTCTGGTATTTTCTCCATCAGTCCAAGGTTTTACCTTGCTTAGTTGAATGGTTGATCACTCAACCACTCTAAGTGCACTATTAAAGAACTAAGTCTATTACCTTTAAATGGCCAACTTTACTCACCAAGTTACATCACCAAATCAACTCCAAATGGGTTGATATTTTTTCCTGGCCTTATAATATCCCCTTTGGTCACCCACCAGAGTTTGGGAAAAGTTTGAGGTCCATTAACCCTATTTTAATTACATAGATGAATTATTAAATTATTAAAAAAACCATAGAAACATCATCTCCAAAAATTTTTATTTTTTGATATGTTATGGACCATGGCCAGACCAGCCTATGGTAAAAATTTCATTACATTTGACAGAGTGAGCCACTGCGGGCACTCATTTAAATTTTTGGTTTGCTTTTGGACACCTTGAACCAAAAAATGTGCTGAGGGAGATCCAGAGATTGAAATGTATTGATTAAAATTTTGTATTATACTAGACACAAAGGGCTAGGTTTTCTATGTTGGGCACATTTACAGAAAATGCCTCTAACTATTTTTAATAATTAAGACAAGGTGACTGAAATATTGTGATAGAAATGAATTAATATATCTAAATAAATATTTGGCTTGCGCTTATTGATCAAGGCTGATCCGACGGCTCCTGGTCATCGCCCCTGATGAGCCAACAACCTGGATTTCTTCTTCTTCGAGCTTTTCAAGCTCCAATTCCCAGCCATCTGGTAACCTCCCTTGCCAGCCACTGCCACCATTACCTTCCTCGAGGTGGTGGCTATCGCCTAGCGGCGCCACGACCGCCGGAGGTGCTGTTCCCGACAAACTCAATGGGTTAATATTTCATGGAAATTCGCTCATTTGCTTCTCACTGATTGAGCTCATTTTAGCCTGATTTCTCCCCCTAATGATCTACAGATCTAACACAGAGAAGAAGGAGGAGGATTAGACCTGCAGGCGGGCTTGGGGGTATGTGTGGTGGTGATGTGCCATGGTCGGGGATCTCAAGTTTCTTCCTTGTAGAATTCTCTATTCTCCTCCTAAACCAGTGATGTAACCGTCCATTTTGATTTCTTAGAGGCTTTTAAAGCTAATGGAGGGGTTGTTTGGGAAGAGGGAGAGACTATACTTGAATAACCATTAATGTCCATGGAGGGGGTGGTTGAAATTGATGGCAAACTCCCCCCAAAGGTCAGGGGAGATTAATAGAACCTTAGGGAAGGGGAGGGGGAAAGCCTCTTTGCATTCCACCATTAACTCCCCTCTTTTTCTCTCCTCCCTTAAATGAACAACTCCACCTTATCTATCTTAGTCATCACCTCCAAAATTTGAGTGGCTATGTAGATAATTTCCACTTACAAGAGCTATTTGGCCATCACATTTGGGCCTAGCCCAATTGGATTGGAGTTTGGCCTAGTTCCTTCCCCATTTCATCTTGGTTTGACCAAGGTTGACTTGGTGGGTTTGACTTGGTCAAATAGGTGGATTGATATGTCAACTAGGTGTCTTGAGTCACTTGCCACCACCCAAGTTCATTTGTGGCTTGGTGTAATCAACTTAGGTCAAATTAGGGCAATTTGACCTAACTGTGGTTAAGGTTGACCCTGGTTAGCTTGAGCCCTTAGGTTGACCCCAAATGTGTTGTATGGGTTTTCAAGAGTCCCTATGAGGTTGAAAGTGATATGGTGTGGTCAAGTAGTCATATTGGGTATCATTGTCCAAACCCTTGCTTAGGTGTCCAGAAAATACTATTTGCAGACCAAGGTGCTTTCGCTTATCTACATAGGCACCCATGATTCTCTTGGTCCTCTTAGAGCTTTGTCATGACTTAGTCATGACAAAAACTTCCTAGGGGTTTGGTTGTTTGTCGGTTGTTACATGGTGTGAATTTGTCGGGAAGACTCGTGAAATCGTTGAGAAGACTTGTGAATTTCTCGAGTGAACTCGAGTGGACTTGTGAAATCTATCAAAATGATGTTCATCGAAAGGACTCGTGAAATCATCAAGTGAACTCAAGAGGACCTGTGAATTCTTTGAAAGGACTCGAAGAATTCATCAAGTAAACTCACGTGGACTTGTTAAATCCGTCAAGATGTTCGTTGAAAGGACTCATGGATTTGTCGAAAGAGTTCGACGTGATTTGTCGAGTGGACTCATGTATTCGTCGAAATGACTCGTATATTGGACTTAATGCACTCGATGATTCATCAATTGATTCCGATGATTCTTCCAGTATACACGATGAATGGACTTTACCAAGTCAATTATGATACTTCTGGACTTGTACATGATAGTGTTTTAACATCCGTCATTTTCAGAATACTTATTTTATGTTATAGTAAGTGTGGCAATGGGAGAATGGCATATGGCATGGAAACTTTCGACCCTAAATCACCAGTCATTCCTTTATAAATCCAAACCCTAAAATCTTTTGGCATCGCCCGACTTTTTCCCCTCACTACTAGAAAAATGGCTTTTAGCCACGATTTTTTTTGCCACGGGGGAAAACCGTGGCTAATACTGAAGTATTAGCCACAGTTCCTATTTCGTGGCTAATAAGCTAGTATTAGCCACAGATGACTAATCCGTGGCAAATAACCCGACTTTAACAGCAAATCTGTTGGACCAGAAAGCTAGGGAAATTAGCCAACTGAAGTTCCTCTTGTACATTTAGGTAGCCTCCATCAAGCACAAGAACTGTCTCATCAGGGAGCTTGAAGATAAGCTTGAGAAGGAGAAAAGAATAGTGGCTAGCTATTATAAACCAAGTACTGTCCTCCCCTTGATAGACTCCTTCTCCTCTCAAAAGGGCAAGAAGGGGTTGGGATTCAAGGGAAGCACAAAAGTTGCTCCTTCCAAAAGGAAGGGCACAGCTCCAGATCCACCTCAGCCAATTTTTTCTAAGCCTCCCATTCTTTTCAGAAAAGTTTTGATACCTTCTAACAGGTATGATCAAGAAAGTTCTTATGGTCACTGGGAGAGTGGTTCTTCATCTAGAGTGAACAAAGATGTTCACTATCATGGTGAAAGTTTTGGCAGGGTGTGTGCATTCAAGGCTGCCAATGAGAAATTTCAAATGGCCCAATCTGGACCATTTGTCTTTGGTGCTTCTACACCAACTCTCAAGAATGTTGCTGCAGCCAAGGCTCAGAATCTTATAGCAAAAGTTCTGACTAAGGGCAAGTCTAAGAATCAGGTTGATCTGGGCATATCTGAAGACATCAGAAGCATGCTTTCTGAAAAGAAGCTAGCTCCTGCTGGCACTTAAGGCAGACCAAACCAGACAGCTATAAGACTTACCTTCAGTCAAATTCTGGCTGAAAGAAATCAGAAAAAGGTTGCAGCACATCTTCCTCTTATCAAGGTTACTATTCATCAAGTTGCAGAGCCTTCATAGAAAAGAAGATATAACATACATGATTGTTGGTGATGTGGTAAGATAGGGCATTTTGTCATTGACTGCTGGCACAATCCCAATGTGGCCAGAGCTAGGGTCAGTCCACCAGTCAGAAATTCTGCTGGTGGACATGTTCAGTTTCATGCTAACATGCACCTAAGACCCAATAGATATTGGGGTCCTAAGGTTAAGTAATTTGTATATTGCAGGATATTTCAATGTGTCATACCCCTATATAGTACTTGGACAGTGGCTGTTCCAGGCACATGACTAGAACAAAGAGCAACTTGAAGGAGTTTACTCTAGTAAAAGATGGACCCAAAGTCATCTTTTGAGGTTCAGATAGAGGCGTAACCAGAGGGTATGGTAAGATCACCAATGGCATAGTCACCATCATCAAGGTGGATTATGTTGAAGGGTTGCAGCACAACCTTATAAGCATAAGCCATCTTTCTAATCTTAGCTATGTAATTGTCTTCCACATAGATGAGTGCCTAATTAGGAGGTCAAGTGACCAAGAGGTCATCTTGATAGGCACTAGGAGTGGAAATGTTTATTGCTTAAACTTTCTATGTCTAGATACAGATTCACCTATCTGTTTGGTGGCAAATGAGAAATTCTCCTACTGTGTCCAGTGGCACAAGAGACTAGCCCATTTGAATTACAATACTATTGGCAAGCTCTTCAGTCAAGAGCAAGTTAGGAATGGCCCCAATGTGAATTTCTCTAAGGAGGGCATTTGCTCAGCTTGCCAAAAGTGAAAGAAGACAAAAGTCTCCTTCAAGGGAATTGGGAGCAAAGACTCTGTGAAGTGTTTATACCTCTTGCACTTGGACCTATTTGGTCCAATGCCAGTTCACAGTCTTGGTAGGAAATTCTACACCCTTGTGATTTTTTATGACTATTCCAAGTTTACTTGGGTGTCCTTTCTTAAGAAGAAGGATGAAACCCATGATGTCTTCATGAGGTTTGTCAAGCAAATTCAGAATGAGCTTGGCTGTTATGTGGTCAAAATCAGAAGTGACCATGGGATAGAATTCCAGTCTGATAGCATGACAAAGTTCTGTGAAGAGCATGGTATTCATCAAGAATTCTCTTCTCCTAGAACACCCTAAAAATGAGATAGTTGAGAGGAAAAATAGGACTCTCATAGAGGCTGGCAGAACACTGTTGAGTGACACATCTCTCTCAGAATATTTCTGGGCTGAGGCATTAAATCCTGTATGTCATGTCCCCAATAGAGTCTCTATCACCAAAGGCCACAAGAAGACTTCTTATGAGATCATGAAGGGTAGAAAACCAAATCTGGGCTATCTTAGAATCTTTGGTAGTAAATGCTTTGTGCTTCACAATGACAAGTCCTTTGTGACTAAGTTTGCTGTCAAATCCTATGATGGAATATTTGTTGGGTACAGCAATCATAGCAAAGCTTATAGGATCTACAACTTGAAAAGCCAAGTTGTAGAAGAATCAGTTCATGTAGTCTTTGATGAGTCTACCATGATTAACAATGGACTGCCTAGTTCCTCTTATAGTACTGCAGGTACAAAACAGATGATGGACAAGCTAACCATCAAGGAAGCACACCAGTCATCCAATATGATATGGATACTCTAGAAGATCTACCTAGCAAACTAGGGGTGGATGAAGATCAACAAGAAGATGCCCCTGTTGCTGAAAGAAGACTTCCACCTGCAGTCAGACATATGAGAGATCATCCAACACACCAGATCATTGGTGAGGAAAGTCATGGAGTAATGACAAGGGGCAGAATTCAGAACACAGCCATGTATTCAAGCTTTCTATCCCAAGTGGAGCCCAAGAAGTTTGAAGAGGCCAACATAGACCAGCATTGGATTGGAGCTATGCAGGAGGAACTGAACCAGTTCAAGAGGTGCAGGGTCTAGAAGCTGGTTCCCAGACCTCGTGGTCATAATGTCATTGGAGTCAAGTGGATCTACGAAAACAAGCTTGATGAAAATGGCATTATAATTAAGAATAAGGACAGACATATTGCTAAGGGGTACAAACAAGAAGAAGGGATTAATTTTGATCAAACCTTTGCCCATGTAGCAAGATTGGAGGCCATATGATTATTTCTTGCATATACAGCACACAAGGGAATCAAGGTGTAACACCCCTATCCGTCACATAGCATATAGCAGTAGGTCCGGTCGGGGCCCGATGTCATATACCACGGACAGACCGGTGGGTTACTCAATGAGACCATTCAACCAATACACACGTCCTACCCAGAGCATCTAGCGGAAGCAATTTACTAAGTTGCACAAGTAAGAACCCAGTCACAGGCACAAATGTCCACTAACAAAACCCAGCAGGAATAAACAATAAAATACACAAAAGTACTGGCCTTAAGGCCTTACAAGAGTTCACAATAATTAAACAGTGTCTTACAAACTTCGGCTCGCAGGCCGCCACACATGAATTAAATGAGTAAACAAGCAAGGCCTTCGAGGGCCGGCTCCGCAACTTGGGCTTTGGCCCGCTATTTGCCACTCAACTCCACAGCACCTGCAAGCACAATTCACCGCAACGGAGGAAAACAAGAATAATTGTCAGCTAAAGCGAACCAGATTATAACGATTCCGCCCACAAGTCTCGGGGCGGCAAAGCTCATTCTCTGCACTTGTTAGCAAAACAAGCAATATAGTGAATAAACATAACATCACAGGTGCACGCACACACGGCCATACACCCCGTGCTCTCAGGGCACTAACTCTGTGAAGCAATTCTGAACCCGGTCCATTCCTTGGCTCCACCACCGCCCCCAGGGCGGCAAACCTTGTGAGCATTTAGTCCTTTCAGCCGCAGCCTAGACTCGTTCTCCAAATCATCAGTAAGTGTCACGTAGATTTAGGTCTCTTTAACCGAAACAGATGGAGCAGGTAGGGTTCCACCAGCCCGTTGCTCACCCCGTCGCGGCCCTTTGGACTTTGTCGCGAGCCCAGCTTCCTCCAGTCCCAACTTTTGATCAAACATGGTACATAGCCCCGCTATATACCCGGCTGGCTCCCAGAACACCGAAATGGCAGAAATGTGTTTCCACCAAGATTTCTGGGTGCACCTTGGGGTTAATCCCCAAAATTCCCTGATGCACTCTATCGCATAGCAACCCGAAAACAAACAAAATGCATGGAGTCTTCTCCGGCACAATATGCATAGTAAATCATCACCGATCCAGACCAACATGTCCGGGTAGGCTTCACACACCATGCCTACGTCCGTACTACGATTCCGGACACTAAATAAGGGAAACTTTACATGTCTACCCCAAGGAATACCGCAAACTCGTCGCACACTCGCGGGAGAGGGTTTTCCCATGCAAAAGAAGAAGAGATTCACATGCTCAAGATGAGAATCGTTACCCTAGCATTTCTCCTCGGAGCCATGGAAAACTACACGGATGAAAAGCACCGCAATGATCTTGTCTTCGCAGATCTGGACTCTGATCGAGAATCGGAGCTCCGAAGCTCCACCGGCAGCCAGATCTCCCCTTCTTCTTCCTCCTTGCTCTCCCTTCTCTCTAGGACTTAGAAAGAGAGTGGCCCCAACACAAATGAGGGTTTGAACCCTATTCCCGGCTTAAAACCTAACCAGAAGAGGTATGAGCCGTTAGATCCCAAAGTAAGGAAACGAACGGCTACGATGAGCCCAGAAAATAAACTTCCTAGGCCGAACACGGCTTGCGACACTCCCGTGTCCAAGTCCGTGTCACTCATTCGCCGCCGAAACCGTCGCGTCCCAAAAAGAACACGGGCACTCAACACGCCCGTGTCAGGCTTGACATGCCCGTGTCATCCAGTACATGCCCGTGTCGATGGGAGTGTTCCTCAAACGACTCGGGACCAAAACATCCAGAGCACGACACGGCCATGTGACACGCTCGTGTCACATGTCGTGTGCTAGACACGCCCGTGTTCCAGGCCATGTAGCTTCCTTAGCACAAATCGCCAAATGACCCGAGCAGGATACGGGTATTCGACATGCCCGTGTCGAATTTGACACACCCGTGTCGGACCTAAACACGCCTGGGCTCAGGCCGTGCGTCCTCACTCAACGATCGTTGAGTGAAAGGCATTGAGTGGCTGACACGCCCGTGTCCCAGGCCAAGTTCACCCCCCGACGACCATTGACTGCAATTTTGTCGACCACGCGACAATCGTCGAACCCGAGCACGACACGCCCCTGGGACACGCCCGTGTCCCAGGCCGTATCACCTCTACCAGACTTGGCTAAAAATGCCACCCATCACTCTTTTGAGTTTCGGGGCGTTACAACTCTCTCCCTCTTAAAATAATTTCGTCCACGAAATTACCAAAGGAAAAGACAACAGAAAACCAAAAGCGATACCTGAGTGAAATAACTCTGGGTACTCCTCAAGCATGGTCTTCTCCCATTCCCAAGAGAGATCCTCACGACCACAATTGTCCCAACGGACCTTGACCATTCTGATCTCCTTGTTACGAAGTCTCTTGACTTCAGAGTCCTCAATACAAACGGGCTTGACTGTAGTTGTCTACCCTTCGTCCACCGGTACTTGATCAACTACGATCACCTGCGAGGGCTCTAGCACCGTCTTCTGCAACACTGAAATGTGGAATACGTTGTGTAGACCACTTAACTCCACCGATAGCTTCAGACGGTAAGCCGCTTCACCGATCCGCTCTAGGACCTCAAATGGTCCAAGGTACCTCGGGCTCAGCTTCTTCAAGCGTCGTACCCGTGAAACACCCTTGAAC
The DNA here is from genome assembly GCA_039513925.1 of Platanthera zijinensis. Taxonomy (NCBI): domain Eukaryota; kingdom Viridiplantae; phylum Streptophyta; class Magnoliopsida; order Asparagales; family Orchidaceae; genus Platanthera; species Platanthera zijinensis. Next base: position 14,080,550 of record CM077098.1, read on the forward strand.
GGCTTTATCTTCAAATACACCCAATCGCCAACCGCGAACTCCACATTTCGGTGCTTGGCATTGTAGTATTTAGCTTGTCTATCCTGTGCAATTGCTTTTTGTACAACCTTGCCTCACCCATTTCTATCCACAACAATGGCGTGCGACACTTTCTACCATATAAGGCCTCGAAGGGCGCCATTTGTTTGCTCGCTTGGTAGCTATTGTTGTACGCAAACTCCACCAAATACAGATGGTCTTCCCACTGCTTCCCGAAGTCTAGAACACACATGCGAAGCATGTCCTACATCGTCCTATTGACACTCTCGGTCTGCCCATCCAACTGCTGCTGAAAGGTTGTGCTGAACTTCAACTTAGTCCCCAGCATTTGTTGCACCAACCTCCAGTCATTGGACGTAAAATGCCCATCTCTATCGCTCACGATGCTGTGGGGCACACCATGCAGTCTGACTATATTATCTACATACAGCTTCGCCAGTTTCTCTACTGAATCATCCTTCCTATGAGGAATGAAGTGCGACACCTTTGTTAACCGATCTACGATCACCCAGATTGCGTCGTTACCCTTCTGCGACCTTGGCAAGCCATGCATAAAGTCCATCGAAATGTCGTCGAACTTCCACTCCGAAATAGGCAAAGATTTCAAGAAACCCCCTGGCTTTTGGCACTCTGCCTTCACTAAGGCGCAAGTCTGACATTTAGACACGAATAGTGCCACATCCTTCTTGAGTCCTGGCCACCAGAACAACTTCTTTAGATCTCGGTACATCTTCGTGCTCTCTGGGTGGATTGAGTACTTGGTATGATGAGCCTCGTACAATAACTCCGCCCGTAGATTTCCCACATTTGGGACGCACAAATGACTATCCTTCCTTAGCAGCCCATCTTCAACTGAAAACTAGGAATTTGACCCATCCGAAGCTACATCCATGACCTCCTTCATACTGCTATCCAACTCCATAACCTGCCGTATCCGATCAGCCAGGTCATACTGAACTTCCGTCCAGTTCAACAATGCTTCGGCGCTAGTCTGCTTGTCAACACAGCAGATGCCTAACGCCTCCAACTCCAGAACCAACCTCTCATCATGAACTGACAACCAGTTGGCTTGGGCGGGAGCCCTGCGACTCAACGCATCAGCAACTGCATTGCCTTTCCCGGGCACATAATGAATTTTGAACGTATAGTCCCCCAGGAACTCCATCCATCTCCGCTGCCGCATGTTCAGATCCTTTTGATCCAACAGGTACTTCAAGCTCTTGTGGTCGGTATAAATATCGACCTTTACGCCGTACAAATAGTGCCTCCACAGCTTTACCGCAAAAATCACGGCCGCTAGCTCCAAGTCGTGGACCAGATAATTCCTTTCGTGCACTTTCAGCTGACGCGAGCCATATGCAATAACACTACCATGCTGCAGCAGCACGCAGCCCAAACCACTGCCTGAGGCATCGCTGTATATCTCAAAACCTTCGGTCCCACTCGGGGAACTTAGCACAGGCATCGTGGTCAACCGAATCTTCAACTCTTTGAATGCTTGTGCGCACTCCTGCGTCCACACAAACTTCTTGATCTTTCCTTGTTAACATCGTGAGAGGTAACGCTATCTGTGAGAAGTTCTCCACGAAGCACCTGTAATAGCTGGCAAGCCCCAGAAAACTCCGGACTTCCGCTACCGAAGACAACACAGGCCACTCTCGTATCGTAAAAATCTTCTCCGGATCTACCGCAATCCCTTCACCACTGACTATATGACCAAGGAACGCCACTGAGGACAACCAGAACTCGCATTTGGAGAACTTTGCGTATAGTTTGTTCCTCCTCAGCGCCTCCAAAACAAAATGCAGATGCTCGAAGTGATCTTCTTCGCACTGCGAGTACACCAATATGTCGTCAATAAAGACGATCACAAAATGGTCTAAGTACTCCCTGAACGTCCTGTTCATCAGATCCATGAACACTGATGGCGCATTAGTCAGTCCGAACGGCATGACCGTAAACTCGAAATGCTCATACCTTGTGCTGAATGCTGTCTTTTGGATATCACTCTCCCTTATCCTCAGCTGATAGTAACCGGACTTCAGATCCAATTTTGAGTATACCGACGACCCGACTAACTGATCGAAAATATCATCAATCCTTGGGATTGGGTATTTGTTCTTTTCCGTTAACTTGTTTAGTTCTTTATAGTCAATACACAGCCGCAAACTTCCGTCCTTCTTCTTAACAAAGAGGACTGGTGCGCTCCAAGGCGACGAACTTGGACGCACATAACCTTGTTCCATCAACTCTTTTAGTTCAACCTTTAGCTCTGCAATCTCCTTAGGCGCTAACCTATAAGGAGAGCGTGACACAGGTTTGGCACCTGGCACTAGATCGATTGTAAAATCGATCTCTCGCTGCGGTGGGGCTCCGGGAAGGTTGTCCGGGAACATTTCAGGGTACTCGCACACTACTGGGATACTACCCAAAGTGGTTTTAGGCTTTACAGCATCCACTAACATAAAGAACAACTCTACACCAGCACGGACTACCTTGACCACCTGAAGAGCATACATTAAAGTCTTGCTCGACCCCTTCAGTCCCGCAAACATTGTCTCCAGCCCAGCACCCAGCTTGACTTCCTTACGCTTGCAATCTATGAATGCCTTCTTCTCTGAAAGCCAGTCCATACCGAAGATGACGTCAAACTCTACTAGCGGCAATAACAATGCTAGTAAGTCGAACTCCTGACTTCCAATACGGATCTTTACGGCCCATACTCTGTCTGCACGCATAGAACACCCATTCGGCAGCAACACGTTTAATTTGTCATTAGCCATCGAAGAAGGGACTCTGATGCACGATATGAAACCTTCGGACAAAAAGGAGTGTGAAGCTCCCGTATCGAATAGTGCTCTTGCCAGACTATCGCAAATTAGAACAAAGCCTCTACAAACAGTAATAAGCTAACAAGTACTAGGTAAAAGTATTTAAAGCTAACTTGCTATAAATCTAAGCCGTACCTTTCACCACGTCTGCTTGTTTGATGGTCTCCTGCTAGCCCAGATTATAGACTCTTGGTTGAGTCGGAGCATAATGGGATGCGGTTGACTCCACCGCCTTGCCCTTTTCTTCGTAGGTTGCTCCATGCTTCCTCTCGGACTTTAGACGTCCGCTCCAACAGTCACGGGCGAAATGTCCCATCTTCCCACAAGTAAAACAAGCGCCCGGAGTTCGGTTGGTAGTTGCCCCCGAGGCACCCAAAGAAGGGGTTGGGCCCGACGTCCTAGCCTTCTTATTCCACCGGCGGAAACCAGATTTTGAATACGGCACCTTGAACTCTTACTTCCTCCCGCCAGAGTCCTTCTTAGCCTGTACGTTCTTCATGTCTTTTTCCAAAGACCGGGCTGTGTTGACCAGGTCAGGAAACCCTGCGCCATAGGCCCCGAAAGTAGCAGTCTCAAGTCATCTCTCAGACCTTCGTAGAATCAGTTCGTCTTGCGCTCCTCATCAGCAAAGGTGGCGCTTGCATACCGACCTAAACGAGTAAACTCGTGGAGATACTAATCCACGGTACTATCTCCTTGAACCAACTTCTAGAACTCATTTTCCATTGCTATCCTCTGAGCTGAGGGGAGGTATCGAGCCAAGAACAGTCTCAAAAATTCCTCTATCGAGACGTTAGTAAGCTGTCTACCCCTCAGATGGTGTAGCTCCAAGCCTTCCCACCATAGTCTTGCATCACCATCCAGCAGGAACGTGGCAATTGTGGTCTTCTGTCACTATTCAGTCTCAGTAGCTATCAGCACTCTCATAATTTTGGAGAGCCAATCCTATGCTTGAGTTGGGGTTCCCATCCCCGAGAACACTGGAGGATTAAAGCCCATCATGTGCTTAAGCTGCTTTTCCGTTGCTCTCCTAGGCAACACTGGCTCCACTACCACCTTCTCAACTCTCCTTAACTTTGCCGCTTGGATCGGTACTTGCTCAACAGCAGGGGCAGGCTGTTGCACCTGCCTCGCAGGCTGCGCGTTGATCATCGCAAACACAGCCTCCGCTACCAACCGTATGGTCTCAGCCGAAGGAGGTGTTGTCGGCGCATCATTTGGTGTGTTGCTTGCCTTAGAAACTGGTCATTCTGACGGCCCAGCACCACTCCCGGTCACCTATAATCGTACAAAATACCGATAAGTGACCAAACAACATTGCAAAACGCAATTATAGAAACACGCAGGTTCCTCAACCATGTGTATTTTCATTCCTAAGTGGACATTCATGGGTTCTTTTCATGTTATAATGATGACGCACACACATGTGCTCACCACCCCTTAAAGTGAATTCGTCCACGAATTCATTTAAGGATGAATGAAACCGGTAGTCTGATACCAAATTGTAACACCCCTATCCATCATATAGCATATAGCAGTAGGTCCGGCCGGGGCCCGACGCCATATACCACAGACAGACCGGTGGGTTACTCAATGAGACCATTCAACCAATATACATGTCCTACCTAGAGCATCTAGCGGAAGCAATTTACTAAGTTGCACAAGTAAGAACACAGCCACAGGCATGAATGTCCACTAACAAAACCCAGTAGGAATGAACTAGAAAATACACAAAAGTACTGGCCTTAAGGCCTTACAAGAGTTCACAATAATTAAACAGTGTCTTACAAACTTCGGCTCGCAGTCCGGCCACACATGAATTAAATGAGTAAACAAACAAGGCCTTCGAGGGCCGGCTCAGCAACTTGGGCTTTGGCCCGCTATTTGTCGCTCGGCTCTGCAGCACCTACAAGTACAATTCACCGCAACGGTGGCAAACAAGAATAACGGTCAGCTAAAGCTGACCAGATTATAACGATTCAGCCCCCAAGTATCGGGGCGGCAAAGCTCCTTCTCTGCACTTGTTAGCAAAACAAGCAATATAGTGAATAAACACAACATCACAGGTGCACGCACATACGGCCATACACCTCGTGCTCTCAGGGCACTAACTCGGTGAAGCAAGTCCAAACCTGGTCCGTTCCTTGGCTCCACCACCTCCCCCAAGGCGGTAAACCTCGTAAGCATTTAGTCCTTTCAGCCGCAGCCTAGACTCGTTCTCCAAATCATCGGTAAGTGTCACGTAGCTTTAGGTCTCTTTAACTGAAATAGATGGAGCGGGTAGGGTTCCACCAGCCCGCTGCTCACCCCGTCGCGGCCCTTTGTCCTTTGACGCGGGCCCAGCTTCCCCCAGTCCCAACTTTAGATCAAATACGGTACATAGCCTCGCTATATACCCGGCTGGCTCCCAGGCCACCAAAATGGAAGAAATGCGTTTCCGCCCAGATTTCTGGGTGCACCTTGGGGTTAATCCCCAAGATTCCCTTATGCATTCTATCGCATAGCAACCCGAAAACAAACAAAATGCACGGAGTCTTCTCCGGCACAATATGCATAGCAAAACATCACCGATCCAGACCAACATGTTCGGGTAGGCTTCAGACACCATGCCTATGTCCGTACTACGATTCCGGACTCTAAATAAGGGGGACTTTACATATCTACCCCAAGGAATACTGCAAACTCGCCGCACACTCGCGGGAGAGGGTTTTCCCATGCAAAAGAAGACGAGTTTCACATGCTCAAGATGAGAATCGTTACCCTAGCGTTTCTCCTCGGTGCCATGGAAAACTACGCGGATGAAAAGCACCGCAATGATCTTGCCTTCACAGATCTGGACTCGGATCGAGAATCGGAGCTCCGAAGCTCCACTGGCGGCCGGATCTCCCCTTCTTCTTCCTCCTTTCTCTCCCTTCTCTCTAGGACTCAGAAAGAGAGTGGCCCCAACACAAATGAGGGTTTGAACCCTATTCCCGGCTTAAAACCCAACCAGAAGAGGCTTGAGCCATTAGATCCCAAGGAAACGAATGGCTTCGATGCGCCCAAAAAATAAACTTCCTGGGTCGAACACGGCTTGCGACATGCCCGTGTCTAAGGCTGTTTCACTCATTCGCCGCCGAAACCGTCGCGTTCCGAAAAGAACACGGGCACTCGACACGCCCTTTTCAGGCTTGACACGCCCGTGTCATCCAGTACATGCCCGTGTCGATGGGCGTGTACCTCCAATGACTCGGGACCAAAACGTCCAGTGCATGACACGGCCATGTGACATGCCCGTGTCACATGTCGTGTGCTAGACACGCCCTGGGACACGCCTATGTTCCAGGCCGTGTAGCTTCCTTAGCACAACTCGCCAAACGACCCGAGCAGTACACGGGTATTCGACACGCCCGTGTCGAATTTGACACGCCTTTGTCAGACTTGAACACGCCTTGGCTCAGGCCATGCATCCTCGCTCAACGATCGTTGAGTGAAAGGCGTTGAGTGGCTGACACGCCCGTATCTCAGGCCGTGTTCACCCCCCGACGACCGTTGACTGCAATTTTGTCGACCATGCGACCATCGCCGAACCCGAGCACGACACGCCCCTGGGACATGCCTGTGTCCCAAGCCGTGTCACCACTACCAAATCCCAGACTTGGCTCAAAACGCCACCCGTCACTCTTTTGAGTTTTTGGGCGTTACACAAGGTCTACCAAATGAATGTGAAGTCAGCCTTCCTAAATAGTGACTTAAAAGAAGAATTCTATGTTGAGCAGCCTCCAGGTTTTGTAGTGCCTAACTCACTTGATTTTTTTTATAGACTTAGGAAAACTCTATATGGGCTGAAGTAAGCCCCTAGAGCATGATATGAGACATTGTCTAGTTACCTCATTGAGAATAAATTCTCAAGGGGGGAAATAGACAAGACTGTATTCCTAAGGGAATCTAAGGGTAAGATCATCCTAGTCCAAATTTATGTAGATGACATCATCTTTGAATCTACTAATGACAACCTCTGCAAAAAGTTTGCTAAACTCATGTAGGGGAAGTTTGAGATGAGCAGTATATGTGAACTTAAGTTATTCTTGGTCCTCCAAGTAAGACAGACTGATGATGGCTTTTCCATATCCTAGTCTAAGTTCACTAGGGAGTTAATCAAGAAATTTGGCATGGAGAATTCCTCCACCATGAGAACTCCCATGGGGTCAAGTATGCTTGTAGGCAAAGATGAAGCAGGGAAAGTTGTTGATGAAAATTTTTATAGAGGGATAATTGGCTCCCTTCTATATCTGACTGCAAGTAGGCCAGTGTTTACCCGTAAGACCGCTATTTAGATTCTTCCACAAGATGTGTCAAGGCCCCATTTTTTGACCGTGTAACCGCGAGACCGTGGTAATCAGCAAGCCGGTTTTTTGTTTGAGAATCGTCGGTCTTTTTACTGCAGACCGTGTAGCCGCGTGGTTAAGAGCTTTGCCTTTTTCTTCTTTAGTTGTGTATCCCGTCACCGCTGCCCTCTCTCCTGTCCCACGGGTAGCCGGTGATTCTAGCGCATGCCCGCTCGGGCAGGACCCCGAGCTTATAAATAGGCATGAACAGTACTCTCATGGCATCACGAATCGAATCATCAAGCTCGCCATCTGTGGCAGCGGTCTCGAATCCATTGCCGAGCGGGCTACTGTCCGATCGGGTGCTCCTTGGTAACCGTTGTAATCGCTTTATTCTATGACAACCGAAAAGCCCGTCCCAGGAGTGGTTTTAGCCGCGACGGGCGAACTTTGATGTCGCCGCTATCAGCGGCACCCCCTTTTGTCTCCTTTTCATTTAACCGATAGTAACTGACAACTCGTAGTTCCTCCTTTACCGTTTTCTCTTTCTCGCAGGTTCTTCAGCGACCAAGGGACGTTCTCGACATGAACATTAAACACGCGACCTTCAGATTCGAGTTGTCCGTGAATCCAATCAGTTTTGATATGTCGGACAGGCGATCCCCTCACTACTCTCATTCTCGTCACTCTAACCGTGCGGGGTCCTCAGAAGAATCCCTCTGGAGGGCGCTCGAACAATCTCGCTAGGAGATGGAGCAAGATATGTGGGAAACCGGCGAACGGCTTGATGCAATCGGCCAAGCTCTAGCAGCTCTTAACCAGTGGTTAGCGATGCCTCCAGCCGCAGCACCTGTGGAACCTGCAATCTTTCCGACCCCCGCGACCACTCAGCCCGCCTTCCAGCCATGTCAGACCACCGCGCAACCGCAACCCCAGGAAGACGAGCTAAATCCTTTTATGGGTTACTTCCAAGATACCGCTCGGGAAATTCCGGCTAAGCGGTTAGATTTCGAAGAAGACTGGCATCCCGGTATGCCCGCTGATTTTCCAAATTCTAACCGCGCCTCACCTTTAACCCCAGCTGAGATGGAGGACCCGTCTCTGTTTGTCGTGCGGATAAGGCGAGAGCCCGCACTGAGCAATTTCAGATAACCTCGCTTACCTTTTTATACTGGCGCATCTAATCTGGTCATGCACCTACAAGCATTCGAAGATGTCGTGGCACTTAGATGCCTGACGGATGCGCTAAAGTGTAAGTTGCTGGTAACCACTTTCGATGGGCAGGCTCGAGAGTGGTTTCACGAGCTTCGACCCCGCTCAATTAACTCCTTCGTCGGGATTCGCCAAGAACTTTTGTTAAGGTTTTCGACCTCCAAAAATAGGAAAAGTGGTCTTGCAGCCCTTTTCAAGATTATGCAAAGGGAGGACGAAAGCATGGCACGATTTATAGATCGCTTTCAAAAAGAAATTATGGAAGTAGAGAATGTAGACCCAGATTACTATAAGGTTGCCCTAATCAACGGTCTCCAGGAAGGCCCGTTAAAGTTCAAAGCCATGACAAAGGCCCCAGCAACTTATCAAGCCCTGATCTCTCTCACGAACAAGTTCATCGAAGGAGAAAGTGCTAATCCTTCTTATATTTCTACTCTAACCTCTATGGCAGGTGGTGGCGGCTCGGGAAGTTCATCCAAAGTGCGCCACGTTCCGAAACCTTCCCGTCATGATCATCAGTCCTCACCCCAAAGGGGTAGAAACTTTCGTCATAAGAGGCCATTCCTCAACCATCAGCAGTTCCGAGAGCGAATGCTGCCATTGGACACTGCTCTTATTCCGACAATCCCGCAAGTCCTCCCTATCAATTAGCACGGAGGGCCTCATGGTACAAACGTGACTTGGTAGGAAGTCTCTGAGGTCCTGCAAAGGAAAGACTTCAGGAAGGCCAGACCCCGAGGAGAGGTAAGACCCCCCAGCTCTAAAAATTTCTGCGAATTTCACAAAGAAGAGGGGCACCCTATAGAGCACTGTCGGGCCCTTCGCTTTCTTGTAAAGAGACTTGTTTCAGAGGGAAAATTTTCAGATCCTTCCTGTAAAGAGGCTCCCGTCGATCCCAACACCTCAAAGTGAAAAGAGGTAGTGAAGGTGCTCCGGGAATGTGAGGGCGTCACTGACATTGGCAGTCTAGGTAATATGAATTACCCGAATGATTGTGTGGATGTCCATGATGAAGGAACCCTCGGGCGACTTTTCTGCATCCACGGAGGGGGAGGCCTTGAATCAAGCCGAAAATCTTTTATCTCAAAGTTGCGTAAGTAGGAGGTGGCTATGGCTTCCTCCTCGGTCCCGACCAGAGAACTCGTTACTTTTGGTTCGGATGACCTCTCGTCCACCGCCAACCCGTTCAACGATGCGGTTGTTATCCAAGCCGTCATCGAAAACTTCACAGTGGACAGGATTCTGATAGATACTGGCAGCTCGGTGAATCACTTGTTCAGGAAGACGTTTGAGGCCCTGAAGATTGGAAGACCATTGTCTTCCACCGAGGGGTCACTCTATGGCTTCTCGGGAGAGAAGAAGGAAGCAGAAGGAAGCATTTCGCTACTAGTAACTCTTGGAGGAATCACCAAGATGATCAAGTTCATGGTAATCGACGCGGCAAGCAGCTATCAAGCAATTTTTGGAAGGCCTCTACTAAACGAGTATCGGGCAATTGTGTCAACCTACCATCTGGCTATCAAATTCTCTGCTCAAGGAAAACAGTATCGGGTCAAAAGCAACCATCGAGTGGCCCGAGAATGTTATGTGAAAACGGTTAACGTGATTGAGCAGGTGATCCCTCTGGCAGTCACGGCTGTTGAGCTTGGAGAAACCAAAGAGAATGCGAAGGAGGGACCCCATCTGGAGGCTGCCCAACCTACCGAGAAAGTACCCATTGCTAAGGGAGAGGAGAAAAAACTCTCCATTAACGCAGAGCTACCAGAAGAGCAAAAAGTCGAATTGATTTCCTGTCTCCTGAAGAACCTCGATATCTTCGCATGGTCTCCCGAAGATATGCCCGGAGTGGATCCAGATGTAGCTTGTCATCATCTCAATATCAACCCGAAGTATAGGCTCGTACAACAAAAGAAGAGGTACGTCGCAACAAAACTGGCCAGTCCTATCCGGGAAGAGGTCATCAAGCTGGTAAATGCTAAATTTGTTCAAGAAATACAATATCCAGCCTGGATATCGAATGTTGTAATGGTTCCAAAACCAGGGGAAAATGGAGAATGTGCGTAGATTTCACAAAACTCAATAAAGTGTGCCCCAAATATTTCTACCCCTTGCCTCGAATAGATGCTTTAGTATATTTTGCGTTTGGTTATTCGTTTATGAGTTTTTTAGATGCGTTCTCTGGTTATCATCAGATTAGGATGTACAAACCCGACATATCGCACACCTCTTTTATCACAAATGAAGGGTGTTTTTGTTATTTGGTGATGCCTTTTGGGCTTAAAAATGCAGGAGCCAGCTACCAGCGCATGATGGATTCCATTTTCAAAAATCAAAAAGGGAGGAACCTAGAAGTCTATGTTGATGACCTCCTTATAAAAAGTAAATCCTTTTCAGCACATTTAGAGGATCTCGCGGAAACCTTCGCAACCCTACGAAAGTTTAGGATGAGGCTAAACCCGTCGAAGTGTGTTTTTGGTGCCAACCAAGGAAAGTTCCTTGGTCATCTTCTTACCTCTGAAGGGTTGGCACCAAACCCTGATGAGGTAAAAGCTATCCTGGATATGGCACCTCCTCGCTCCCCAAAAGAAGTCTAGTAGCTAGGAGGAAGACTAGCAGGTCTTAGCCGTTTCATCTCCAGGGTAGGAGACAAGAGCGCTCCCTTCTTTAAGACTCTTCAGGGAGCCTCCAAGTTTGAATGGACCGATGAATGTGATGAGGCTTTTAATCAACTCAAGAGACAGTTAACAAGGACTCTGTTATTACAAAGTCCTCGCCCAAGATAACCGCTATACGTCTATCTGGGAGTGGGACCCGAGGAAGTTAGTTCCGTTCTTGTCAGGGAGGAAAGGAAAAGGAAATTCCTGGTATATTATGTTAGTCATATCCTAAAGAGTGCTGAATTAAGATACCCTATCCTTGAAAGGCTAGCCTTGGCCTTAGTCATTTCTGCTCGCCGACTCCGTCCGTATTTCCAGGCACATTCAATCCAGGTCATGGTGGATCAGCCCCTCAAAGGAATATTGGAAAGGCCAGAGCATTCGGGAAGACTCACTAAGTGGGAAATCGAGGTGAGTGAATTCAAAATCGCATATATACCACGAATAGCAATAAAAGCTCAGGTTTTGGCAGATTTCATGGTAGAAACCAAAGAACGAAGTTTTGCTCAGCAAGAAAATTCTCCGCCAGCTTGGATCATTTACGTCGACGGAGCCTCTGGAAGAAATTCGTCAGGAGCAGGGATAGTCCTCATCAATCCAAATGAAGTCAAAATAAAGCATACGGTGAAATTCTTTTTTCTGGTTACTAACAACCAGGCCGAGTATGAAGCACTTCTTGCAGGGTTAAGATTCGCAAAAGAGCTCGGCATCGATCACGCCCACGTCAAAATAGATTCCTTAGTAATAGCCTCGCAAGTGCTCGGGAATTTCGAAACCCGAGAACCAATTCTCAAACAATATCTCGTGCTGGTAAAGGCAGAGATTGGGAAATTCAAGAGCTTCGTTATTGAACACATCCCAAGGATCGGAAATGAGGAAGTTGATGCTTTATCAAAATTCGACGTTACTGCGGGAGAAGTGGCATCTGAGCTTTTTCAGCCATCAGTCGAAGAAGGGGAGGCAATGCAAATTGACTAACGTCACTCCTTGGTAGATCCATTCATTATGTACTTATCAAAAGGAGAGTATCACCCTGCTATTAAAGATAGAAGAAGATTTAATGTTAAGGCAGCATATTACAACTTGATATCTGGGATACTTTACAAGAGAACTCTCATCTCACCCATGGTGAGATGTGTTTCGGAAGAAGAGGTCTCCACCATACTTCAAGACATCCATTCGGGAGAATGTGGTAGCCATTCTGGAGCCAAGACCCTAGAACAGCGAATCTTACGTCAAGGATATTTCTGGCCGACAATGAGGAAAGATGCAGAGTTGCATGCCAAGAAATGTGTCCAATGCCAGAAATTTGCTCCACTTCAACTCCAGCCCGCCCAACAACTTTGTTCGATTACGGCACCATGGTCGTTTGCAATTTGGGGAATGGATCTCATCGGACCATTTCCAATGGCGAGTAGTCAACGGCGCTTCATCTTGGTTATGATTGACTACTTCACTAAATGGATTGAGGCCAGGGCACTAGCAAGAACTACGGCTCAGATAGTCAAAAATTTTATTTGGGGTGATATAATTTGTAGGCACAGAGTTCCCATGGCGATAATCACGGATAATGGACCTCAGATCAATAACGTAGAAATGATTAATTTTTGCACGAAGGCAGGAACCAACCTCCGATTTTCCTCGGTGCATCATCCCCGGAGCAACGGCCAAGTAGAGGCAGCCAACAAACAAATCTTGAACTTGCTTAAGAAAAGGGTTCAGAATCTAAAAAGCAGTTGGGCTGATCAACTCCCCTCAGTGTTATGGGCCTTAAGGACTACACCTTACAGCGCCACGGGAGAGACCCCCTTCAAGCTCTCACATGGATCAGAGGCCCTCATCCCAATAGAATTTGAAGTACCATTGCCAAGGGTCTTACTGGCTAGGCAAAACTGGGAAGACATGCTTGAAATCATATAAAAAATGAGATACCACCTGGATCAAATCGAGGAACTTCGAGATGAGGCTACCATCAGGCAAGAAGAAGTGAAAAGGAGGATGGCGCGGTATTTCAATCAGAAAGTGAGGGTCAAACAATTTCAGGTGGGAGACCTAGTTCTGAAGAAAGTGGATGTCGCAGCAAGAAATAGCTCGGTCGGAAAATTGAATCCCAATTGGACCGAACCTTTTATCGTAAAAGAAGTTTTGAAAAGGGGAGCTTACAAGTTGCAAATGTATGAAGGGGAGGACATCACCCATACCTGGAGTGGGGATGATTTGAAACGATTTTACTCTTAGGGCAAATCGCGGGGTATTTACTCTCAAGACTCGAAGCTAGGAAATGATAAGCCCGGGGTAACACCGCCGAGTCCAGCTCGATCCCCCACGAGAATCGTTGTCATTAGCGTAATACCACCAAGACCATGTGTAGCGGGGAGTTTTCGCACCGTGTAGTGGGAGCTTGCAGATTCTCGTGTGGAGGGCTTCTAGATGACGGATCCCAGCTGGCATCTAACACACCACCTCTGCATATCAGGAGGGTCGGGGTGGGTGCTTAGCTCTACCATGCGTCACAAGGGATATTATTACGGTTTCATTGATCTTCCTTGAGATGAGATGGTGCGGTCTCAGCACCCACCAGCCTCATCCTTGTTGATCAATCTAGGCCATGGTAATCGGTCACACCTCCCTTCTTTCTTTTCTGAATTCAAGTTTTATCGCGTGACCGCGCGGCAAGGTAAAACTGGGTTAATCGCAGGGCGAGATTTTCAGAATTTCTATTCACTTTCAGATCGGCGGTCAAGACATTCTCTTGAAGAAAGGTGGTCATGACGAGCGGGAGAGGAAGCCAAGAGCAGCGGACAAGTCATCACTCGCACGACAATCTAAATAACTTTTGAAATTGTAATCGGGCGGACAAAAAGGCTGCAAGCCACAGATTTATTATAAGGAATTCTGTGCTGTTTTTCTTATCTAAATTGTAATCGGGCGGATAAAAAGGCTGCAAGCCGCAGATTTGTTATATGAAATTCTGCGTTGTTTTTCTTATCTAAATTGTAATTGGGCGGATAAAAAGGCTGCAAGCCGTAGATTTTTTATATGGAATTCTGCGCTGTTTTTCTTATCTAAATTGTAATCGGGCGGATAAAAAGGCTACAAGCCGCAGATTTGTTATATGGAATTCTGTGTTGTTTTTCTTATCTAAATTATAATCGGGCGGATAAAAAGGTTGCAAGCCTCAAACCTGTCATATGGAATTCTATGCAGGATTAAGTTGCAAAATTTTCATGTCGATCCGTTCATTAGTCGAGGAAATAGAAACCACTCAACCGCACAACATCACACAGCAGGAAAAACGAAAGATATCATTCATAAAAAAGGTGGTTACACATATATCGAGCGGTTTACAAAAAACAGAATCCGCATGGTCTGAAAAATGAAAATAAATACATCTCATCTATGTCCTGGCTTTCTTCTTCCGTTGATCTCGTCCCGAGCTAGACGAACTTGAAGCGCTGGAAGACTCGCTCGACCCAGTTTATTCCGAAAAATCGGACTCTCCGCTATCCCCAGAATCTTCCTCGGTAACCTCTTCAGCGTCGCTTTCTTTATCATCCCGGATATCGGCCTCAGCCTCAGAAGAAGGAATTGATTCATCTACCTTATCCGCACTAGTTTCTTTATCCCGCTCGGCCTCCAATGTTCTGAAGTCGGGGAAGAGATCGTCAAAGGTGAGGTTTTGCTCTTCCGATATCAGCGAGCCTCTCTGCTTGAGGATATATAGAATGTCTACCCCTCCTTCCCGCAAATGGGAGATAATCTCATGCAAAAAGCCAGATTCTCCCGGTTGTACATTTGCTGTAAGAAAAAAGCAATATAAAAATCGGTTAGAAATTGAGACTGGCCGCATAAAAAATACGGAGTAAAGCCAGCCGCCCGGGCATGACGACTAACTTTTGAGCCTGACCAGGGAGGAAGAGAAGTAGAAACCGAGATATGCTCCCCATGTCGATGAAATCGCACGGCCTCCTTGCCGCGGAGATCCTTCAGAGGCTTATCGATCCAATCGGGCATGAAAGGAATTGTCGAACTGTCACTCGCAGCGGGGTCATCGGCTTCGATATGGTCTGCTTCCCTTTGTTTACGTAGTTCACTTTGGGTCGACATAAAAGAAAAGGGTTAACATAACGCCACGGATACAAACTTCCAAAAGCAGCAGAACGCTTACATTCGGTCGTATCGCATTCGGCAGCAACTACCCGCAGCGGCAAATAATAGACGATGTCCAGCCGCTCTTTCTTGTAGAAATTTGCGATCTCTAATTCTTTCCCCCCGATCTCTATCCGTCTGAAGTTACTAGCCGCTCGGGCTTGCGGACTTAAAGTAAGGACTCCGAGGTTACCTGTGAATACCAGATACCTAGTCGACCAATCCGTAACTTTATTAGGAAGATTTACTACCTTCAGTCCTTTGCAGCCGAATTAAATGATGTCGCGGAAGATTTTGTTTTCCTTTTTACCCGCCTTGATCGATCGGGCTACGAAATAATTCCTGAAGAGCTTCATAGTGAACTTTACCCGCTCCGATCGCAGATATATCAAAAAGCTCATTATGGCGCCAATTGTGTTCGGGGGGAGTTGACTGAGGATAACTCCATAAAATTCCATAATCTCTATCAGTTCGATGAATGGCGGGAAAGAAAAGTCGTGATCAAAATGATCGATGGGTATGATAGCCATATTGTTTCAAACAGAATTTAACCGCTCTACTGCTGACGGTAACCGTGCGACTATGGAATCATCGTGCATATACTTGCGCACAAATTGTGAAAGCTCGCTCTCGGTCAAGGAGGAGGCCCTAAATTCTGACTGGAGGAAGATGGCTGAAGCGCTAGATCGCACGGATACCATATTTCTCACCCGACGGAAGTAAAGAACTCTAAATTTATTACAAGGAGAGAATCCTCAATACAATTTATAGGGAAAGTTGTATTCAGAGAAGCATAAATGATCGAGCATATAGTCGAAAAACCGCGCGGATATATCAGAAAAGTAATATCAGGCCGAGCGGTTAAAAGGCGTAATAACGATGGAACCATAAAATTAGAACAAAAGTTAGAAATAAATCTAACTGCGCAGTACCATCAAGTTCAAATAAATATACATGAATTATTTCCCTTTTGCATTCATTTCCTTCCCTTTCTCCTCACTTATTGACTCGTTACGATCTGGTAGGTCCCCACCAATGTGAGCCACAAAGTCACCCGCATGCAGAATCGAGGAGATCGCAGCGGATAGATGGTGAAGCACAGTGTGATGGTGCCGATGAATCCTTGCGGCATCGCGACCCACACGGCCAAGGTATATGCCTATTTCCATGGAGGTTGCTTGACCGGCAGGTTGCGCGGTTGAAGCCGCTTGATTCATCGGCAAGGTCTCATCCCGAACCATACCATTACCCCTTTGACTCTCGAAGTTAGCATTCCCGGACCGACATCGCATTTCATTCTCTGCCTGATGACACCGGCTTCGATAGTGAGCAACGTCGTCTAGTAGTCGCTTTTGCCGTTGATCTCGATCTCTCAACTCCTTCTCGTGTGTTGCGGCTTGTACGATCAGTTGTTCTTTCCCGCTCCTCGTCTTTTCTCGGGCGGTTCTAGCCTCGGCAAAAGCCGCGGCAGCTTCTTTGCGGGCCGAAATCACCTCTACAGCCGACTTCTCCACCATTAATCTTAATGCATCCTTCTCCTCCTCCATGGACCGAACATTTTCCTCTAACCGTGCGAGCTCACAGCAAAACCCGTCAGGAGACCTTTGCTCCTTGTCTAGCAGAGACGAAGTCCTCGCAAGGATAACCGCCGAGCTCGCATCATTCGTCACTGAAACAACAATGCAATAAGCAGTTAAAAGAGGAATCAGCGGTAAATAGAGCGAATTGAGGGATCGATACTTTGAGGCAGAGGCTCGAATTCAAGTCTTTCTCCCGTTGACGTTAACTCGCGGGCAGAGAATATCGGTCGTCGCGCGTTCTCTGGATCAATCCTCCTTATCTAAGCTTTCCAAAGTCGCGCAGACTTGATTCTTTCCGCATCAGATATCTCCTTGGTCATCGGAATGTCCCTACCTTCGGAGATCAGGCGGACTGGACGTTTTCTCCGTAGTATCTTCTTTGAGAGACTTTCCTTACCTGAAGCGGACAGCAACTTACCTATCCGAGGCATCCAAGTTTCCTCTGCCCGCTCGCATACATCCTTGTTGGTCTTGTCGTCAGGGTCAAATCTAGCGGCCAGAAGTGCTTTCTCAACAGCAGACTCCACCTGAAGCTTGGCGGGGGATTTGGATGTTGGGTTTCCACCGCTCGTTACGAACATATTGCTAAGAATTTCTTCAATCCCCTGCAAATAACCGGCATTAGTAGGGAGGTCAAAATCTAGAGAGTCTTCGTCCGCAATAAAAAGTTTCTCTAGCTCGGCCAATGCAGTTACCTCTCGCGGTAGTTCGATCTCCTTTTGCGAATCAGCGGGTATCTCGCCCTCCTCAGAAATTGTGGACAGCGGGGCAGCGGTGACTTTGAGAGCAGATGGTTTTTTGTTCGCTTTTCCCCTTTGACGAAGTTTCTTCTCCACTCGCTCCTCGATGGTCGTCCCGGATCGGCATTTTCATTTCTCCAGACTGGGCTCGATGATCCCTAACTTCAGCTTCAATTTATCCGCCGCGGTCAAAGCGGCATTCATGGCTTTCCCCCTGATCTTAGTAAGAGTGTCGGCTAGAGGAGAAGATAACCCGATATCATGGCTAGATGGAGTGTTGTATGTGATGTTGACATCAGGGGTAATGGAGACCTTAGGGGTAACAGGCGGGTCGATTTTGGTCTCGCCGTTCCCGCTTTCTACGCTCGGTTTTCCAGCAAGAATAGTTGGTGTGGGGATAGTAGAAGTGTTCTCAGTCGATTTTTCTGACGGACTGGAGACCTCCGCAACTTTGGCCGCATTTTCCTGAGCAAGTGGTTTTATATTCGAGCCGGATCTCCTGTACATGTCTCCCAACAAGCTTCTCATCGACATTGCGAATAATGTAATGTTAACCGCAATCCCAGGATGTTCTTTCTCAAGGGATACCTGGATAGCTCTCCTTCCGGCGATATTTATAGTTTCGGGACGTATTAAAGGCTATACCGGTCTGGCGGGTAAAGGCAACATTTCCAAAATTTTCCATTATTCGGAAATGTGCGGGGATCATGTTTACCCGGAAGACCACTATTCAGATTCTTCCACAAGATGTGTCAAGGCCCACTTTTTTGACCGTGCAACCACGAGACTGCGGTAATCAACATGTCGGTTTTCCGTCTGAGAGTCGCCAATCTTTTTGTTGCAGACCGCGTAGCCGTGTGGTTAAGAACTTTGCCTTTTTCTTCTTTAGTTGTGCATCTCGTCACCGCTGCCCGCTCTCCTGTCCCACGGGTAGCCGGTGATTCTAGCGCCTGCCCGCTCGGGCAGGACCCCGAGCCTATAAATAGGCATGAACAGTACTCTCTAGGCATTGCGAATTGAATCCTCAAGCTCGCCGTTTGTGGCAGCGGTCTCGAATCCTTTGCCGAGCGGGTTACTGTCCAATCGGGTGCTCCTTGGTAACCGCTGTAATCGCTTCATTCAATTACAACCGAAAATCCCGTCGCAGGAGTGGTTTTATCCGCGACGGGCAAACTCTGATGTCGTCGCTATCAACGGCACCCCCTTTTGTCTCTTTTTCATTTAACCACTAGTAACCGATAACTCACAGTTCCTCCTTTACCGTTTTCTCTTTCTTGCAGGTTCTTCAGCGACCAAGGGACGTTCTCGACACGAACAGCCAGACATCATGTATGCTACATGTGTTTGTGCTAGGTATCAGGCTTGCCCAAAATAATCTAACTACTCTGCAGCTAAGAGAATCTTGAGATATCTTAAGGTCACTCCAGATCTTGGCCTTTGGTACCCTAGGAATGGGGAGTTTGAACTAACTGGCTATTCAGATGCAGATTTTGCAGTTTGCAAAGAGGATAGGAAGAGCACATTCCACACCTATTAGTTCTTGGGAGGGAGACTGGTATCTTGGAGCAGCAAGAAATAAACCAGTGTGGCAATATCAACTGCAGAGTCAGAGTACATCTCAGCAGGAAGCTGTTGTGCTCAGTTGCTGTAGATCCAGCACCAGCTTCAAGACTTCAACCTCCAGATAAGTAGAACTCCTTTATTCTGTGATTCTACTAGTGCAATCTCTATTGCTAAGAATCCTGTCTCCCATAGCAGAACTAAGCAAATAGAGATTAGATATCATTTCATTAGGGAGCAGGTAGAATGTGAAGACATCACCCTTGAGTTTGTCCTAACAGACAAGCAAGTGGCTGACATCTTCACTAATCCACTAGATGAAGCCAAGTTTAACACCTTCAAATTTGAGTTGGGTATGTTAAACTTAGTATAGCTTCTGTTGCTCCTCATCTGGTTGCAAACTATTTGGCATTATGCAGATAGGATGGTCCTTTATAAAAATAAAGATTCTCCAATTGAGGGGGAGAAAGTCCAGCATAATTCCAACATTTCACTGCTGTCTAATTGAGGGAGAGTAGGTGATAAGATGATTAGTTTATCAGGTGCATCCTACCAGCTATTTGTTGTAGTCAAAAAGGTGGAGAGGATAAGATGATCAGATAAGCAAGGCAGCAGCAAGGCAGCAGCAATTTAGGGGAAGCAGATGGCAGATGCATTAATGTTTCATTCTACAAGCAGGGAAGTGTGGTAACTATAGATCACATCTCAATTATTTAGTTTTATTTTATTATGCCTTGTGTTGTATGGTTCTATGTATGTCATTGACCTTGCTTAAGAGTTTTGACTTCCTCAAATAGGGGGAGATTATTGGGTCTGTTGCCCACAATGTCCTGGATTTGAGTGAAGTCAATTTTATCAATGATATATACATGTATGTAGATTACTATGATAGGTTAGGTAGCCTAAGTGGCTAAGTCAGGTAAACACTTACCTAAGGTGTGGGATGACAGAAATCTGTTTAAGTCCACAAGCATTGAGTGAAGGAACATCAATCAACGCCAGATGACTTATAGTGTAGCCTATACTGTCATAGCCTTAGTTAGAATGAGCTAAAATGTGGCTAAGTCCACAGGCATTGAGTGAAGTCAACTCACTCAATGTCATGCTACAAAAGAGAAAGTTGGCCAAGTGTTTTGGCATTGAGTGATGAATACACAATCAACGCCATACAGCAAAAAGACCGTAAGTCAAGCAAAGTTCAGAGCTTGAGATTCTGAGTTCGTCGATCTCAATTTAGAGTTCGTCGAACTGAGTTCAGAGTTCGTCGAGCTCAGCTCACCTTTCGTCGAGCTAAGTTCAGAGCTTGAGATTCTGAGTTCGTCCAGCTTAGTTGAGAGTTCATCGAGCTGAGTTCAAAGTTCGTTGAGCTCATAATTCACCATTCGTCGAACTCGGAAAGACATTCTATGCCCAGTGCTTATTAAATATAGAAAATTGGCTAAGGCAGAAAGCGTTGAGTGAGGCGTGTTCACTCAACGCTCTCAACACTTAAGTTGCTGAAGAAGCAGAAACTTGGTTAAGGCAAAAAGCGTTGAGTGGAGGTTACTGACTCAAAGCTGTCAACGCTTAGTGAAGACAGAATTTTGTCCAAGTGGTTTGGCGTTGAGTGATGCTTACTCACTCAACACCAAGCAACTGAAAGCTGATAAAGCAAGATTGGATTTGAGTGGAGTTGAATCACTCAATACCTAGAATCAGACTTCATATTCTAAGTAGTTTGGCGTTGAGTGAAGGTTACTCACTCAATGCCAAGAGACAGTGAATCTGTCTAAGTGTTTGGCGTTGAGTGATGCTTACTTACTCAACGCCTATTCTCTGATGCTCGATTTTGGCTAAGTCCACAGGTGCTAACGTCAGCAAAATTGACAAAGTCAACTAAGGTCAAATCAGATACGGGGAAGCTACACTACATGTCAAAACTTGCCATAAAGCTACTGTACGTCTTCTTCCGTTAAAGCAAGGTGCAGCTGGAAGCTGCAGGTGGGGCCCACCGATCTCTAAGAGTCGTTGATCGGCGAACTACAAAAGGAAGAGATAGGTCCAAGACAAAAATAACTTTTAGGGCATACATTATTCAAAAAGGAGAGCATCCATCTTCATCTTCTTCCACATTGCTGCATGTGAAAAGCTTGAAGCTCTTCAGCAAGAAAAGTTCAGTTAGCTGTGCAAGCCTCCATCTGCCACAGCAGATTCAGAATCTGTTCTGAAGAAAGAAGAACCTTCATCCTTTAGCAGGCTCAGTGAACTGTTTGAAGACTCAAGATCAAAAGATCTTTAGTCTTCAGCAGCAATTTCAGAATTTATCTTCTGAGTTCCTCTAGCAAATCCTTTATCTTATGTGAGGAGATTTGGAGCAGAAAGTTTTCTGCTCAAGTGGTTGACACAGAGAAATTTATGTGTAAAAGTTAATTAAACTATTTATTTTTGTAGGATCCTTCTCAATCTGAGCTGTAGGACCTTTGGGTCTGAGGTAGGGCAAATTTGTCTGAGCTATAGGAGAGTGCTGCTCTCTAATGTAAGTGAGTTTTACATACGTAGGGGGAGTATGCTAACTAGAGACCAAGGGCCCAAACAATTTTGGGTTCCTAAGCCAACTTGATTCTACTTTTGCAGGAATGTCCAAAGGCCACCAAAAATCTCATCTGGTATTTGGACAGTGGATGCTCTTGGCATATGACCGGGACTAGAAGCCTTCTCCAGAATTATTCTCTAGTCATGAACGGGACAAAGGTCATCTTTGGAGGTTCTGACAGAGGGACTACTAAAGGCTACGGTATGATCAATAATGGTAGTGTATCCTTTTCCGATGTGGATTATGTTAAAGGATTGGAACACAATCTTATAAGCATAAGCCAGCTCTACGAAAAAGGATACATCGTAGAATTTCATGTAGACAAGTGTTTGATAAATTCGGTTGATAATTTAGAAACGATTTTATCAGGCACTCGTAGTAGGAATATATTTTGCTTAATTTTTATTTGCATAGACTCTTCTACGCCAGTGTGCTTTTTGCAAAAGATA
The DNA here is from genome assembly GCA_039513925.1 of Platanthera zijinensis. NCBI lineage: Eukaryota > Viridiplantae > Streptophyta > Magnoliopsida > Asparagales > Orchidaceae > Platanthera > Platanthera zijinensis. Next base: position 14,102,646 of record CM077098.1, read on the forward strand.
GTGCGTCTCTTGGTGACCAATGGCACAAGAGATTAGCACATATAAATTTAAAAACTATTAATAAATTATTTTCTCTTAATTTAGTACGTGATGCCCTAAATGTCAAGTGCGCTAAAGATAGACCTTGTCACGCATGTATAAAAGGCAAGCAAACAAGGGCTACTTTTAAAAGTATTATTGGCAAAGATTCTAGTAGGTGTTTACACCTACTTCATATGGACTTGTTCGGTCCACTACAAATTAGAAGTTTGGGAGGCAAGGATTATACATTGGTTATTGTTGATGATTACTCTCGCTTTGCGTGGGTGTTCTTTCTAAAACACAAGTCAGATACTTTTGATATCTTTACTAATTTTGTCAGGCAGATCCAGAATGAATACAACTGTTCCATTGTCAAAATCAGAAGTGATAATGGAATAGAGTTCAAGTCTGGGGCCATGACAGAATTCTGTGAAAGCTTAGGTATCTTTCATGAGTTTTCCTCTCCTCGTACTCCTCAACAGAACGGAGTAGTTGAGAGAAGGAATAGAACACTCATAGAGGCTTGCAGAACCATGTTGAGTGATGCCTCACTACCGGAATATTTCTGGGTTGAAGTCGTCAACACTGCATGTCATGTGCAAAATCGAGCACTCATAAACAAGAACCATAATAAGACACTTTACGAACTACTAAAGGGCAGGAAACGACTATTTCATATTTTAAAATCTTTGGTAGTAAGTTCTTCGTACTTAACAATGGTAAGTATCACACCACTAAATTAAGTGAAAAAGGCTTTGAAGGTATTTTCATAGGTTATAGTAGCCATAATAAGGCATATAGGATTTTCAACAAGAAAACCCTAGTCGTAGAAGAATCTATCAATGTTGTTTTTGATGAGACGAGCTTGTTGCAAGACAGTTCTTCTAGTGTGTTCATTGAAGATGCAGGTTCAAGAATAAAGGAATTAAACTTGGATGAGCCGACTGAAGAAAAAGATCAAAAGTTCATCAAAATCACCACTCCAACCCCAATTGGAGAGGTTGATGACCATGATGAAGATATCATTCAAGTTGATGAAGTAACTCCTGTGATAGAAGAAGCTCCAGATGCAAGAACCCTAGAGCTCAGACACTTGAAGGATCACCCAATTGATCAAATCATCGGAGATCCCCGGGACGGTGTCAGAACTCGTAGAGGTACAACTAATGAAAATTTATATTTGAGTTTCCTCTTGCAGGTTGAACCAAAAAAGTTTGAGGAAGCAAACTCAGACGCATCTTGGATAATGCAAATGGAAGAAGAAGTGAACCAATTCAAGCGTTGTCAAGTCTGGAAGCTTGTTCCAAGACCCAAAGGTAAGAACATTATCGGAACCAAGTGGGTCTACAGGAACAAGATGGACGAAGATGGAACAATTATAAAGAATAAGGTCAGGCGCGTCGCCAAGGGATACCGATAAGAAGAAGGAATCGACTTCGACCAAACGTATGCTCCAGTGGCAATGATGGAGGCAATCAGGTTATTCCTAGCTTATGTTGCACTTAAGGGCTTCATTGTATATCAGATGGACGTGAAGTCGGCCTTCCTTAATGGTTACATAAAGGAAGAAGTGTATGTGGAACAATCCCCAGGTTTTGTTGATTTTAACTTTCCTGATCTTGTTTATATTTTGTTTAAAGCTTTATATGGTTTGAAACAAGCTCCTCGAGCTTGGTATGAGACGCTATCTAACTTTCTTCTTGAGAACAAGTTCACAAGAGGAAAGATAGATAAGACATTATTTCTTAGGGAAATAAAAGGCAAGATTTTGCTAGTGTAAATCTATGTCGATGACATCATATTTGGCTCTACTGACGACAACCTTTGCAAGAACTTTTCAAAACTTATGCAAGGGAAGTTTGAAATGAGCAGTATGGGAGAGCTGAAGTATTTCTTAGAGACTTCATGGTGAAACAATCTGAATATGGAATTTTCATCTCTCAGACGAAGTTCACAAAGGAGTTAATTAAGAAATTTGGAATGGAGAACGCAACCTCTATGAGGACTCCAATGGGTTCAGCTATGTCTTTCGATAAGGATGAGAAGGAAAACCTTTTGATGAAACCAAGTACAGAAGCATAATTGGATCTTTGCTCTATCTTACTGTTAGTAGACCGGACATAATGTTTTCAACATGTGTGTGTGTTAGATTTCAAGTTAACTCTAAGGAATCTCACTATACTGTTGCAAAGAGGATTCTGAGATACCTTAAAGGTATACCAAATCTTGGCTTATGGTACCCAAGAAGTAATGATAGCGAACTAATTGGTTTTTCAGATGCAGATTTTGTAGGTAGCAAAGATGACAGGAAGAGCACTTCCGGGACTTTTCAATTCCAAGGAAGAAGGCTCATCTCTTGGAGCAGCAAAAAGCAGAATCGTGTCGTAATTTCAATAGCTGAGTCAGAGTATATCTCTACAGGCAATTGTTGTGCACAACTACTATGGATAAAGAACCAGTTTGAAGATTAAAACATGAAGCTCCAAAATATTCCATTATTTTGTGACTCATCCAGTGCAATTGCAATCGCCAACAACCCAGTCTCTCACAGCAGGACAAAACACATAGAGCTGAGGTATCACTTCATCAGGGAGCATGTGGAGCATGGAGACATCAACCTCCAGTATGTCCCAACTGACAGGCAGGTTGCAAACATTTTCACGAAGCAGCTGGACGAGGCCAAGTTCTCGTTCTTCAAAACAGAACTTGGCATGCTCAACAAAGAAGAATGAAGAAGGAGGTCTAATAATAAAGCTCAAGGATCAGGCAACACTTCAAAAATTAAGAAATTCTTTAAGTTTAGACTTCATTTCTCGAGTAAGATTCTTACTACTCGAGTACTAGATAGGACCACTCGAGAAACAAGTCTGCCACTCGAGAAATAAGTCTGCCTCTCGAGAACTGCTTCTCGAGTTCCAGTCTGCCTCTCAAGAACTATCAAAACACTTCTCGAGAACTTCTAGTCTACTACTCGAGAAAGCAAGTTACTACTCGAGTACTATAGTCTCTTCACTCGAGTAATGCTTGTCCACTCGAGAAGTCTGAAGCAATTTTTCGTCATCAAGTTCAAATTTCTGATATTAGCACCCGGACGTTATGCCGCCATATTTTCAGGTATGTTACTTTATTATTTCCTTAATTATCATAATTTAAAACTTATATAATAGAAAAGTCCGGAAAATTCCAAATCACTCGATCTCTAAACCCTTTCTCGAGGGAAAAGAGGAAAAACTCTTCGTCTTCCCGTCGTAGTCGCCAACTTGCCGTCGATCCAGCTCTTTCTTTCCAAGCAGAAATTTTCATTCTTCTCTGGATCAATGGCTCCTCCATCCAAGATAGGGATCAGAAGCGAACTAGTTTCGATAGGAATTGCAGAGCTTTCAGATGATTTTCAGAATCTTCTACTACTTCTAGAAACCGCCAGATTATCTTTCGTTTTAGAGCAACCGTGTAAAATTATTTTTCCATAGGTAGAAGAGTTCTTCTAGAATGCTAAGGTAAAGAGAAATGGAAAGCTTCTTAAAACCAGAGTTCGTGGGATTAAGGTCATACTTTCTACTCCAGTTGTTTCTAAGCTTCTTCTACTACCAGAGATTGATGAAGAAGATGACCTAACCGTCGAGGACTATGACAGAGCTTATAGTTTCTGTGAAATTTCTGTTGTTATAAACACCATTCGTCGACCTGACCTAAATCCAAAAAGCAAACTTCTAGTTGATATACTTGGGAAAGTTCTTCTTTGCAAGACAAGTTCTATAAGCTTCATAACTATAGACTTCTTTGCCATGATGATAGCAATCATATGCAGGAAGAAATTTCAATTTGGGATGATGATCTTTGATAAGATTAAGTAAAGTATCAAAGCTCCAAACTATGCAAGGATTATTTCTCTACTTCTACAAGAGCTCAAGCTAGAGATTTTTGATTTATCCAAAGGTACTACCCTTCATCACATAAAGAAAGTTTCTATATCTTCTATTTCAGAGATGGGGAGCTTAAGCTGAAGAACCCTGCCCAAGCTGCACAAGCACTTGATCAACCAGAGGATGAGGATAGGACCCCATCTTCCCCTCTACCTCAAGTAGCTGGCACATCTGGTGCAGTTTATTGAGGGGGAGCCTGGCTCCTTCAACCCCAGAGAAAAAAGACATTCTACTCCTCCTCCAGATGATCATCTACCTGATGCCACCCCTGCTGACAATTTGTTTACTGATGCTCAAGTCCAAGACCAAGTTCTTTCTACAGTGGATGACATAAATAGAATGATTGATGAACTCACTTCAAAAGAGACTCCCTTCCCTACCCATACAGAAAAATCCCCTCCTGCTGAACCATCTCCATCTTACCTCCATTTTGACCAAGAATCCCCCCTCTTCATCAGTCCCTGCTGCAGACATACAAGAAGAAGACACTGTTCTGATCTCTGATGAGAAAAGAGAAACACCTAAACTAGTTGAGGCTTCTCTAAAGAGCCTGGATTTCTCCCTTTCTACCATTCTTGGTGAGGAAGGAGATATTTTGATTCATTCTACCAGAACCCAGAGCTAAGTTGTCATTGAAGAAATAGTTCCATGGACTACTCCTCCTCCTCCTCCAGCTCCTCAAGTTGAAACTCCTTCTGCTTATAATATTTTGAGTAAGATTAAATTGATGTTATTTAAGCAAAGAAAGTATTTTGATGAATCTATGAAAGCTATAACAGAAAAAGTAACTGCTCTAGAAAAAAGAGATGAGCAGAGGATTTGTAGAAATACAACATAATACTGATGAGCTGAAACACCTCTTCAAAATAAATGGGAAAGCTCTAGACCACACCATAACCAGTATTGGTCAGGTGATGGATCAGTCAGTAACCCTTGCAAACAACCAAATCCAACTAGAAAAGAAAGCACAAGAGCACACTTTCAAGATCTGTGAAGAAGTGGGCCCATTCAAAGAATATGATATTTCCACCCTATCAATAGAAGTCAGAAATGGGGAGAGCCTAGTAAAAGAATTCTTAGAAAAATCTGAAGAAAGGAAGAAGATTGAATGGAAAGCAAAGTTGACTGAAATTCATACTTATGTTCAAAATCAAATAGATGGTGTCAATTTTCATACCTATGATACAGCTGTGTAGATGCACAATCAGATATTCCCTGAATTTCAAGTGGGAACTCAATGGTATCCCTCATCATCTTAACCCTCTTGCTATGCATCCTCCTTCCCAGAAG